>JAOXNZ010000210.1:7653002-7666864 GCA_028566095.1 Kryptolebias brasiliensis
TTTGTGCTCTTTGAAATCTTCAACATATATATTTTTTTATCTTTAGCTTTTAGCTACTGTTTTGCTAATTTTAGCTTTAAGTGACTGTTCTGCTGGTTTTGGCTTTTAGCTGATGTTCTGATCATTTTAGCTTTCAGCTACTGTTTTGCTAGTTGTCACTTGTAGATATTTTGCTAACTTAGCTTAGTGTTTTGTTGGTCTTAGATTTTAGCTAGTGTTTTAAGTTATTGCTGCAGTTTTTGCTAATTTTAGATTTTGATCATTTGATTGATGATTTTTTTGGATTGTTTTAACTTGAACTATTTGGTTTCAGCTTCTTCAGAAAATTTCAGCAAAATCATCCAAAGTCATCATTTGATTTTTCTGTTTCGGATTCGTTTTCTGCAAATAACAATAATTAATTGCTGATAAATCAAGTGAGTGTTTTTTGTCATTAAAATGACATAAAATGGGAGGGATATTCAATAAAGGTGGTTTTGCTCCTCCAGCAATCCAAAATATTTTAAAAAAAGTAACTATTTTAAGCTGAACAGTACCAGAAATGATTTATTCATTGTTGTTCTTGTTTCAGATAAGTCATTTGCCATTTGTATCAGCTCAATCTTCAGCTCTGTTCCCCATGTTTCTGTCTTGTTTTTCTGCTTCAGTAAAGTTTCACGTCGGGGCGGGGGCAATAATAACAAGCGTCTCTCATCTTGGCTTCTGCCGCCTCGTGATATGCGGCCCGGCTGCTGCATTATACAGAGGGGTTGTACAACTACATTTTAATCCACTCGTGTTTCTGCCCTGATAAAAGGATTCTCTCCATCTCTTTCTGTTTAATTCACACCATCATCAATCAAATGTGTCCCCACACCCCCCCGCCTCCCACCCTCTTGGGTTTTGGGGGTCTGCAGCAGATAGGTTGGGGGTCCCCCGAGGGGGTTAGGGACACGACGGACCGGTCACAGATGCTGCAAAAATTAAAATGCAAGAGTCTGTGCTAGGTGTTACATTTCTCAGACATGCTCATTTGCAGTAATATCTGAGCAACATAAGACGGCTTATCTGCGATTTCACAAACGACTCTCGCAAGATTATCTGAATATGATTAAAAACACTGCTGTTTTTGTGTGAGATCTCCATAGTTTGGCCACAAGTGTGGAAGATTCCCTGCTTGGCAGATACACTGTTTGTGTCTTCAGCCATTGTCTACACATGACAGTCGCCACAGGCTACTAAGTAATGAACATGTGCCTGTAGCATGTGAGATGTGTGCAGCTTATGAATAAAGTAAATATGCACATCTCTGCACAACAGGTCAGCTTCTGAACACGGATACAGAAGAAAATGATCAGCCGCAGAATAAGATCCTGAAACTACAAAGGAATTATGTATAAACAAGCGCCGAGCATGTGACTGAAGTGTCACACAATGATGTCTGATGTCCCAGCAAACCCCTTTTGTCTAAATAAGGCAACCATTCTGTGCTCCTCATTGTCTTTCATAAATAGCCATAAAGCTGTGATGGTAATTCTCTTCATGTGACACATGAATGCACACTCATCTGACAGGTAATACAGACTGTAACAAAAATAGCTTGTTTGTGAAAAGCCTGTGTTGAACTATTTTATGACATACTTACAAAAGATTTGCATTTTTAGCAGATTTGTCAGTCTAACATGGTTACCACAGAGTTTTTTCTGTTCTTTCATCACACAGGAGAGCAAAGTATAACACCTTCACTTTTATGAATTTATGCTAATAATAAATATTTGTGTTGCACGTAATCAGAACTAGAAATAAACAGGATTTAATATTTTTTTTAAAGTGTGTACATATAAAAGTCATATGTGCATACATGTGCAGTAAATGTGTAATTTTTTTATAAAACTACAGGACGCCACGACATTGAAAACAGTGTTTGGTTAAGAGTGTTAGATTATATTTATTGAATGCTGCTAGAAGGTGTGTGTGTGCATGTTTTAGCTTGTCTGTTGTGTCAGCAAAGTATCTCATGAACCTCTGAACCATGTTTGATGAAAACCTCAGAAAGTAATCAGTAGATGTACAACTACAACTGATAAACATTTTAAATCAACCTGATTCAAGACTGCCACAGGTAATTGGCCTTAACTAACACAAGAATGCTGTAACATAGTCACTTTTACAAATATTGAGGTAGAATGTGATGTGTTAGTAGCTGGGAGTCATTCACAACACATACTCCAAGCATTAGTAGATCGAGCGAGGTTTCACTTTCTTGTGTGACATAGTGCATAGCATTATTTTCAATATTTGACCAATCAGCTGTAATGCAGTCTTTTCTCAAGATAAGATGATCTCACTCTTAAACTGTGGCATGAAAGACAGCTGGTGGTATGTATTCATTCAAGGAACACTACACCTTTAATTTTAAATTGCATTGTTCTGACACATGTTCATCCAAACATTGTTGCAGACCAGCTGTATGACATTGTGTCATGAAATTACAACTCAAGAAACATCCAAGCATTGCTTGAGAAACACATCATAGTTTGAAGGCACTGTGTCAGGCTTTAAACTGCATTCATTCATCCATTATCTGCTGCTTATTCAGAGTCGGCTCGCAGGGACAGCAGCTTGAGCAGAGAAGTCTAGACATCTCTTTCCCCAGTCACCTCTTCCGGGAGGATTCCAAGGCTTTCCCAGGACACGTTTCATATCCTAATCTGGTCAATATTTGTAGGTAGCACCATAACAAGTATGAGCCACGGGATCGGGTTTAAGTTTTAAGAGTATAAACCAAAGTCACGTAGGGGACAGTGGGGTTTGGAACCAACTTTTGTTGAGATAGCAGAGTTTTCCCTCTCACTAAATATTGCAACATATTTTTAAACATGCATTGAAACTACTTAAACATAAACTGTTTTTTTTGTTTGTTTTTTCAAAGATTAGTTTCTTCTTCCCCTTGTCATAATGATTGTTATAAACCTCAGGGTTCAGAAAAGCTTAGACCAAAAACCCACAGGTAAGTAAAATTATTTAATGTTGTAGGGAATAGGTGGAATGTCACGACATCTGTGGTAAGGAATGATGTGTGAATAATTCATTAACAATGGATCTATTGATAATTGGAATTGTTCTTACTTCTTTTGTTTTTTTTGTTTTTTTGTAGGTTTCTGAGCTTGGCAGGAGTCCAGGTACAGTAAGTGTAACAGGTACTCAAGTGGTAGACTAAACAGACGAGTGCAGCGGCTAAGCTGACTTCACAAAGGCAATTCTCAAACAGGATTATCCAGAGGATACTCCAGAAATGAAGCTTGGAAGACACAGGTAGGACACTCAGAGGAATCAAAAGGAGCACAGGTAAGTTTAAATAAACTTAGAAGCAGCAGGCAAAACTCAGAGATTACTCAGGAGGCTGACCGTGAACTTCTTAAAGTGATGTTAACAGTCCAACAAGGAATAGTGGTTCAACTCAGCCTTAAGTAGTGGTGCCAATCAGCCTAGATCAGCCACACCTGTATGCTGCAGCTGCAGCAATCAGTCCAGCTCTGGTGGAGGAAAATCTGTAACACAAAGAGGGGAGGTGGAAGACTGGAACAAGCTGGAATCCTGACATCCCTACTTTGTTTCACGATGGTTTGATTCCCTTCTTCCCATACTGATATTGCACACGCAACTGTGGCTGGGAGTATTTAGCCCTTATTACATAATGGTTCTGCAATATGGTCACAGTGACAAGACCTCTTTAGATAATTTTAGGTTTTTCATTCAAGATGGCTAAGTCTCATGACAGTGTGTGCTTACATGTATAAAACAAACAAAACCAGCAAGTGGCAGCCGGACCACTGGTTATAATACACCTACAACTACTACTACTACTGCCAATAAAATAAATAAATAATAGTAATAATAATAAAAGTAATAATACAGCAATTCAACTCTGTGACTACCTCCTGGGCCAACTCAGGGATAACAGTGGCAGGTCTACTTGAATCCCTAGTTTCTTCTCAGTTGTTGTACAAATCACTCTCATGCAGGAAAAAGGATTCTCAGGCTTGAAAGGGTTTTATGAAAAAGGCTTTTGACTCTTGTGTTCACAGTACATAAACCAATTTCTCAATCTCATTTCCTAGCAATAAGACTACACCTACCCTTAGCCCTCTGTCTTTAAATTTAAGTCATGAGGGGTAGTTGTTCACATATTACACTACTAAATGGGACACCCCTTTAGGAAGCCAATACATCACTGATTGTTGTTAAATCCATTTACATAACAGACATCAATATGCCCATTTATTAAGTATCAGGCTTGCAGCAAACATCAGTATATAATGTTATTTTTTATAAATGTCAATAAACATTGTCATGACACCAACATAATACATAAGAATACATCAGTCTAGACCTTATAATGTTTTATAATGGAAAAAAAAAACTTGTATTTGTGAGTTAGGTTATATCAGGTAAACGTGAATGTGCAAAATGTAGAGGTATGGCTCAGGGATAGGATAGGAGAAATTGTAACTTATCCAGTGTTACATATCAAATAATGTAACAGTTGCTTTGCATATAGTAATATATACATAATATATATACCAATGACTCATTTGCAGACCTTGTCTTTGTCCCTGTTGGTGGTGGCTAAGCTCTGATAGAGTTATAAAGGTTAACTCAAAACCAGGGAAGTATCACACTGACTCATTAATGTCTTGCTGTCAGTAGTAGAAAACACATTTATGATTTTAACCACACTACATTTTCTTTGGTTCATTACTCATGATAGCTACAGACCACCCTCATCTTTAAATGTATACTATGCATGTGTGTAGAAGTGGGCAATCATCACCATCATCTATCCATTTTCTTTACCACTTTTCCATGTAGGGTCACAAGGAACTGGTATTTATCTCCAGTGGTCAATGGGCAATAGGTGGGTGGACCCTGGACAGGTCACCAGTCCATCACAGGGCCACATAGAGACAAACAAGACAGACAACTAGTCACACTCTCACTCACACCTAGTGATAATTTAGAGTTACCAGTTAACCTAACATGCATGTTTTTGGTCTGTGGGAGGAAACAAGAGTACCCAGAAAAAACCCATACGTGCCAACAGTTAAAATTATTTTTTAGTTTTAATTTTAACAGTCTTCCAACTGATTTGTTTTTTTGTTTGAGTAAACTTAAAAGGTAGGGTTCCATAACATTTACTAAACAAGTGTGCAATCACAGCGATCCCCTGGTGGTGTGAAAGCAAAGAAGTAAGTCCTTATAATTGCCTCATAATGAGACTCACAGTCCTTGTGAACCTCAAAAAGCCCAAAAGCACCTAGAGTTTTCTGCAGAACTCAAAGGTAGCATAGGCTCACTGAGCCTCATGTGGGGTGAGAAGGCGCTTTCCAGCTATATTTATGGGAGAAATAAGTAATGACAGCAATTTGGTCGACTAACAACACTATAATCATTTGTCTGGAGAGGCTCCATTTTGTAACCAGCATGACCCACAGAATATGCTGCTGTATTCTCTAAAGTTATTGAAACATAAAATATTAGCCAGATTGAGCTAATAATGATGCTAAAAGAACACATCAAACCACATTCATAAATATGCAAACAAAATACTATGGAATATGCAGTTTGAAATTATCCACACATTTTTGTTTAAAAGCTTAGTGCTGTAGATAAAACATTCCTTTGCTACTCTATATTTTGCCTGTGTCTGTGACACATAAACACAAGCATAAATTGTCTAACAAATGTAATATATGGGTATCACAACATTTGTTTTTTTACAAAACCTTTAGTCATGGTGATTACGCGTAGATTCATTCCGATCCGCTCTGGTGACATGCATGCATGAGGCCGAGTCAGTGTTGTGGAATATTGTTTCAGGTTCCTGTGAGGCATGAATCACCCACCATAAAGTCCAATTTAAGGACAAATGTGTGAATTTGATGGTTATTTGGTGACTGCACAGTGGTTAATAATTTTCTGAGACAGGATTTGACAACTCTGGAAAGTTCCCAGAAAGTTGCTGTGCCATCAACATGACATATATTTTCCAGGTGACTTTGCAGCAGACCATGTGCCCTATTCCCTTAAGAAACTTTGTGCAGTGTGGTAAACTAGCAAGAAAATAAATGTCAGTACAATATTATTTCTTTCATTTTTGTGTGACAGATTAAATTTAACCTCTTTTGACCAACACTAAAGCACTTTGTACGTAACTAGTTAGTTTTATAACATATTGATTCAAATTTCAGTATATTATTATCTTCTGTTACCAAATTTTAACACAGCTGAAGAAACAGTCTTTTTAAATATGGACCCAGACTATTGAGGAGCATGTTAGCAGAGGAGCAGCAGAAACCCTGGTATGCCATTTGTGTCATGCAGGAGGCGTTCAAGCTGAACATTACTCCTATTTGGAGCACTCTGAATCCAATATACAATCACTTTAGTTACACTTGTGCAATGTGGAAAAATAGACTTGAAGTGTAAAGTACAATAGGGTTTAACAAGCCTTCGGTGCAAGTAAAACACAAGCTGTTATTCAACCTTTAGGATGACTGGATTTAAATAAAAAGTATATCTGTTCTTTCAGATCAGGGGTCTGCAATCTTTACAACCAAAGAGGGCGTTTCTGCTCCTTCTACCTCTAAAGAAAATTTATCCACAGCCACAAAACACACTTGAACTATAAAAAAGATTACATAACTCATTACATGTACATACTACACATAAAAAAATCCTTTGTTAGTTGTGAAAAAAAAAATGTTGACATCTGTTGGCATTTTTACATGTTAGGACAAAGAAAAAGACCAAACTCTTATTAAGAGGGGAGAGAAAACATTTTACCCCCTTTGATAAAATGTAAACACTAAACTCTGCAGCCTATGTGAGTCCTTACTACATTTATGTCAAATTAATTATTTGAGTATCCCACTTTGAAATAATAAAGCATATATTTCCATCCTAATTATTATCAGTGAACATAGAAAAAATAAAAATTATGAGATTGTTGGATATTTGTGACTCGTGATAACTGAGACTTTCTATAATAAAGGGAAAAACCTTTTATTTATTTTTTATCAAAGGCAAGTCTTTGTATTTTGATGACTTATAACAGGTAACATATGAGCAAAGCTACACTTTCAGTTATTTCCCCTCAACATCTCAGCGTAAATGGGTTAGAAATGTCCAATTTTGTGGTGGATGGGAGAGAAAGATGGTTCTGTGTGGCTGGAAGTGAAATATATGAAGTAGCTAACAGGCCAACAAGCTCAGCTTGTTTTGCAGCTTGTATTATCAGTATCACTCTGTCACAGACTTTTCATTCACATATTTACATTAAACTGAACCGAAAACTAATGAAATCAGCTTTCTTTTGTGGTTAGGAATATAAAAATATTAGTTTCCATCTTATTTTAGGTGTGGCCCCAGAGCCACAGGTTGCAGACCCCTGATTCAAATGAATCATTGCAGCAGTAAAAAGAAAATGCAGCTCACTTAGACTAAGTAGTATTTGGAGTCTGCTTTTCTCACTTTGTTGTTATTCATTAATTTGCACACAGTTGAGGCTGTTTCGCTTCATAAATTTTAAGCTCAGAAAGCGAAGGAGCAGACTGGAACTTTGAGAGTCAGCCTCCTGACAGAAGTGCACGGCGTTAACTGTTTCCATATATATGAAAGTGTTACACCTGCACAGCTTCTAAAGCACAAATGATACAGCCGTGCATGCTGTGGTTATTTACTGTAGATCACAGGTTGTTTCTTTCCTCCATGCAGGCTTTGTTGTACGACAGCAGGTGACAGATGCTGTTGGGGGAGAAAGTGAACGTTTTGTCTTCTTCCGCTACGATCGTTTTGAACAGTTCAATTTGACTAAAGGATTAGGTGTCCAACATTAATCGTAGGCTAATCTTGTAGATTTAGGCAAGTGCTTCCCGAAAGTCAATAAAGCTGTAATTTAATCAACTGATGTCCCATCATGTTTGTGGAGCAAAACGAGCAATTTGCTTTCAGCTGATCACCTCTGTGCACAGTGGGCTGATTTAGGTTGGTTTATTTTGATGGTGAAATGAATCTATTTTAAACTAGAAACAAAATACAGATGTTCCAGCTGAAGAACTGAAACCTAAAGGATAGTTCTGATCTATGTCAAATAGTACTTTTACTGTTAAATCAAAACTAAAGCCGTGTTGCATAAATGCTGCATAATTAATAATGTCAGGCATGCATAAATTATCCATCATAGACATTTAAACAAACAAAATTTAGACCTGTTCCAGCTGTAGTGTGAGTTTTGAGATTTCAGATTTACTGATCTCAAACATTGATTTACGTCATTATATTAACACTCATCTCATATAAAAACAGTGCTTTTTACTGTCACTCTAACTGCAGTCCTACTTTATAGTTGTAGTTAGTATTTTGTGGGACAAAAGTGTAAATATTTCATTGCAAGTGAATAATTCAGCACCTGTGTATTCCTCTGTGGTTCCTACCAGCTCTGATCCAGTCACTTAAAGACATCTTTTGTGGATGGAGAGCCAGTCAGCCAAAATGACACTTGGCCAAATAGCACTTAAGTACATGCTCAATATTTTAACAGGGCCACGCAAGGAAGCTGTGGAGTGGCTGAGCTCTTCCTGTAAAGCAGAACAGGTGGATTGTTATTGCTGTGGAGGCGCAAGCACAAAGCAATTATTAGTGATTGAGGAGCTTCTTTGCCCGGGCCTAATGATTCACTCAGAAGTGTGAGTCAATAGACCTGAGATATAGTTATACAAAGAGCCGGTTATTAGTGTTATATAATTAGTCAGTGCAAGTCAAAATGTGTAAGTCGTTACATATTAAAGAATAGAGCTGTTAGAATTATGATGGCCTTTTTATTACTCTTGTTTAATTTCATGTAAAAATCAAAAGCATGCAGTGTTCCAGTTTTACTGCTTTATATCGAGGCGTTCCTGTTGTTTTGTTTATTCTAACTGATATACAGTTGCAGTCAGAAGTTCACATACACTCATCATGTATGTAAACTTGGGAGTTTCAAATCTGTTCAATTTAGCAGTGACCTATGAACCTGAAACTCCCAACTCATTATCAGAATTGACCAGTTCTTTGATCGGGGTGGAATGATTATACAACAAATAGCTTCAATGATTTTCAAAACAAGAACTGGGAACACAAGTTTGAGTTAAATGTGGGTTTTCTCTTAAGTCACACAGGATCAATGTTCAAAAACATGCATAAAGCCCAAATAATATTTGGTTAAATGTGGTTTAGCAAGTTGCACTTTGACCCCAGGCTTTTTGTATCCATCAACAAGATTCTAAAATAATTCTGACTGATATTTGTTGCTCTTCTTGACAGTTTGTAGAGACAACAAGTGCATTTAAATTGGTTGGTTTCCTGGCACAGACTCCTGGCTTTTAAATATAGTCAACAACATTTCAATATGGCTGTGGACTTGGCTTTGAGAGGGTCATTCCAGAAGCTTAATGTTAGCCTGATTTATCCAATCAGAAACCAGTTCTGATGTGTCTGAGATCACTGCCCTGTAGACAAACCCAGGTGGTCAAGTTTCCACCATCCAGCTGTTGATTTGAGGTGAAGATGAAGAATTTGGAGGTAACCCTGCTCCTTCATTTTTTCATTCCATTTTGTCCAGTGCACCAGTACCACAGCTTGATGCTACCCCCACCATGCTTGACAGCTGATAGTGTTTTTAGGTTTGAAAGCCCCACCTTGACTCCTCTAAACACATTTCTTGTCATTGTGACCAAATTGCTCTATCTTTGTCTCGCCTGACTATAAAACCTTATTCCAGGAGGCAGTTGGCTTGTCCATGTGGGCAGCTGCAAATTTCAGTTGAGCTTGAAGGTGTCCTTTTTGGACCAGCACCCTCTCAATCTATAGTGATGTATAACTGGCTTCACTATGGACAGAGACTCTGGTGTTCCAGCAGTTTCAATTCATGGCAGGTTTGAGCCTCAGTGATTCCTGGGTTGTTTTTGAACATCCTAAACAATTTATTTTCATCTGATGGTGACATAAGGGTAGTTGTTGTTTTTTTGTTTGTTTGTTTTTTTCGGCTGTTTCTTTTTTCAGGGGTCGTCACAGGGAGCGAACTTCGCACGAAACGTTTTATGACGGTTACCCTTCCTGATGCAACCTGAGCTCGAACCTGCAGCCTCAGGATTAGCAGTCTGCGGCACTGACCACTAAGCTACAGTAGCCCATGATGACAGATGAGTATTGGTCAGTTTAATAACTGTTATCAAATATATCATTTTTATGCTGGCAAAGACGAACCACCAGCTGCAGTCAATCATGATGTCTAACAAAAAATTATCTGGCCTTGGCCTTGTCAGGTCAAAAGACATCCAAGAGCCTTCAGCACCACTTATTAAAATATTTAGGTTAATGTATGTATAAATTTGAGCCTGTGTGGATTGGAAAAAATCTACAATACATTCAAACTTGTGCTTATTGGTTTTAAAGTCATGGAAGTTGTACTTTGTATAATCCTTACACCCTGGAAAAAGAACAGTTCAGAAAAATTGTGAAAAGCCCCAAAATAATGACATTCATGCCTATGATGAGTGTTTATAAACTTTTCACCACAACTGTACATGAGATGGACAAATCAGGCAGGAACATTTATTTTACATTCAACAGCAAAATAAATCACAGCTGCAAAAATCTCCATCCACTTGTTCTGTGATAAAGGGTGGTGGTTTTAGACTTTGATTTGGAGTTATTCAGAGTAATAAATTAACAGCCAACTTTGTTCAGCTTCTCTTCTTTTCTCATGAAGTATGACAAGTAATAAAAAAGTATATGTAAGGAAAAGACTGTTATATAAAACGGTTGTAGTTTCTCAGTCTCCCAGGACATGGCAATCCTGAAAAGACAACTGGACTTCTTTTCTCTTTTTTTTTCAAGGTGTTTCACCTCTAATCCAAAAGGCTTCTTCAGTTCTGATCATGGGTTGGGAGTTCTTGGTTCATGTGTCATTTTTAGGACACTCACATTAATAGGCTCATTGTAGTCACCCACTCAACCCTCCAGTGAGTCGTTTGGGTTGTTTTCTCTTGTGAGTTGTTTATGTGAGGTATTGCAGGCACATTTTCAAGGTTTGAATAGTTGTGAAACTACCTGAGAAAAAGAGCCAAGGCAGCATTTAACTGGGAACTCCCAACTCATTATCAGAACAGAAGTAGCCGTTCGGATGAGAACTGAAACATTGTGAAAAAAATCAAGAAAAGAAGTTTAGTTGCCTTTAAAAAATATATACTTTTTAGATTGTTATGTAAAATGTCTGTTCATCCTAGTTCCTGTTTGTTATCCAAAAAAAGATAATGCTTTAAAAAATGTCCTTTATTTACAACCCCAGTTCTGACGAAGTTGGGATGTTGTGTACAATTTTAATTACAAACAAAATGCAATGATTTGCAAATTTCATAAACCCATATTTTACTTACAGTGGAACATAGTAAACTTATCAAACATTTAAACAAAGAAATTGTACCATATTTTAGGGTTAAAAAAGGTTATTTTGAATTTGATGGCGGCAATATATCTGAAAGGCTGTAAAAGTAAGTGGTACAAATAAGAAACAGCTGGAGGAGCAATTAGGTTAATTGGCAACAGGTCAGTAAGAGGACTGGGTGTAAAAAGAGCATTTTAGAGAGGCTGAAGTAAAGATGGGCAGAGGTTCACCTGTCTGCAAAAAACTGCATCTAATAACAGTGGAACAATTCAGAACAATGTTCCTCAATGGAAAATTGGGAAGACTTTAAATACTCCATCCTCTGCAGTTCATAATATCATCAAAAGATTTCGAGAATCTGCAGAAATCTGAGCACAAAGACAAAAGGTTGAAAGTCAATATTTGATGCTTGTGATCTTCAGACCCTCAGGGGCCACTGCATTAAAACAGGTCTGATTCTGTTCTGGACATCACTGCATGGACTCAGGGACACTTCCACAAATCATTATCTGTAAACACAGTTCACTGTACCATCCACAAATGCTGCTTAAAGCTCCATCATGCAAAGAAGAAGTCATATGTAAACACCATCCAGAAATGTTGCCAAATCTCATTTAAAATTCACTGAGGAAAAGTGGAAAACTGTTCTGTAGTCAGACAAATCAAAATTTGAAACTTATTTTTGGAAACCACGGACGTCAAGTTTTCCATACTAAAGAGGAGAGGGACTGTTATCAGCGTTCTGTTCATAAGCCAGCCTCTCTGATGGTATGGGGTTGCATTAGTGCCTATTGCATGGACAGCTTATACACCTGGAAAGGCACCATCAATGTAGAAAAGTATATACAGGTTTTAGAACAATATATGCTCCCATCTAGACAATGTGTTTCTCATGAAAGGCCTTGCATATTTCAGCAATGTTAAACCACAGACTGCATCCATTACAGCAGCAAGGCTTCATAGTAGAAGAGTCCAAATAAATCCAAAGAATCCAAATGAAAACATTTGGCACATCATAAAACAAATAGAAAACCCAGGACTGTTGAACAGCTAGAATCCTACATCAGACAGGAATGGGACAACATTCCCTCCAAAACCTCCTGCTCTCCTCAGTTCTTAGATGTTTACAGACTGATAGAAAAGAGGGGATGCTTCACAGTGGTAAACATGGCCCTGTCCCCAATTATTTGAGATGTATTGCTAACAGTAAATTCAAGAATACCTTCCTTTTATAAAATGGTACAATTTCTTACTTTAAACGTTTGATATGTTTACTGTTTCATTGTGAATAAATTATGGGTTTAAGAGATTTGCAAATCATTGCATTCTGTTGTTATTTACATTTTATACAACTTCCTAACTTTTTTGGAATTTGGTTTGTACAACAAATGACAACATTTAGGCTGAATCTATAGTTTTTAGACTTTAAATGTACAATATATCTAAATTCTTAATGTATGCCTTGTAGATCATGTGCTGCAAAACAGTCAATTTTTATCATTTATTTGTATATCATCTAGTGCAGAAGAGCAGCTGACTGACATGTTTGAATAACTTTGAAATAACTCACATGGCACAGAGGACTAAATTATGTTGTACTTTCGATAGCCCTAGATAATAATTAGTGGGATGTATTCGTTGTCAGTTTTGGTCACATTTTAGAAATTATTCTCAAAATGAAAACTAGCATCTTTAAACATCTCTTGTCCCTTAAGTCAAAAAAGAAACAGCTTGGAAGGTTTTACAGTTCAAGCGTGCAGTCCTGGTAATCAAATTTACCAAAATAAACCCAGAAACAGTGTTGAAATAGCCACTGAAGAAGCCTCTGCTTAACACTTTGTTGATGGGAAAATGAACTTATATACACTTCATAATAAACCCAGCAGACCTCAAGGACCCAGACTTTTATGAAGCTGAGACCAGATGTCATCCAGCCACAGCCCCAATTAATCTCTGGGCCTTGTAACACGCCCTAAGAAACAAAAAAAAACCTGATTGGGTGTGGAGGGCAAAGACAGTGAGTCGAAAGCGAGGGTGAGAGATGCTATCCGGGGAGCAGCCGGCCCTGGCGAGTCTGCAGAGGGTGAGATAAGAGAGGGGGGCGGCTGCGGCGGAGCCTGGGTCTCAGAGTGGAGGCTGAGGTTATTCATTGCTCCGCCGTGAAAGCTTGAGAAGATTACCCAGAGCCTGGTTGGCAGTGATACAAGGGGGACAAGCAGAGGGGGCCCCCCTCTCACCCCTTTGTTCCCCATCCATCTGCTTGAATCTCACAATGGCTCATCAGGACCAAGTAGGGTGGAGGGGTGGAGCAACGGAGGCTTGCAGAATGAGTACAGGCTCAGGCAGGGAGGGAAACTGGAGCCAGGCCCTGATCCAAAATGGCCTCGGCTTGTGTGGG
>JAOXNZ010000210.1:7666900-7692207 GCA_028566095.1 Kryptolebias brasiliensis
ACAGAGGACAAGAGGAAAGAAGAGGGGGGGGGGTGTTCTGCAAGACTCTGGGAGGTAATGTGAGGCAGTGCAGGGAGTGTGAGACTATAAGGATGGAGAGATAGTGCAGGACAAGGAATGAATCCTGGAGCTCGCTGCTTGTTGAGATTGAATGAATGGTGCTGCAGCTGACAGACTCTGACAGACTACATTGGGGAAGGCCGGGGAGGCGGGTGTTCACATTGTTATTTTCTAGGAGGTAATGGGCTGGCAGCTCCTCTTCACTCTGAATAATCAGTACTTTGGTTAGACTCAGACACCACTTCAAACCATGATAAATACACCACTCAAACCCCTTGTCACCAAGAGGATGGCATTTGTCTCTAAATGCCTTGACCACCATATTTATCTTGTTGAGGAATGATCAGATGATAAAGGGTGCTTTCTTCCATTACACAGGTAATTATAGGTGTTTTTACACGGAATAAAAAAACACCAGCAGCAACTTACCTTTACAGAAGGAGGCTTTACAGTTCATTGCACTGCTGCTGCTGATGAGTAATGGTTGTAAGGGAGGAATAGATCCAGTTTATGCATCTTGTCTTCACCAAAGAAGAAGCATATGCACAGATACAGTCAGCATGCACTCAGCTGTTTGCTACTTTAACAGACTTATTTATTCTACGTGATGATGCTCTTTGCGAATCTGCCACAGTAATTGATGATTCACTGCTTGCATTCTGGAGTGCAGGACTGCTGCAGGCCTCTCTCAGGAAAAAGAGGGCAAATCTTTTTTTTTTTATTCCAAGTGCAGCAGGATCTATTAGAGGCAGTTTATCAAGACGCAAGATTCACTGACTGGCTGACTTTCACAGTTGTTCACCTTCATATTAATAGAACTTATACAATCTAACAGTGTTTTTGTATCTCAGAGACTGTAAATCTCCTGCTAAAAGCTGCAGACTGGAATCCTGTGGATAATGTTTGACAGATTCAATCAGAGAGGGATTTATCTTCTTATGCGTCAAATCTAACCTGGTTACATTCTCTCACTGTTGTCTCGGTAACCCCTCCTGAAAAAAATAGACGCTCAGGTCAAGCCGTCTTGTGATTGTTCCCCGTGTAACTAGTTCATGTGTGACTGTATGAATAGCTGGAGGCTATTACTCTGCTGAATATGAATAGCAGACCAATTATTCTGGCCCAGATGGAGTTGTGCGCGCTCCTCTGAGAACGTCCTATCCTTGGCCTGCACCCATGCACATTCAACTCTCAGGAACCTTTTCTGATGTGACTGTAGAAGGGGACATGAAGGAAGCTAATGAGGTGCAGAAAGATGGATTTAAAACTGATGTCACATTTTGACAACTGATGCTTTCTCACTCAGCTTGACATTCGTTTTTGACAGTGTGTTGATTAAGTGCTTCGCGGCGACAGATAGCACTCAGCAAAATTGCCATTCTAATTCATGCAAACCTCAAAGGAGGAAACCACACGGTTGGGCATTTCAGCTGACCAAAATTGAGTGAGTGGATGTTGTAGCTGAATCTTTCTGCATCCCAGAGGAGCTTTTACTGGGACGTTCCCAAAAGAATCCAATCTCAAATCAAGCCAGTGTGGCTGGCGTTCACACATACACACATGCACCCCCACACACACGCACACACACCCACACACACACCCCAACACCCACACACACACACTGGACATATGGCCAATCTCCCATCGTCTGTTGTGCTATTTACGGCTCAGTAGTCTGTCATTTGTTTTTCCTCTCAGAAACCAGTATGACACCTGTTTGAATTCTCAATAAAAGGCTTTTTATGTCTAGAAGAAGGCTGTTGTAGCTCAATATTTCTCTCTACATCACTGATGATTGGCATTGTGCCTAGCTCATGAGATTGACAGTAACGTGTCTGTTTTTGTTGATGACAGTTTTTTCTCACAGAGACTGTCAAGTCACCTTTCAAAAGTCAAAAAATCAGAAATTTGTGGAAGCAGCTGTGCGCATCTGGACATGGATTGATGCAGCTAACCATTTCTTCTTCACACACAAACAAATCAACCTTCAATTTATCCTTTATTTGTACTATTAGAACTGTGAAGCTTTTTTTTTTTTAATTCTCTAACATGCACTAGGGAAACAAAAAAAGCTTCCTGCTGAGGTCAGAGATAAAATATTATCTATGAACATTGAAGTGTACCTTCTCTTAGTAAAAAAAAAACAAAAACGAATTATCAAATTATAACAACTGCCTATAAAGTGCAGCACCACATCTGGGTACTTAGCCTATGCCTATTGCTCCCACACTTTTTGGGTAAAAAGCAACTCTTCCACTTTGACTGGAGGTAAATGCAACTTTTGAAATGTTTACTGACAAAATGATGTTAAATAAGACTACAGTAATACTTTGAACCTTTTAGGTTCTCCTAGATTACAGCTTGTCAGGCAAAGGTTATTATTTAATATTACTTCTAATCAACAATTACCAACACTATGTAAGAAAACATTCATAATTATGGTTTAAAGTTCATTTGACTGGACAGTTAAAGCCACCCAGTGGTCTGATATGTCATATACAGACATAGTGAATCCCTGTGAGAATGTATTTCCCACAGTCCTTGCGCTCTTCTTTATTAAGCTGCTGTATTTTGCTTTTTTGGCTGTCTGTCATGAGTTGAAATCACATCATTATACAAAATGCTAACTAGCCTCCTTCAAACTGTGTTAACCAGTAGTAAAAACAACAACAAAAGCAATGGTGCATTTGAAAATTACTTCAGAACAAGTAAAATCTTGCCTTAGGAAAAGAAAGAACTAATGACTTCCACATAACTGACTTTATTTTTTTAATGAAGTGATGACTTATATTCATGTGACGGGTTAACCCGTCTATCTAAACTACTGGGACGTTGCCCTTGTTAATTAAATAAATAAAGACCCCTCAGATAGTGTTTTTCAGGTGTTTATTCTTTTAGCTTTTACCTTACTGATTTATGTTCAAATGTTCATTTTTCAAACAGGTTTAGCTGTAAAAGAAAAGTCATGTGACACCATGATTGCAGAAAAGTAGGCAGAACTTAAAGCCCCACATCTCTGCTGATCAGAGTCTGGTCCCAAAAACACAACATAACAGCTTGCATAAAACGGGTCGTGCTGGCTTCAAATCCCAGCAAGAGAAGGCGAGGACACTTGGTCTATTAGTATAATATGTTTATGGGTGTAAGTCTATTACAGTGCATGTTCAGTACAACAGGGAATAAAAAGCCAAATGCTCTTTGTTTGTTGGATTGTTTGATTTTTTACAGACAATAACTCTCCAAGAAGCAGAAACATAAAAAAAATAACAAAGAGCTCTTGTTAGTGTGGAGGTTCAAAGAAAGCAGCTCGTGTACAGCAAGGTAGGATTTGTCACCTGGTAACTTTACCATAGAATAATATTTTTGCGAAGGTCTTATTGTATTGTTTTATTTGTTCAGGCTGAACTGTAAACTGTGTCCTACGAGCTATGTGTCAAACAAAAGTTTAATAAACTCCAGAAAGGTATCCCTCTCTCTCTGTCTTGGGTCAAGAACATATTACAGAACCCAAATAAAACAAAACAAAAAAACAAGAAGTGTTTGCTTCAAGTAATGTGATCAAGCTTGATTCAAAATGTAAAAATGTCTGTTTGAGGCTGTAAGCAAAATGCAGGTAAATATAACGTGTGCTGGCTTCTAGACAGAGCAGTGATGAGACTGAGACTAACATATTTGCCTTTTACTTCAATGCATCAAACTTTTGTACTGAAGAATTCACGTACCAATACACCCCTAATATATAACAGATTAAAGCAGAAGCTATAGTTTACCATTTAATCTCGCTCTGCAACTGGACTAATTATGCAAAGTTCCCCTTTTATTGCCCTTTTATGTTTGGAGAAGCAAACAAAAACGCCACACAGAATCTTTAAGCCATGCAACCACTGTTATTTTTCTTTTCACCCCAAAGAGGACGAGCTTGTTTGAAGGAGAAGACGTGACGTTGCTCCACTCTATATCTCCTAAATATTGAGGGTGAATGTTTGGACAGATGGAAGATTAACATGGTATGATTCACACTTGAGTTTCTAACTAAATACGCTTCACTCTAATCAGTTTGATTTAAAACAGCCATGGCTTATTAAAAATAAAACTAGACTTACAATTAATTAAATGGACACTAGTGAGATTTAAACCGAGAGGTCAAATCTAAGCCCACACCAGCAGCATGGCTCCTCTAGAATTTTGCCTTCCTCAGCAAATACTGTAAAGTCTTTACAAGTTTTATTCATTCAGAATCAATACCAGAATGGGGATTTTTACGCTAAAGTAATTACATCATGTCTTCCCTAAATAACAGTTGCCCACAGATCAGGGCCACAGACATCTCGCTTGTTATTTTAGGGAATAAATCAAAACTGTTTAAAATATCATCCTAGTTTTCTAAACCGTAGCCAGTTTAGCAGATCTCCCATCAGTGATTGGGAGCATGCAGCTAAATGCACCTAAAATGAACGCAGCAGATTTACATTTGTGGAGCATTAACACAGAGCTAAAATAAAGCTTTTTTTATTTTTATGGTCCTGTAACTGCCTTATAATGTCTCTGGAGACACGCTGTCAGTACTTCTTACACTTCAGAAAGAGCATTTTCTAAAGACACAGTAATTAGTGCATAAATAGTTGTGGATACATGAAGTTGTTTACAGAAAAAAAAAATTAAAAAATAATACAAACTTGCTTTATGTTGTACTTAAGCAGTATTTGTCAAATATTCACTGGAGCTTTCGCTCTGTGTGTGAATATATTCAACAGTTATTCCACAGGTCAGATACTCTCACTTCCTTTCTTTCGGTGTAATCTTTTCTCTGTGACAGCTGTTAGGTTTGAGACGAGGCTGAAAGGATGAATCATCCTTAACTCCACACTTGCGTGACTGATCAATACCAGAAAAACAGTTTCACTCTGTGTGTCCCTAATAATCCGTTTCTTTGTGAAATTGACAGCAGGTCTTCATCCTGATATCAGTGGTTGTTTCCAGACTGAAACAGATGTCTTTTCAGAGATCTGTGGACCATAGGAAGGCGATCCAAAGGGTCCAGAGAGGTTTATGTGTCCTGGTTGAGGAATCGTCTTTTGTGTTTGTGCTGAAATGTCTTCCTATTCTGCTGGTGTTGAATGCAGGACATAGCCACAGGTGCAATCCTCCCAAAAGGAAGACATAGAAAAGATTAAAAATGATTGAAAATAAAACTTGGTGTTTTTAAAAAAAGGGGGTTTAAACAAGCTGTGTGGAAAATAGCATCTTTGAACAATTGTCAGCTGTTCTGTCTGTATGGATTATTCTTAGTTTTCAGACATTCCTGTGGTTCAGTGAGGCTGCACTTTGACAGGATTTTCCTTATGCTAGCATGTCTACAGTGATGATGCTATCATGCTAAGGTTCAGCAGGTTTAGTTTGTCACAAGTGGTGAGGATCCAAATAACAGACTCAAAGGCAGCTGTCAAGAGCAACAAAACTAATGTCATAACAAAAATGGAGGAATCTAGGCAGCAATAAACATCCAAAAAAGGCAGGTAAACCAACAGAGAGCAAGGAAGGTAATGGGATGACCTGACAAATTACTGAGCAACAGAAAAGACTATATATACTGGGGCTGTAATGGTGCAAGTATTTATACCAGACAGTCACGGTAAAGACATCAGGGACAGATGAGCCCAGCCACAGAAATAATATGTTACACACAGGTGATCCTTACTCTCACCTAGAAAAGCGCAAACTCATTTTTTGCTGCTGGTTTTACGTTTTGCCAACTGCACAACAGAAAAGATGGAGGAAGATGGTTTTTAAAGCACTCTTTACCAAAGCAATGCATGGAGCGGAGAGTGAGACAGGAACATATTATCAGCTGTTTAATAAGTGCCACTTACTTTAGAACTTTTTTTCTATTTTTATGTTGAGATATGTTTTTTAGTTTTGTATTGCTTTTTATTTTGCAGCAAGTTTAGGCCAAATTAATTGAAACACACTCATTTTTGTGCCTTTTTTTAACAGGGGAGAGAGACATTTTAGTTCCCTTTCAGTCGGTTCACTCGGTACAACGAGAAGCCGCACCCCTGAGGACAGGGGCAAACAGATGGATAACAGGTGTGAAGAGAGCTGCAAACAAGGACTACTGAGAACATCAAAAAGCTAAGAAAAACACAAAAAACATAAATGAAAGATAAGGAATACAACAAATTTAAAAGAAGAAAGAAAAAATGGATTCAACTAGTAAAAACTAGCACAAAAATCAAACAATCCTGATAGTGTATTATGCTGTTAGCCTGCAAACGTGCTAATTGATGCAAAAACACAAAGCTGTTGTAGGAAATGTGTGCTCACTAGAATGACAAACAGTTTTTGTGACCTCTTGCATTTGTTTAATCAGACAGGTAAAACATTTTTTAGCTCCTTCAAGTTTAAGTTTTTTTTTTTTTTTTGTGGTGTAATGACTGTTGGAGGCATCTCTGTATACCAGCATGTTTGTAGAGAAAAAGACTTGGAAATAGAATCTCAAACTGTGTTCAACTTCATTGTCATTAAACCATCTGTTCAGTTTTCTTTGCACAAAGTGAAAGTCCATCTCATGTCACAAACAAATCTTTGAGTCTGTGAGTTGTAAATGAAACTCCGTGATGCAGATCCTTTCCGTGTCGTCAGTTATGGCTTATGCACAGGGCAGGAAATAGAGGAAACTGAGCCAGTACACAGCGGTAAATTTGGAAATTTCAGCTGAGCAGACAGGCAGGAAACAAGCTAAACTTTACAGACAGGTTACAAGCAGACACATGACAGGTAATCACTAAAAACATTCCTAAGCTGAACTGGTGGTCTTAGTGTCGACAGTGTTGGTGAACTGAGCCAGGTCATGATGTAGACATGAGGGAAGGAAATCCAAACGGGGTAAATGTAAAAGTTTTTTAAAATGAGGTGAGCGTCTGAACTGATTTTTATGACAAATGCATCCTGTAGTTGTCAAATTTCTCAAATATCAGCAGTTGTTTTTATTTTAAAGATATTTGAGCATGTGAAGCACTGACGCTTGAATCTTTAAGGAGAAGTGAGAAGAGCAGCCAAGTTACTGAGATTCATTCTCAGGGAATTAAAAGTTGTATAAAAATGTCATGTTTATCTGTTCAATAGCTTTTGTGACATTTCATTTTTGACAAAATGCTGGAACGCTCAGCAGACGTAACGTCAGTGTAATTAAGAAAAACGACAATTAGGACACTTTGCTTTAGTTTTGTGTTATTTCCAGCTTTCACTCCACAAATATCAGAAGAGATAGCTTCTGTAGTTTACTTAATTTCATACAGAGTACAGAAACACAACCAAACAAAAAAATTGTACCTTGTCAATTAGCTTCTCCGCAAAGAATTTCACAAACATGTTTGCAAGACAGCTTGAGTCTGTATCGCCATCTGCTAAAGTGTGATTCTATTATGCTAAAGTTTTGTATAGAACAGTGTCACAGCTGCTGCTGGACAAACTGTGTGAATACACAGTTTACTTAGTGAATTCAAGTTTTACACCAAACCACATATTTATAATGTTATTTCTGTCATAAGCTGCAGTTATTTTTACAGTTTACATAATTTATCTAATAATAAATACTGTCTATGAATGAAACATGTATAATCTGTTTTTTGGTGTTGGTGTTGTGATGCACAGGCTTTGGAAATATTTATTGCTCATTCTACAAAGTGCTTTACCAACCAGAGGTAGAGTCTGTAGTAAGAGGTTAGAGACATGGCAGAGGAACAAGTCCTGTGGCCCATGTCTCATGATCACATGAGGATAGGAACATAGATGGACCAGTGAATCGAAAGCTTTGCCTTTCAGCTCAGCTACTTTGTCACAGCACAGACCAGAGCAACGCCCTCATCAGTTCATCTTCAGCTTCATTTTGCCATCACTCATAAACAAAACTTCCAGGAACTTAAACCCCGACTCGACCCGAAGGGAGAATTCTACCTTTTTCTGGTTGAAACCACAGCCTCAGACTTAGAGGCGCTGACTCTCACCCCCAGCTGCTTCACACTTTACTGCAAACCACCCCAGCACACACTGAAAATTATACCATACAGATGCCAACAGAAACATCATCTGCATAAAGCAGAGAAGTTCTTTCCAAATCTGGCCCCCTACTCTCCACGATTGCACCTTGAAATGGTTCCCATGAGGACCAGAAACAGGATCAGAGACAAGGGGCAGAATATGCTCTTTCTTGTGTTTGCCAGAAAATACGAATCTCCCTATTATAACAAAGTGTCACTATTTGATGAATTGGATGTGAGATTTGGCCCTTTTGGTTCAGAAACATGAAACTTTACAAGCTTGACACAGGTTTTAGAAAAATGGAGAGCCTAAATAAATTCATTCTGATGAGGTGGCAGCAAACTGAGAAAATATATTTTCGTACTTGTAATTGCAATACTTTATGTGGATTTTTCTGCATGATTATAAACCTTTATGGTAATATTTAAAATACTGATCGCAGCAACATGTAAGACCCCAAATCAAAACCCAAATACTTCCTCCACCACTTGTAGAGCCACCCTGGGTGACTGAAGAAAATGTTGCGTCTGGCAAAATTTACTGACTGTGATGATGAGAAAATCCAAACTTGAGCAAAGCTTCATGTGCTGAGTTTTCTTTGCATTTAGACGGTCGTGTGGTCACCAAAAAGACATACAGAAGCACTGGGACCTGTTGTGAAGGGCAGGGGATCCAATTCTCAGGTTTAGCGTCATCCTCGGGCCACGGAGTGCTGAGTCAGTGGCCAGTGACAAGGTCTCCTCGCCCTGCTTTCACCCTGACAGATGAATTATTCATTAAAGGAGAAGTAAGCACAGGGGACCCTGCTAATTTCTCAATGGGATTGTTGGCTGTCCTCACAGTACGCTGTGCGTTGAAAAGACAAACTTGCGCGGCTGCTTTGAAATGATCTGTGAGTATGTTCACCCATATATTTCTGAAATGGGCATCTTCCGCCAGCCACACAATTAGAAGTGCTCTCAGTGACTCACTGACTTGTGTCAGAGCGGATGGATCTGGTCTTTTCTGAGCAGATACAGGCGTTAGCTGGTTTCAAGGACACCGAGCGACGACGTGTGGGAGTCTGAATCAGACCCTCGCAGATTTATTGAGTGCACTCACAGCATCGGATACATCCAACAGCAGCTCGAGTTGTTTTAAAGGTTGGGGACTTTGCCAGTTGTCATCATCGAAGAGAGTGTGTCTGTGCCGGTGTCCTTTTGTAAATGGCAGCAAGCCATCAAGGCATGCCGAGGTTAACTTAGCATATGACATTCTCTCCAGCAGCAAATCCCCACAGTGAACCAAACCATGTTAAAGTGGGAGCAGACAAGAAGAGGAGACACCTGAACACTGATTACTGTTTTTAATGTTCAGCTGCTTAAAGAAGAGCAGCAACAGGGAGATCAGTAATCAGAGGCATTAAAGCGCGGAAAAACCACTTTAACAAGCAAATAATAAGCCCTTTGATACCAATTTATACCAAATGTCATCCTAACTTGATACAACCACAAATTTAAACAAAGCAGAAGAGAGCTACAGTGTAACACATGCTTCCTTTGGGTTATCGATTAATTATTCAGCAGAATCCTATCTATTATGTACATCAAATTTAACAGACTCGATACATAACAGTCCTGGATCGGGTTGTGTATCACACATCTATCAGAGAGGCTCGATATTCACAAGGTCAGTGGTATCAAAAATCATGTTCTCATGCTTTCTGCAGGCAGATATTTTACACTGTAATGCAGAGCTCAGAGACATTATGATCCATAAAAGTCACTCCGCAAAGGCAAAGTTTTCCCCCTTACAGAAAGGCTTTGAAAGAAATAATTGGAGTCAGGAGAGTACACCTTGAGAAGTTCTTGTTTTGTTTCTGAGAAAGTTGTTTGTAACTTTTATGTGTTTTGCTTGTTCGTTGTTTTTTTTCTTTGTTTGTTTGTTTTTTTGCCAAGTTTATTAAAATGTATTCTTGTTCTCTTTAAGGTCCGAGTCTCCCTCATAAATATGTCAAAATAGGAGTTCTGAATGGTAACATTTTACCGTAATCATAAAGCTTTACAGCCTGATTTATAGTGTCACTGAGTTGGACGCATAAAATACTTAGTGTTCTCTTCTTAAACTAAAATGTAGGGACAGTTAGAGAAAAGAAGGGAGGACGACGTGAGGAAATATATCATCCTCTAAATACATGGTTCCTACAGTCAGTGATGGATGAAATCATTAACACTTGTAACTAAGTACCAACAAAACAGTGTAGAAATACTTCATCAAAATATTTAGGTAATAGCCGCGGACAACTACTGAATTTACATGAAAAAGGAGTGATAATTCAGAGTGTTTGAGAGCAATATATATATAGAATATATTCCTTCATGCTTTGCTGTGTATCCTTATTGTTGCAGCTCACAGAGACGTGAACAGTTTGAATCACTGTGTTTGTATCTTTGGGTACTTTTTGCATTGATAGTTTGAGTCAGGAAGGGTGAATAGTTTATCATTATCACCCATAAAAGGAAAGGCAATCAAGAAATTGCTTTGTTTGTCCATCTTTTAGGAAAATGCAGTATCTCATAAACCAGTCAACAGATTTTAATGAAACTCTCAGAAAGTATCCATCAGATGTAAAATATACAAGTGATTGACCTTTTTGGACCCAATTCAAGATGGCTGCCACTGCTAATCAACCTAAGCAAACACAAAAATGGCTATAACTCAGTCAATTGTACCGATAATTGTGCTAAAACAATTTTACTTCACTTTAAATTAGTGCACCAAGCAACATTCTGTTGTCTCCACCTGTCTGAGTTTAAAGTCAGCATTAATTCAGATACACAGAATGGTGTAGGTCAGCATGCTGGCAGGAATTGTATGAATAAAGAATAAAGGTTTTGTTGGTGCCTTAATAATATTTAGACATTACTACAAGCAGCACCAACTTCAAGCTAAGAGCAGTCTGAACTGGCCAAATGCTTGTCCAACAATAAGAGACAAGACCCATCACAGGTCTTTATACAGGTTTTAGAATCAAAAATATGAAAATAATAAAGGGAGTCTGTTTCCAACAATGAAGTAAAATGCACCACAGGTTGTTTTCCCTCCTTCTAATTTAAATTAGTTTTTTATCCAGAAGTCCAAATCTATTTTTAATCATTGTAGCACCAGAAATGAACAGAACATTCATTCATTTTGATCAAAACAATGCTAACTTTTAACTGCTGATTAGGTCTAAGCAGAGGTTGAGGAGACGTTTTACACTTGTAATTTTAGATGGGACTGAAATCTCTGAAAGCTCTGACCGAATGTGTTGGTGTAAGTGTAAAACTCTTAGTTTTTTCACTAAATTACTAGTACTAGTCCTTTTTTTTTATCATTGTGGGGGTGGGGCAGCTGCAAGAAAAATATCCAGCAGAACCTGCAAAGATAAACTCTGGTAGCGGTAAAAAAAAAAAAAAAGCATCAAGCCTAAAACAAAATGAACTTCTTAAATGAATCATCTCGCATCAGAATTTGTTAAAATGACAGTAGAGCTGTAATTCACAGCGTTTCTACTTTTCACCTTTTCAGAACAGAACAAATAATATTGCTGAAATTTTAGCTTTTAGAGTTTTGGAGAGCACACTGGTTTTATATGTTTATATATTTATAGTAATTATAGTTATATTTATTTATTTGCCATTAAGTTGCAAAGAAGCCTGTTTTATACAATAATTCATGTATTTCTAACTTCCTATCTCTACACTTTATATATACCTTATGTATTTTTTAAGAGCCTTCATAACATAAATAATAGATTAAAACATATGTAGAATAATTTACATTGTTCTTCTCTACTGCTATTCTAGGTTTATAGTAACAAAACTCTTAATAGATATCTCACCTTCACAAGTGTGTTTTATGCTTAAAGGCATTTACAGCCAAAAATCAAAGGTTTTTTAATCAGACGCTGATGAACTGCCACTGAATGCAGAGTCAGCAGGAAAATTAAACAAAGCTGCACAGTATTTTAGAGTACCTTTCCAAAAACCCATCTTTTTGACCTTTTTGCTTAATTTTTTTTATTATTATTTCACATATCATATAAACTTGGTTACAGTAAAGATCAAAGCAGCAGTATGCTAATGCTGCTTGATGGTTCAGATCTGAGAGCAGCTCTCTAATACTAACTCTGCACTAATTCCACATCCACCGTTCTACGAAATGCATTTCTCACCTCTTTTCACTTTCCTGAATGAGTGAGAGACCCACACCTGTGGAAGCAGAGGTATCAATGAGAAAGAAAAAAAACCTCCACAAATGACAAATTTTCTGCAGTTCTTCACTTTGACACACAAGCCCCCAAATAGATGCCGACTCGTCACCGAGCACATTCACCTGCAGTTACACTTCCTCGCAGCAACAGATGGACGGCCTTGAGGCAGAGCCTGAGAGACTTGCATTAGAGGAGAGCTGCCAGCTGATTGCTAAGATCAGGTGTGTGTCTACACAAAGGCACCTTCTGCTCTTTTCAAGTACCGTGGTTTGCTAGCCTCAGGACAAATGGAGACACAAAACAGCAGTGGCATCTGTGGCAGGTAATGATCCCTTCTCCAAAAATCTGGATAATGACATACCTCGACCATTTGTTGCAGTTAAAATCACTGTTGCTCGTTCCGAGCGCCACGTGTGTCCTGCAGCAACATGTGCCGGAGCCGTGTGAGCGGCCCGGTCGGGCTGCAGCCATACATCAGCAGTCAGCCGGTGCTGGAGCAGAGCCAGTGAGAGGAGAGCCGCATGAAATGCTTTCAGCTTTCATCTTCTGCATCCATAAATTGGCCTGCGCACATTACGCGAGGTCAAAGGTGCAGAGCACGCAGCATCTGATAATGAGCATATTGCTGTTTCCTCAGATGTTGCTGTTGATTTTCTGAAACACTGATTCAGTTCTTAAAATAAAGATGCCTTTTTTAGAATCCATTTTTATGACAGAAAGGCTGTAAGTTGCTCTTAATATTTAACTTGAGTCAAAAGGAAACAAAATTGTTCACGTTGAAATAACCAAGAAGCTGTTCAAGCTGAAAGTTTCTGATCATATTCACTGGTCACCCAAAAGCTTTTAAACCACCTGAGGTCTCTTTCATGAAGCCGAAGCCTCTGATAAGACATGGGCTGGTATGAGGTTCTGACAGTTTGACCTTCAGCAAAAATAGCGCAGTTTCACTGAATGGCGAAACATTACAAAATGCCCATTAAAAACATGACCTATCTGCTTTTATTTAAAAGCAGAAATGAAACTACTGTTATTACTGCTGTTAAAATAGTATCATATATGTCTAAAAAGAACAGTGAGAGTGAAGACAATTAATAAGTTTGATAATTATTGTTTAAAATCAGTATTAGCTAATGCATGTACTCATCACACTGGTTCTTAATCTGTGCCTCCTATTGATCAGCTGTTTGAATGTCATGGTAATCTTAATTTCAGAAAGCATGATTTAATTACAAGTATTAAGATGACATTTAAGATCAAGACCCAAAACACCTCTTTTTAAAAATTCAGATTTTTTTCTTTTAACAAATACAACTAATGAAGGAAAACTTCAGAATAAACACCAGCTAAATTTTGTCATAGTTGTGCATGACATGTTTTTTGTGCAGAATATTGCTTCCTTTTGTAATTTTGCTAACTGTTAGCCTGACAAGCTGAAGTTAGCTAGTTAATTAGCTGCTTTTTAGCATTTGTAACAACCATGCAGTCAGATGTTTATTGATGTGTCCCATTTGTACTTGAAAGTCGGAAATTCAAAGTTTTCATTCGGAACGATCAACTGGAGTGTATTCTCAGAAACTCAAAGATCCCTGATCTGAGAGTGAAAAGTTATGATAGTTCCAGCAATAAACTTTTTACTTTCACTTCTGTTTGTTTGTATCTCATTAAATGAGTTGCACACACAGGACTCTCCAAGTCAAAGTCAAGTCAAATTTATTTATATAGCACTTTTCAGCAACAAGGCGGTTCAAAGTTCCAACCTTCATTAGTGGACATGTTGGTTCAGTGTTTGAATGCAGAAAATGCAGAGAAATTGATCGCCATTGACTTGTATTGTTATGGTAGTTAGCCTGGTCACTGAGCACAACAATTAGCTCTGCGTCTCCAGTTAACTTGGCTGTAACATCATTCCCACATCTCAGGTAAATAGAACGTGGCATATTTTAGAGATAGACATGCTAACTCTGGTACCTTGTTACAAACAGTTGTTTCAAAACAGTGTCTCCTTATAAAGACTCAGGTGTAGCACTTCAATGGTAGACAAGCCATGACCGTCTTTTTATCTTTACCTGAAACACCTTCAAGCGACCAACTTTGTCTTTTTGTTTTTAACAGGAAAAGTTTAAGTGATTCCTCGTATTCTGCCATTGTTCATAGAAGACTAACAGCTCGCAGCAACAAGTAGGGAAGGGAGAGCTACTCTGCTCTGCAATATCACTGGAGAAAACTCATTAAAGGGAATTTAAGCCATTGGAATGGCAGGATGTAAAAATGTAGGGATTTTACCACCATGACTTTTTAACATGGTGGTATAATTAAAACTGGAAACCAGCAAAGACACTAAACTTCTCCTCGTGGCTCATCTTGGTTGTTTTTGTTCATTCCTGTCGCTTTACTTTGGAGAAAAATGTAAAAAAAAAAATCATTGTTTGTTTTCTGTTTGCACCAAAGAGCTGGCACACATTTAAAATACCAGCTCATGAATTTAGTGGACTGAACAAGTGCCAGATAATTTGTGTTAGTGTTGTTATAGGCCAAAAAAAAGCCAAAATACATTAAATACTGCAGGTGGCCAAATGCATAATGAATGTAAATCAGAACGATCTGATTTTGTGACCTTGTGTTCAGTGATGCATTTGTACTTGCACTTAATCATGTGTAAAGCAGCAGCGGAAGCTTGAATTTCTTTGAAAAGATAAAACATTGTTAACACTCATACACATTTTGTTGTAGTTTTTGTTTTGTTTTGTTTGGGAGGGTATTATAATTTTCTCTGTATTTCTTAAAGTAAATCTTAAAAACTGCATGTGTGGGAGTTTCTTTGGCATCAGGATCAGACTGAAATTGGAAAGAGGTTCGATGGTAATCATATTGCTCTCAAAGAAGAACACATGAGGCAGAGGACAACACATCAACACACACACACACACAACCTCTTGTTCGATAAAAGGTGGGCCGACATGTTGAAATACAATCTCCACCTGGCTGTGAGTGATCCCATGTCATGTTTTCCCCACAGGGCCACTGTGGCGGGGCTCAGACGAGCTCCCTGCTATCTCCAGATTCAAACATCCACCTCGATCCTCTCTCCTCTCCTTTTTGCTTTAGTAAACATGATAATAGTGGTGCCGTGTTCGTGTGGGCTCTGTGTTAACACTGTGGCTGTCAAAGGCCATCATGCCCCTTCAAAGGATGATGGCTCTCTAAAGTGGGCTCTCTCAGTGGCAGCCATTTTCCACTTGACTGGCCCCACACACGAAGGGGGACTGGTAGCCCCTAGCAGCTGGGCTAGACTGGTCACTAGGGGGGTGGGGAGAAGGAGATGAATGGGTTGATGAAAGGGGAGGAAGCTAATGGCAAGATAAGACGAGCATCTAAATGCATCAAGGGGTGGTTTTATACTTTTTTTCCCCTGCAAAATATACCCTTCAAAACACTTTGGGTGCTGCCCAGGTGTGGCTCCACATTCAGGCCCACTGTTGCTTTTCATCAAACACCTGAATTATTGGCATCAAAATAAATCGCCGTGTTGAGCCCCAGCTGAAATTTAGTCTCTCGTCGAATACCTGGCAAATCCCTCGCAATCCTTGATGGAGAGCAGACAGTCAGTACCTCATGAGCAGCTGGAAACCAAAGCCCATTGAGCTGCGAACATGCTTGCTCGGCCATATGGGCTTTGTGTCAACACCCCGGGTCCAGTCAGGTCTCGGTTGAGACAAAGAGAGCAGGATGCATTTTCATAAATCACTTCCTGACACCAAATCAAGGTTATGTGGTTGGCAGTCTGCTGCCTGTAGATTGTGCTTGCACTGACAAAGCAGAGAAGCTCTGCTGTGATTTAAGTAGCTTTTTTAGTTATTTATGGCTGGAAAATTAAAATGATCTTTTCCTGAACTTTGATGATGATGCTTTCAGTATAAATTTATTCACAAAACATGTTGTGTACTGGCAGCGTATTTGGAATATGCATACAGGCAGCTCTGCTTTTGTTACCCACTCCTGATACGCCAGCTTCATACTACCCACGGTGCTGAGGTAATAATTAGCTCACTGCAGCGGGGTAACAAGTTTGCACCCCCGTCCTGCTGTGCAGCTCTGTAATTGGTCCCCTCATGTGGCATAGTCGGGCCCCAGAACAAAGGGTTCCCAGAGGGGGAATCCATGCTGACCCATGCTGAACCCTCCACAACATTGACAGGCAGGAAGCATTTACATATGCTGACAGACTTGTCTCTTCCTAGGGTGGAGTGCTAGGCACTTCATTAAAGCAACATCAATACCTGCTGATGGAAAACGAGGAGTGGGCCCGTGTGCATCACTGTCTGCTCCGAGACGCCATAGTGAAATGACATAGGGCTGTCACGTCTAATTTCAAATAAATGGACGACATTTATTAAAGCGAGTGTGTGTGGAAATTGATGGGAGAGAGGCGGTGAAATGCTGTCAGAGCCGGGCCTGTCTGCATGCATCAGCAATTGGTTTACCCACAAGCTGTTCACCTGCCCATCAGCTGCCAAAATCTGCCGGCCTCCGGGCACACCCGTGCAAATTTCCACAGTTCTTGGGCATTTTGTTTCCTATTTTAGACCTAAAACTGTTCACACGCCGTACTTTTAAACAGCTTCCCATTAAAGGCTGACGTGCTCCTCGGTGCATCCCTGTATTTGTGCCTCAGAAAGAGAAGATTGTGTAAAGACACAGGTGACATATCTGTCGATTCAGCAGCCATGCTGCAGGAGTGCAGGTGGGTTCCTCCAATCATCACATCACGCCGCTGTGAATTCATTCTCTTATCCAGTTAAAGGAAGGGTAAATCCTCCTTCCATTTGACATGCTGCTCATTTAGTTGAGAGGCACAGTGGCTGCTGGAGGGATAGAAGGAGATGAGGGGAGGGGTGGCTCTGTGTTGGTGTTTGAGGGTGGGTAGGTGGGGGGAACTCTTAGGGAGGTGCCGACCTGAGCAGATGGACTTCTCAGCGTCGTAGTAAGTGGAGTTTTCACATGGCAGAGGAGACTGCAGGATCTCACAGGACCGACACTCAGCATCCAGGTGGCCATGGCCCCTCCTGACCAGCTGGAGGAGCGAGGGGGCCATCTGACACTCGAAGGAAAATGATACACTTTTCTTTTCCTGCTTTGTTATGCCTCAACACAAAAGCCCAGAGCCAATCAAGGAATTTAGCTAATCAAGCGTAGAGAAAATCCTTTTGATTGCTTGCGAGCATTCAAGGTCATGTTCGCTGAAGAAAAAGCACAAACATTGTTAAGGCGAACGCTCCTACTAGGTGCTCAGATTGTCTGTTTTGAGGCGAAATCGTCTGTTTGAGTTAATTAGGACTTCCTACACACCCTTATTCTGCTAGTTTGAATCAGCAAGTGTGTGCAGTGAGTTTTGCACGATTCGTACGCGCTGCAATGTGAGTTCAGCAAATCCGAGTGAGACCGCCCCATCTGTGCTTCTTCTCCACTGATCCCGGGCCCTGGAGGCTGCAGAGGGCTAATTGTGGTCCCCTCGTTTTTTTCTCCCTGTCTTTTTGTTTTTACTCAGTGTTGGGGTCAGGAACGCTCCCAAGTGACCAGTGGCAGGAGCAACAGCCATCGGCCCCCACTGAGCCTCAGTAATTAGAGACACCCCCATACACACACACTCACACACCATCCCCCTCGTCCCTGTGTTTCCCCACTGACCCGGGTCAGGGAACCGTTCTCTGTCCTTTTGAAGGGCAGAGAGGGGGGAACAGCAGCTGACAAGAAAACATGCTTTGGTTCCCAAGGATGACCCTCCGTCGCTCCCAGAGGATGAGCAGCAGCAGCTTCTCTGATGGGGATGAAAGAGGGCCAGACACAATTTACGGGACAATGGGCCTGTTTTTTACCTGACTGTATGTTTTATACCTTCGTATTTTTATTTCACCTTTATATTTAAGTGTGTTTCAGTAGTGATTACTTCAGTAACATTAGTACAAGCTGAAATAAATACTCTAATCTCTAATGTGAACACCGGAACAGCTAATTTAGGTGATAATTAGTATGTTAATCATACATGCAGTCGTGTTTTGGCTGTATGTTACTGTTGCAGTTGTTGAGGTGGTGCAAGGGTTTTTTTGTGTGTATTTATGTCCTGTTGTCCAGCTGTTACCAGCCAAAGAGACAGACCTGTTACTTCCAAAAAAAAGGATGAAGCTGAGGAGGCATCAGATGATTAACTAGAAGGAAAAGAACAACTGATATGTGTTAATTATATTTAATTTATTTGAACCTTTTCGTTGATGTAGACTCCTTTATGAAATATGGCCTATTTTTCTCCTTTTTAAACCTTAAAACCAAACAAAAAGTTTTAAAAAGTAGCATCAATACGTTGTTTTCTGAAGGCGTCACTAATAATTGGTTGTGACCAACTGGGATAATCTGTAGTGCAATCAAAGAACATAATTCCTAATTAAAAGTTGTGAAGTAGCACCACTGGTATAATTAGGTTATGAAACATCTCAAAATTGCATTTATCATTGAATGTTATTGTTTTTTTTTATGTGTTAGAACCCCTTCTGTTTTCTTTTTTGCAATGAGCGTATTCATGTGTGGTCCATTCACTGTCCCTGCAGCTTCACTGACCAATAAAAAGTGTACTTCTGACATCTACTGGCCACAAAAGGTAAACAGTTTTTTTTTTATTTGGTGTAATTCACTCTATTTAAAACAAGGTGTAATACAAAATTCAAACAACAGTGTTGAGAACGTTTTAATAATATGCAAAGTTAATAATTTAGACATGTTTTAAAAGTCCCAAAGTTGGCACAAAAACATGTCAAGAATGCTCAAATTGGTTGGAGTTTCATGTCTATAAATTAGAAATCACACAAATATTCAGTTGCGTTAGATTAGCATAATTTTTAATCACTTATCAAAACTTTTCTCGTAGTAAAAACAGAAGTATCAAATGTCCCTTAAACAAATACCATTTTCTATCTAGACCTCACATGTGGAAGGAAACATTTTTTTCATTCACATGCAAAAACAAGTTAAATAAAGACCTAGCAGTCCTTAAACAAAAGCATATCAACCATTAAAACTAATTTTTAGACTAAAATCATCTTATGAATGATGAAGTTGTAGACATTTTCAATAACATTATGCATGATGTGCTGGAAAAATTCACACAATTACAGACATTTTTGTGTTTGCTAATGTCTACTAGCTGTGGCGGCCATTTTAAATCCAAGCACTTCAAATGTTAATGTTACATAGTATGATTATTTTCTGAAAGTTTCATCAAAACTTGTGGACTGGCTCATAAACTATTTATCATATTTATACATCAGATATTGTTCTAACAGGCAAGTAAACACAGGCAAAAACATTATTGCCCATTTTTAATTATTGTTAATATTAAATTAATTGATCATTAACATGTGAAACACGTTTTGCACGTTTCTCTTATAATTTTGGAACATTTTGAAGATGTTCATGTGATCACATGTGAAAAACTTTGTAAAATTGTTTTTAACATTAAATCAAACTTTTTATCTTGATTTTTTTTTGCTTCTTGACCCCTAGAAAGAGAAATTTAGTCACTTTGGCAGGCAAACAAATGCAGGTAGTAGTCGACATCCAGTCACTGATTTTGCTGACAGATTTTATTTTAGGACACATTAACCACAGATGTGAGAAAAACTTTCTGTGGATGTTGTTTTAGACTTCATAAAGTTTTTTTGATCGTTCTTCATCACTTTGCAGTGAGTACCTTTAAGTTAAAAGCCAGAGGCTTTTTAATCCACTTGCTTCCACTCATTCAAGAAAGCTTCATTTTCTGCTGTTTAACTTCAGTTTAATCTCAGATTAAAAGCACAAGATTATAATTTGGAGTGGGTCAGACTGCCTGTTTATCTTTGTGTCCTGTCTTTAGGTAACCTAAGATGACATAGCCATTTTTTTATTAAACGTTTAGACATTAAACATTAAATAAACATATGTTCCATAAATGCGTTCCTTCAGGTGAGTCTCCAGCTCTTATCAGTGCTGCAGGTGTCAGACGTGCGTCATGAAGGACACTGAGAGTTGCACATGTCTCCTGACTCAAAGAACCGGTAAATGTTAATCAGCGGGAACATGGTGACCGAGCCAACGAGTGAGCCCGTCTGTGCTGCAGCTCCACACCAGACCAAGGCGCTGTGGCTTCGATCTCTTAGGATAACGCCCACCATTACTTTCACATACGACAGCGTTCCAATGAACAGGAGCCATGAGAGTACCTGGTGAGGACAAAAGAGCGCTTTTCTAAGAGATAATTTTGTTTAATAATAATGTTTGATAGACAAGTCAGGATCTCACACTAACAGTTCAGATAAAAGCTCTTTCATCACTAAGGCTACTGGCGTTGAATTTTGACACCTATGTAATAAAACCCCCGTCTGTGAATGTTGGCGTTTGACTCACAATAATTGCCTCTCCCGCTGCAGTCCCGTGAAGCAAAGGACAGGGACTCATAGCTGCCATTGCCATGTTGTAGCTGCCGAAGCCGGTCCCGAACACGGTCAGCACACCAAGAAAAATCAGAGACCTGAACACAAAGGAGGTCTGTAAGCTCCAGTCTCCACATTCCTCAAATAAACAAAGACTAATTTACTTTTAAAGGAATGTTTGATTGATATAAACCCGGTTCCCAAGTTACTTATCTGAGCAGCAGTGGATAAACAAGGTAAAAACCAAGGTTCTACATTTTTCAGAATAGTCTTCTAACAATATCCAAGTACCGATGAATACACTTAAATAGAATAAGAAAAATTTGCAATTTTTGAAAAACTTCAAATTAAGATAAACATCTAGCAATAAATTATATTTACTTGAATGAATACAAATACAGCACTTGACCTTGCTAAATAGTGTGCTTGCTTCAGTGTGTGAACAGTGTTTTATAAATGATTGTTAATGTGTTATAAAATGTTTACAAACTCATGAATAACCTGTTTATAAAGCATTAGGAAATCCTTTATAATAGGGCTCTTATAGTGAAGTAGTACCGAAGAGAACCTAGATCCTGCCTAAAGGTTCACTGTTTCATACAAGACTTCATAAGAGAAAAAAAAGTCATACTCACCTGTTTTGAAAGAACATTGCAACAGTGCAGGCTAATGGGTTGGCCACAGAGGCCAGAGCTGCAGAGAGGTGATAGACAAGGTTCCCGTATGGCATACAGGAGTACGTCTGGACAGAGGGCAGCAGTCCATTGGTCGCAGAATTAACCCAGACCACAAGAAAGTAGATGTAGGTCAACTGGTACACTGAGTGTTTTGGGTTGTTCAACAGAGGCCTTCTTCTGCCTGGTCCGTCCTCCTGGCTTTTCTCACTCCCTCCATCAGTCTCTGCTCCTGGGTTTTCCAACCCGGAGCTGACAGATGGTGCCGTGTCCAGCATGAGGTTTTCTGTGGACTGTTCGAGTGTCCGAGGAAGCCTGTTCAGTCCAACAAAAGCAGCCATGCTTATGAACATCATGGCTGCTAGGAAGCCGAAAAACACCTCTGTGGAGAAGTTTGGAGGAAGATACTCAGTTTGGAACGTGTCCCCACCTGTGTGGTTTCCCGAAGCCTGAGAAGAGTTGACACACTTGGCAATGCCGACGCCTTGTGCCAAAGCAACCACGCCAGGAACGAAACCACTTAGACCTTCTCCAACAAAATATGTAGTAATGTATTTTGCTGGAAGCTGCATCATAAAGGGGAGAAACGTAACGGAAGAAGTGCAATCCACCAGAGCAAGGAAGAAGGTGAGGATGAAGAAGGCTGTACTGTGTGGTGCTCCGGCCACAATCGTAGTCTTATCCCAAAAGAAGACGAGCAGGATGCAGGACACGATGCCGATGGAGAGGATGGAGTAAACGACAGCACGTTTGTGGAGACGACCTGGGCACAGTTTGTGCATGAGAGTGACCAGCAGAGGTCCCAGGTTGGCCAGCTGGATGATGATTGTGAGGAAGGACGGGAGCTCCCAGCCTTCAGGGAGAGCGTTGACGATGAGCGGGAGCTCCACCCACAGACCGTTTACAGCCACCCAGGAGCCGAGGCCGAAGGCGCAGGCCAACACGTGCACGAGCAGGGCCATACTGCAGGAGGGTCAGTCTGAAGAGGCAGTTCCACCTCTGCTGCCTGTCAGACCTGAAAACAGAAAGGCAGAAATATCGCATCCGGGGTTTAATTTAATCTAGATCCTAGATTTCATTTAATCTCAGAAGTTCAGGTTTTGTCTGGTAACTGACAAATGAAACTGTCTGAACTCCTTACAATGAAGGAGTTCAGACAGTTCTTTAAAAACAATTAAACTGTTTTCAGATTTTTTGTTTTATTATTATTATTCTTGTATTCAAAGACGTCAGTAAATTTATGTAAAAATAAATACATTTGGAGCAGTCGTTTCTGAGTATGTATTAAATTCTTAGTGACTTTTTCTTTTTTCATAATTAAACAAAGGACTCTAGGATTGACAGCTGGACAAAACGTATTTGGACCATTATAACTACATATTCACATGGTTTGGACAGTGTTGCAATCTGGATTGCTCTCCCTTAGAGTACCATCATAATCCTTCTATTTCTCTAGGTATTTTCTTGGCGAAACCAGGACACAAGATTACACTCGAACGGACATTATCTTCACAGAAGTACAGGTTTTTGTTACAGTGGTACACATTCTGGCTCCAAGACGTTTTCTGTGAGTCACTTTAACAAAACCACTGATAATCATGACACAAACTATCTTGTGAACCACTTTTTAATGAAACTTTCAGAAAGTAATCAATGGATGTACACTCACCGGCCCTTTTATTAGATAAAGTTGCTTGTTAACAGAAATAGCTGATCTGCCAGTCATATGGCAGCAACACAATGCCTTTAGACATGTAGACAAGGTGAACACAACCTGCTGAAGTTCAAACTGAGCATCAGAATGAGGAAGAAAGAGGATTTAAGTGATTTTGAACGTGGTGTGGTTGTTGGTGCCAGATGGACTGGTCTGAGTATTTCAGAAACTGCTGATCTACTGGAGTTTTTACACACAAGCATCTCTAGGGTTTAAAGAGAATGGTCCAAAACAGAGAAAACATCCAGTGAGCAGCACTTGTGTGGACAAAAAAAGTCTTGTTAATGTCAGATGGTCAGAGGACAATGGGCAGACTGGTATGGGATGACAGAAAGGCAACAGTAGCTAACCTTGTTGCAGATGGGCTCCAGCAGCAGAAGACCTCATCAGGGGCTACTTCTGTCAGCTAAGCTACAGTTCACACAGACTGACTAAAATTGAATAATAAGAAACTGGAAAATCATTGCCTGATTAGTTTGGATCCATTGAACTCCAGTGGCTTCCACTCTCACCAGATTTAAATCTAATCCATCACCTTTGAGATGGAATGGGAGACTCACATCACGGATGTGCAGCTGACAAATCTATACTGTAACGTCAATATGAACCAAAATCTCTGAGAAATGTGTAGCAGACAGATGATGGTAAAAGAAGGGGGACACCTTTTCCATCAACTTACCAAACATTTAAGCTTTCGTTAAAGCAGAGGGCACCAGGTCGGATATCGACCAATAACAGACTGATTACCTTAAAGGGATTCAGTCACTGAATTATTCAATCTATTCACCCTTATCATTATCTGAACTCAACCACTGAAGATGAATTTGTTAATTATGGGGAGCCCTTATCATAATATTTGTATTTACCCAATAAGAATGAAACCAAATTTGTCTTTAAAGATTTTATAACAAAAAAAAACTAAATCAAAATATAATCAACACAACACAAAATAACTAATACTAAGAATTTAAAGAATAATATTCTAATGACTGCTTAGTAATTACTGGAATTGATGATCTATCAAGATAAATAAGCAACAATTAATACATTAAGGATCTAAAGCAAAAATAGCAATTATCAGTTTATTTAAACCAAGATAAGTCTTTGGACAGGAGGCTGATTTAGAATTTACTCGTGCAAGAATTTGGACAATTCAAGCTAGTTTGATAAGGTCTTACTTTTGGAATTTGGCTGAAAAGATGTTACAATTCTGCCAGATTGTCGGGTTATTTTGATAGAACTGCAGGAAAGAAGATGTGTTATTAGAATATACATCAGCTGAAATCTATAACCAGAACCAAATCGCTTTTCTGTCACCAAATTCAGCTCCTCACCAGGTCGATGCTCTGAGCCAGGGGGTCACTCTGTCCGCCTGGGTGGTTTGCCAGCTGATCAGACCAGGAATGCTACGGGAAAGGAGGACAACACCCAGCCAGGACCTAGTGAGGTCTCAGTCAGCAATCGCCCAAGGTAGCTGGGAGTCAAGGTGAAGTCGTCGAGGGTCTACTCGGTCAGCTGAGGAGGAAGGTGGCGGGCGACAAGCAACTTCCACCACCGGCTTTATCTCTCAGAGTTTTAAAAATCAGTCTTCAGGTTGTTGAATGTCTCTTCCTGCTTCCTTTAACTGTTTTCCCTCTGCTTGGCTTTTCGACAGAATAATTCTAAGCAAAAAAAAAAAGTTTTCTTTGCTCAGACTACAGAACAAAAATGATCAACAAGGGGAAACATCTACTTTTGATGAACACACAAAACAAACTCTTTCTGAAGACTAAAACACACTGAACACCACCCAGGTTCAAGGCCACTCGGAGTGTTTATCAGCAGCCGATGCTACATCTCTCAGGCATCTGAGAGATGTAGCATCGATTTCTACAGTTGAGATAAATTTCCCTCTCCTGTCCAAACTCAGAGTTAAAACACATCATCATTCTCTAAAAGGCAAAAAATAATAAAAACCTGTTAAAACACTTGAATGATTTCTCATAGTATAATTGCACACAAATAATGATCAATAATCATTTTTCATACTTCAAAGGTTTCACAATCACATAAACTCTCAAACAGAGACTGGTCCACCCTAAGGACAAAACACCCAAACACAAACTGAGCGGTGTGGTGTCTGCAGTTCA
>JAOXNZ010000210.1:7697644-7709159 GCA_028566095.1 Kryptolebias brasiliensis
ATTAGAATGGCTATGCCTTTATAATTAATAGGGTGATTCATTAAAAGGAAATATAACCCTGAATTAAAATTGTTAACAGACTTAAAATGGCAACAGAATTTTTATTTTCATGTTATTTGACAATCCAACATTTACTTTAAATCTTGCAGCGCTGGGCAGAACTATGACGACATAAATGTAGCCTGATATTTCCGGTCTGGTATATCAACTGGAACAGACTAAGTAAACAGCTTTCGCTTCTTGCCGACATTAAACTGAAACTCTGTTACCATGGCGATCCAACCACCTCAAACATCCTCCTCTGTGACACTGAAAACTCTCACTTTCAGTTAAACATAGCTGGCTAAGTAGGAACTCCTGCTTCATGGTATACCCCCCCCCATCAGGTGCAGTTTTTCTTTAACCTAGCCAAATCCACAACCGGTTTACGTACCACACCGCTGGAAGTGTGCACGCCGTTCAAGTTTATCTTTGTCACAAATCTGACAAACGGCGGAGAGTCTGGGTATTCTGGCCCACATTCTACCTTCAGGTTGTACATCCTGTTTTCGTAGCTCGTCTGCAGGCAGAGAAGTGAAAATAGATGAGAAGACTAAATGGCAACAAACGTCACACAGTGTTTATATGAAAACAGGTTAAATTACTCATGAAGTTACTTTTGAAAAACTCTTGAAGAGCTAAAGATAAATATGTCAACGGCTTTTTGAAGGAAAGTCTAACATGAGGTTTGAATTACACCTGCGTCTTCTCTTAAACTCAAACTCCAGGCCTCGAGGGCCACTGTCTGGAAAGTTCTAGGTTTATCTGCTCCAACACGCCTGATTCAAATGGTTTAATTACCTCCTTCGCCAAATCATCAAGTTCACCAGAAGCACGTCCACAAGGCATTCATTTAAACCAGGTGTTTTAAAGCAAGAACACATCTAAAACATGCAGGAGAGCGGCCCCTGAGGAACCGAGTTAGACACATGCGCTTTGCAGTAAATGTTTAAAATGGCCCCACTGACCCTTGGAGGGCCAAGGATCACCCCTCTCCACCGTGTTAAGGTCATGTCCTCGTCATCCTCCAGACCCCAGCTCACTGTGCCGTCTCCCACACCTTTCTGACCTTCTTCCAGCTCCTCCAGGAGTCGGAAATTGCGGGGAACTTTAACGCCTGTTTGTGGACAAAACACACAGAAAGGCCGTCACGTACATTTCCGACAGGACAGGTGGAGTCAGGTGCCATGATAATGCCTGTAAACCGGAGCCATGCCTCGCTGTGCGTCATTCAGACACTCAGAGGACAGGGAGAGGAACGCCTTTGCTGAGCAGCATTTTAAAAGCGGGTGTGCTCTGCTGGGACGGTGCCGCAGCCTCTGTCCCCTGCCTGCAGGGAGACACGGTCCAACAGAGACACACTCCGAGCTCAGCCCAGCCCTCCGTCTGGGTTTCATCCTCCGCCTGACGGCTGGGTGTCAGAAAACTTCCTGTGACTGTTGACGTTAAACAACAACTGTTGATGACATTGAGAGATGCCACAAACCCGGTTTGCAACATCCGTCCGCAGCTTCAGTAAATACGCACACAAGCGGCGGTGTCGTGGTTCAGCAACGTTCAGGGACACCGGATTTAAATTACGGCTGCCAAATTAAACAGATACAGGTATTACACAGTTAACCAACAGCACAGAAAATATTTCGCAAGTCATCATGCAGCGGCTCGTTGTCTCCTTTCTTCCCAACTTAATTTACGTTAGCTCGTTGCCATGGCTTCCGGCTCGTTTTCTCCAGCTTTTTCGTCCGCTTCTGTTGCTCCACAAAGCCGGCGGCTAGTCTCGCTGTCAAACGCAGTCGCCCAGGCGTGAAAAATCATTCTGAAAACGTCAAGTTCGCTTACTGTGTGTCTCACTCCCATCACCTACCTGATCCGGCGGCCACCGCCATCTTGTCGCTACGCAGCGGGGGCGCGCATTGTGGCCAGCGGTGCGCGCACGAGGAAGAGGAAGACAGCGGCCGTCATCGCTTCCTTTGTTGTCTCCTAAAAACAAACTGTTAGCTGAACACTGTTAGCAGCTCAGGGCGGAAGTGAGACGAGCTGCCCCGAATGGCTGCTGTGAGCGCAAGACAATGAGTGCAAATCAAGTTATTTGGATATATGATATATGACAACTTTAGATTTTTTTTTAATTTACAAATAAACATGGCATGTTGGTGGCGTTAAAGCGATATTCCGGCCACTTTGAAGTGGAGTTCTGTGACAAAAGTGATGAAGACCTAATATAGTTGTAGATGGCTTTTTCAGCAGCTTCAGGCCCAGTTTACACAACCCTGTTTTTAAGTGAAACCAGAACATTTCTGTTGTGTTTTGGCCATTCGTGTACACGACAACAGTGATTGGATTCTCAGGCCCTGTTTATACGAGAACGATCTCTCCAAACGTTACTGTTTTTTCAATGTTTATTGTTTATTTTTTATTAACAAGAAAGAAAAAAAACGCATTTACATGGATACAGCTGTGCTCATTGAATCTGCTGTAGTTCCTATCCCAGGCAGGGTTGCCAGATAGGAAATGACGAACTATCATACTGTTGCTTTAAAATTATTGTATTTTGACCCAAACTATCATATGTGCTGACTGAGTGAAGTGCTCTTTCTTGGAGGGGGGAGGTTGTAAGATTAGCTGTGTGTTGTGATTGGCGAACATGTGCACAGAAAAGGAGGGAGACTTGACCCTAAAATTGTGTTATAAAACAGGTAATTATCGTATATAAGGCAACACTGATGCAAGGCTTTTAACGAAACGTTCAAGCAGTCTGGAGCATGGAAACAGTTCTGTCCAAAATGGTGAATACAAGAAAGTTTGTTTGGACCGACAGTGAGGTTGGGTTGCTGCTACATGTTGAAAATGGTGAGCAGCACAAACAGCACTCTGTTTACTACTGCTGCTGATCTACGCAGAACAGCTAATGACTGCAGCTGTCTGTGGTGCCCATGCATGATTTCACACATTGCAGCTTCCTTTGAAATGCAAATGGAGGGGTCCGAAAAGTACCAGTCTGAGACCTGGGTTCAAAAAGTTTCAATGTCAGAGAATCCGACTGCTGTTGTGTAAACGAACGGCCGAACTGCAACAGAAATGTTACAGTTTCACTCAAAATACAGCATTGTGTAAACGGCCCCTCAGAGCAGAAGTATTTGGAAACTCCAGACCTTGGTGTGAAATCACACATGCACACTACTGACAGCTGCAATAAGCCTTTTTTTCTGCGCTTGCATGAGCAGATCAACAACAGTAACAATGGCGGATAACAGTGCTGTTTGTGCTCCTCACCCTTTTCAACGTGTAGCAGCGACCCAACCTCACTGTCGGTCCAGGCAGTGAGGTTGGGTGTATTCTCCATTTTGGATGTAGCTGCTTTGATGCTCGAGATACTGAAGTTTCTGCGCGCACGAGCGTGTCGTTGAAGTACAAAAATCACAGCGCTAGCTAGTGATTCAACAAGCACAGCATTACTGTGTAAACGTGTAACTTTTCCCTTAATCAACATCGGAAAATCTCCAACGCTTCCAGGAGAGCGTTTACATGTAAACAGGGCCTCAGTTTGGAGAAATAAAGAGTTTTAATGGCTAAACACACAGGTGGTGTATGATGCGTGTCAAAAATTACACCTCCATTATGTTCATTTCTGACACCCACACTGGTCAGCGAGACGTCTGCTGCAGTACTCACTCTACACTTGGACATTCAGGTTCCCGTAGCAGGTCTTCTATGCTTTTTTTTTTTACCGTTCTAGTCTTGTTTAGTTGTAGCTCTGTTTCATATCAAGAGATTAAAATTGAACGTGGAAAGAATCATTTTTCAGGTTGAGAAATATAATCCCAAATCTCGTAATTTTAAAGACAATGCCAAAAATAGATACTGCCTGGCCATCCATTGCTTAAGAGATTGGCTACGCTGTTGAGAAAGAAAACATGTTATCTAATGTTTTTAAAGCTGATTTGTGTTATTACAGCACGCTTCAGCTTGATGTGTCCTATATGCTCCAATGATGCGCCGCACCGTAGCCTTCCTGGTGTGTTCTTGGCTTAACTAACATAGGACTAGCTTATGGCTAGTCTTAATGCAGCTGAGACCAAAGTGGACTGCTGCCATCTGAAAACCATTCCAGTCTAAAAGATTGCAGTTCCTGCAAATGCTGTTTTATAACCCTTTACATTGCCGTTAGTTTTGCAATACAGCTGGTTACATTAAATTCTATGGCTATTTGCAAACATAAGTAATGGAAGCAGCAGCTAGCTGGAGCACTTATGGTTCTGCTTAGAGTCAATTTTAGCAGGAATATCAGACTGAAATAACAGCAAAACTGACAGCAATTGACTACAAATGTTTTGAGATTGGAGCCATTTTCAAACAGCACCAATTGACTTTGGTCTTGGCTGTATTCAGACTAGCTGTTAGCTCATCCATCGTAACGGATATTTCTCCAAACTGAGATTGTTCAGAAAGCTATCGACAGCTGGCAAAATATTAATTCTTCCCAACTTTTCCACAGAACCCCACTTCATGACCAGGACATCCCTTTAAGCCCTGTAAGAGTTAACTGCTTGATTGAAAACAAGTACAAATGAAAAACAAGTCTGGGAGGCTAACAGGTGCTGCTCATTTACACCAGATACTATTTAATTATTGATGGGCCTGTTATTTGTCTTGAATGAACAGAAAGGAATTATACAGGTGCATAAAGATGTGGAAGTAAGACGAATGTGTAGCTAACATTTTTATGGCAGAGAAAACACAAGGGCAGAGTTGTTTGTTAGTTTATTTATAAATACAGTTTATTATATACATTGTAAGCCTTCCACATGGAAGACAGCAAAAAGGCAACAAGGCATTATTCTGATATCCAAAACTTCATCTCCACAGGCTAAACACATCCAAGTGGGTCTTGCCTTGAGAAAAAAAAAAAAAAAAAAAAAATCATAAAGGGCAAACTTCAGTCACCCAAGCAACTGTTTCCGGTGGCAACATTTACAGTATATCAACAGGTCGAGTGTAAGGCAGTTCAATTAAAAGCCAACATGACTTCTGAACAAAATCATTTGCCTTCATCAAAAATGTTGGAAAAGTTAAAGTTGACCACATGACATTACTGACGCCTTCAATCCACTGATGGAAGCTCAGTCTGTCAAAACAGAAAAAAATATATATATCATAAATTCTATTTTCAGAAATAACAAGAGGCAACGTATTCATTTATATCTAAATTACAAGCGACAAATGCAGAAGTCACCTGACTGATTTGCCCAATAAAATCTGGTGCAACAGAGTGAAAATTATTCATAGAGTAAGAGCCTTAACTTTGATAATGGAGTGTTTCATTTTCCCCCAAAAAATCCTAAATTACTTAAATTGCTCTAACCACAATGCTGAGATCATTTGGAGTCAAAGTTTTCGAGTTTTACATTAATACAAGAATACCCCACAACAAACGCACTTCCAACGAGTCGTCACGGTTCGCTTTCCCTTTGATAAATATTTAATTCAAAAGTGTCAGTCTCTAGAACTAATTAACGTGTCATTTTCAGCATTTCCAATCAGTATCCAGTAGCTATCCTCTATGTTACCAAATTACGAAAGCACAAAACTTCCTTAAAGTTGTTTTTATAAAACAGCGAGCAATTTAATTAAACATCAAAGCATCCAGCGGAGACGAAATTCCTATTTAGAAAGCAGTTAGCGGGTTTAAATTTGTTTAAACATCGTTTTTTTTTTTTCTAATACTGATCAAGAAGAGCTACGTGAGAAGAACCTCGGCAGTGAAGTCACCTTCCATTTACCAGCTTATATTACACCACAAAGCAGACACAAAACTGCCTCTCACAACACCGAACAAGCAGAACGCATCCCGCTGTTGACCTGTGATGATTAATTCTACGTAATCAAGTCTGAAGGATTAAAAACATTGAGTCTAACTTTGGCTGTAAAATGAACTGTCAATAAGTGTTGACTTCTACTACAACAACAGGGGCCTTTGAATAGAGAAAAAAAAAACCATTTTGAATAGGGGCTTTGCAGGATGGTTATGAACAATTAATATCTTACCTGCTGTAGACGGCTCTTTGTACGAGAAACAGACTCTAACTGCTAGTTCGAAAGCAGCCAAGACAAGAGTGAATTGCTGCCATCTTAAAACAACTCTGATCTGAACAGTTGCAGCCGTAGCGAGCTGTGGCACTTCCAGTGCAGCCTCAGGGCACTCCTGACAAGAATTTTGCAGGATTTCTGCCCAAGTAATGGTGTAATGGGAAACTGATAGCAGTGCAAAGGTTTAAATAACAGCATTTGCATAACCCTTTATAAAACTTTGGAGATTGGATGCATTTTAAGATGACAGCAATCCACATTGGTCCTGGCTGTGGTCAGACTTGCTGTTAGCTCATCAATCTGGTCAGAATTAAACCATTTCCCCAAATCAAGGTTGTTCAAAGAGCCATCCACAAGGTAAGATGTTCATAACCTTTCCCCAGTATCCCCACTTCAAAATGGCTGAACAATTCCTTTAATCTGCCTAACCTGACTGATGACCCGGTGTTTAGCCTACATGAGCTGACATGCTGTATGCATGCACACATTTAAGTGCCTGTGCGAGTGGCATCCCAATAAGTAAAATTTATTTTTAACATGCAGTTGAATAGCAGCTATCTGTTTGAGCAAATATGTGTAAACTATTTAAAAAAAAAAGGCATTGAACCTAACCATATGAGTTAAGACATAATGAAGGGCCTCTTCTTACACTACATGGTTCCTAGCTGTACAATACTAAACGTAAAACTTTTTACCAAATAATCTATAGAGAGATAAGTTTCTTGATCATCAGGTCTCACTGAAGCCCTTAAAGTATGAAGAAGTATGTGTCACGAGTACAAAAAAGGTACACAGTGGCAACATCACCAATCAGGAATGTTATCCTCTGAAACCGACAATCCTTTTTCTTTACCACGGACGAACAGCAAGACACAAGGAGTGAGAACAACGTAACGCACAGCTGGCACGCATCTTCAGAGCCTCTGTCTGATTAAGTGGGCCACAAGAACCAAGACAAATGTTACCTTCTTCATAACGCTGGCGTGCTGCAAAATAAACAGGAGACACACAAGTACTGCATCTGTGGTGCATAAGGCAGCTTAACAAAACCGTGTCGGCCTCCCCCCACAAAACAGCTTTTTTATCAGCAGGTTAATAAAAACCAGTGTGTTTCACAGAGGACACGCGATCCTCCAAAGGAAGCTACTCATCAGAGCCATTCTTCAGCTATAAGATCAAAATGATTTTTTTTTTTAATGCAATGATGCCACACCTGCAAGTTCAATCATATTATTGTCATTTCATTCCTAATTATTTTTTGTTTCTTGTGTCTCATTATTAGCATTGATTCTTCCTACATTACATTTAAATTTATTACCCATGACTGTGTTTTAGAAACAACGTTGAAAATTTGTTAATTTTGAGCATCGAACATCTTACATCTGTAAGTTTCTATCTTATAAAGTATCAAAAATGTGCAGCACTCAACTCAAAAAATGTGCAAGTAGACAACGAATGTAACATTAAGTGGATAAGTTTGATCTCAAGCTGTCAACCTTGGTAAAGCATCCATTCGTCCTGTATAAACTATTACTAACCCATGGCCTAAATCCTATCTTATTACTCACTCATCAAAAACACCCTTGAGAAAGTAGAAATACAAAGACTGGGAATAAATCAGAAATAAGTGAAATGTGAGTAATTAAGAGTTGTAGTTCAACAGGAGAAAAAAAAACGCATTTGTTCTTCCAAGTGCTCTTTCTCGCATCTGTTTGAATTTTCTGAAATGAGGGGATTCGTTTCATCTCCCTGAAATATGATTTCAGATAGATGTGGTGAGAACTCCTTAGCAAAAAATAATCTCAACAAGTGATAAATTGGGTTAGAAATTCAAAAGCTCAATTGCAATTTGGATAACGCATCACCGTTAGAGAGCTATGAAGAATTCTGTAAATGAAGCCCTCCTGTTTGAAAAACAAACAACAAAAAGAAGTGCAAGACTTAAAGCTATGGCATCAGAAACGGTTAGTTTTTCATCCCGTCGGATGACAGTTTTAAGTGAGGCAAGACGAGAAAGCCCTGGCAGAGCCAGGGATTTTCTGAGGTAGGGTGCAGTCAGCCCGCAGTGTTACTTCACTTTGTGAGCCCACTTCATGTCGTCTGCCCTGGGCTTCTCTCCCGTCACGCTCTGGATTAGGTCCTCCAAGGTTCTCCAGAAACCCAGCTTCTCCAGAGGGTAGTTCAGCCAACCTGAAAGAAAGGTGAACACTCAGTAACGTTGGGATTTCATCTACGAGAGGCTGCATTCCTTCCCTTCTTTTTTGAATCCGTAAAGCCCTTTCAGACGAACCTGTGGTGATGCAGAAGTAAGTCTCGTGAGGGGAGACGTGATGGATGCGGTGGTGCTTGCGAGGGAGGATGACGTGGCAGTCCTGTAGGAACACCACCCAACGGGGAAGGCCGAAGTACGTGTGGGACCACTTGTGAATCTGATTGGTGAGGGTCACAAAGATGGCCAGTGCAAACAAGTAGCAGTACCAGGGGTAGATATGATAAATCTCCGCTGCAATTCAAGGAAAACAGGAATATTTTTATTTGTTTACCTTTCTGTCTCTGAAAGGACTCATTTTGGCATTTTCTACAGTGGAGAAAATGCCAGTTTTGTTGATACAAAACTCACCGGGGGAGAGGGTGAGAACGTTGAAGGCCATGTTTGCTAGCGGGACTATGGTCAGCATGCAGTTGTCACCGTTGGTCTCGATGAAGTCGTGACGGGTGATGGCTGTGGGGTCGATGTGGTGCTCTCTGAATGGACGTATAAAAGCCTTCAGGAAAGAAAAGGTATGATTAAAATGGGGAAAATGTCCTATTTCAAAAATATAAAACCCCTGGGTTTGAGAAATATACCCTTCCAAAGATGGGCAGATCCACAGACCCCCACGTATCGGCCCCCCAGTGAACAAGTCCTGACGCAAAGTCAGCCGTGAGTATTCCCGCCACTGAAAAAGGAATGCAGGAGAACAGAAAGAAAAGATTAACATAATCACAAACAACACAACAATTTTCTAATTTAGGATTCTTACCGATGCCTAACAGGATGGACCACGTGTGTCCAAAATGGAAATTGGCAAGAAGGTGAATGAAGTTGAAGGCCATAAGAGAGAAGCAGAGGATGACACTTATCCATTCTTGACATCTTTTGCCTTAGGAGATAAAAAAGAAATACAAAAAAACGTACATAAAGATGTGGAAAAGTTTGCTGATTAAATTAGCAGTTCCAGTGAACGTAAGGGGATGTCATGTCATCTAAAACTAAAACGTCCAAAGGTTACCAAACTTATCAGATCCTTTTTCAAAACAGTGGCTCAAAGCAGCAACATTCCTCTGCGGTTCACTTGCTACGTGAATCCCATGAGCAGCTGGGCCTGAAATACCTGTCCACCTCTAACCAGTCGGATAAAACTACAATCTGAACTGTTTAAACAAGACATTAATAGGACAGGGACTGCTTACTACACAGCCAGATTAGTCAGATGCTGGCAAGCTGACATGAGGAGCAAAAGCCAAAGTATTTGTCAAAAGGGCGTATGGGTCCTTTCATATTCTGAGTACAAATTCAATCTGTAGCATAAGGAATGTTGAAGGAATGTGGAGCACCCCAGACTCAACTGTGACCCTGTAAGGTCAAAGCAGGAGCTGATTCCTCCAACCTCTGTCCAAAATGCTCGAAATGTCAAAGCAGCACAGAAACAAGCCCTAGCACAATTTCACCCGGTCTCACATGATTCCTATTGTGTAACAACAGCATTGTAGCTGTAACAAAACACAACAGCCACTTGACTGTGGATGACTTTTACTTCCGGTCATCCAAATTCAACATAGTGCTCTTGTTTGTAAAATGTGCAGCTTTTTCAGTGGGTTTCTTGGTAACTAACTAAAAGGCAGTCGTTGATACGCCTCTCTTGAACCGGTAGGAACCAAACCCAGCGCAGACGGAGCTGCCGAGGGGATCGACTCACCTGGCGAGTACAGGCTGGCCAGTTCGCGGGCACCGGCGTGTTGTGGACCCCATCTGGCCGCGGCCCGGTCCGCTTCCTCCTGCGACTGAGTGGGTTCTGTTGCCACTCCACATCCGTTCTCGTTTACCACACTCGCCATTTCTCCGCTGTGGGCCCGGCCCCTTCGGTCTCTCTCTACTCACGGAGACAGGAACCAACGGAATCGTCAAATTCTCAGCCCACAGACAGGGCAACGCTCTCAGCCAATCAAATGCAAGCATGTAGGTCCAACAGCCAATCACGGCACGGGATAAATGTTTCATGTTCTCCGGACTGACCAATGAAAAGACTGGTGGGCGGGCAGTGACTATTTCCTGGCCTCACCCGTGTCTGGCAACCGCTCCATTCTCATTTAATACCCCTATCTACCAGTAGGTGGCGCAGTGGGGAAAAGAAACGTTCTGTCACCCGTCAAGGCTGAAACTTTACACCTTCAGCTGTGAAAAAAGGTTTTAAAGCTGAGTAGAAATTAACTAAGTGAAATTTTAATCACTTGACAGCATCAGCAAAAAAATAAAACAAAATAAATAAAACGACATAAACGTGTTGGTGTCATAAAACATGCAGCCCTCAAAGGTTTTCTGAAAGCTGGGTTTTCAATCAAGAAATTTAAAGAAATAACTAGAAAAAGTACACTTTCACAAAACAAACATTTTCTTTGAGATATCTTTTCTAGACTATGGTAAAAAGACTGTACTTATATAGCACCTTTCTAGCCAATCAGGCCACTGAAAGCGCTTTACAACACAATCTGTGCCCTCATGTCCACACACATTCATACAGCACTGAATCTCTACAAAGCTCATCTGACTATTCTATGGAGACTAATCAGATCTTTACATCACATTCATACACCGATGGGGCACATCGGAGGAAGTGAAGGGTTCTGTGTCTTGCCCAGGGACATCTTGACATGCTCTAACCACTGAGCCACAGCCGCCCTAAAGACTTAAAACAAAGCAAAAATTAAATCAATTAATTTAGTTCAAAAATGAATTGATGCTAAAAAAAAAAGAGAAAAAACATGTCAAACTGTTTTGATTACAGTTAACAAAACAACTAGCAGGAGTTAAACTATCTAAGCAAAAGTTATCCTAGCTTTATTGTAGGGCAACCAAATTATGTATTTAAATATTTAGTTAAATTAATAATTTGGACATTTTGAAGTTATGTGGAAAAGGATATGAACATTTAATATCTTACCTGTTGTAGATAGCTCTTCAAACAGTCTCAGTTTAGAGAAGTAAAGTTTAATTGTGACCAGACTGATGAGCTGACAGCTAGTCTGTGGATCACTGCTCACTTTAACCAGCTTTGGAGCATCTGACCTCTGACCTCCCATCATCTTTCAGTAACTGTTCCATGAAACGTTCACTCTGACCTGAGTGAGT
>JAOXNZ010000210.1:7779263-7792503 GCA_028566095.1 Kryptolebias brasiliensis
TACTTCCAAGGTTTAAAAAAAAAAATTTGGGTGCGCAAATTTGAATTTATTGTAGATTTTAATCCACACAGGCTCAAATATATACACTGTTATTTGGTAAATATACATTCGCAAGTTGCATCTCGACTTCACACTATTTGTTTTGTTTTTTTTGGCACAAACTCGGCTTTTAATCATAGTCCACAGGTTTTAATTGGGTTGAGGTCAGGCTTTGAGAAGGCTGCTCCAGAAGCTTAATGTTTGCCTGAAACCAGTTCTGATGTGTTTAAGGTTAGTGTCCTGTTGGAACACAGCTGTGATCAAGTTTTTTGAGGTGAAGCTGAAGCTGATTGTCTTCCTTCTTCATTATTCCATCACCACAGCATGATGCTACCACCACCATGCTTGACAGTTGGTACAGTGTTTTTTAGGCTTCACCTTGACTCGTCCAAACATACTTCTTATCATTGTGGCCCAAGAGCTCAATGTTTGTTTCGTCTGACTATAAAACCCCTCTCTAGAAATCATTTGGTTTGTCCATGAGGGCAGCTGCAGATTTTAGGCGAGCTTGAAGGTGTTTTTGGACCAGGAGCTTCTCTCTTGGTCTGAACCTCTCAGTCCATGTTGATGTAAAACTGGCTTCACTGTGGACAGAGACACTGGTGTTCCAGCAGTTTCCAGTTCATGGCAGGTTTAAGTTCCTGAACATCTGAACCAGTTTCTTACATCCAAGGCTGACAGATGAGTATCGGTCAATCTGATAAGGGCTGTCAAACTTTTTTTTTTTTGCTGGCAAAGAGGAACTACCAGCTGCAGTCAATCATGATCACCAATGAGAAGTTAAAATCCCTTGACCTTGTCAAGTTAAAAGACATCCTAGAACCTTCAACCCCAACTATTAAAGGATTTAGGTGAGTGTATGTATATATTTAAGCCTGTATGTATAATTCTAACCCTGTGGAGATTAGAGGAAAATCCACAATAAATTCAAACCCAATTATTTTTTTAAAAATGACTTAAGTTGTATGTTGAATAATCATTCCACCCTGCTGTTTGTGTTTGTAATAAGTGACGACAGCTCTGAAGTGCTGTTGATGATTTGATAATATCGAGGCTGATGATTGGTAAAGATCTCTGCACCTGTCTGCAGGCGAGCTCATATGTTGCATCATGATGTAATGGATTAAATCCTGTCCTTTTTTAGGACAGCTTCCAGAGTCCAAGGAGGAATTATGAGCAGATAGTTTAGAGGTAGTTCTGAAACAAGTTGATCTGATGAGACCTGAGCTTATGTAGACGGAGCTCTATGAAACATATTTATTTTTTCTTGCCAAATGTTGAACGTTTAATTAATAATTGTACATTAATAACAGAAACCCTTCAAAACTGTGCTCCCTTTCATAGAATAAGAATAACAAAATTGACAATAATCACAAAACTGTAAGTGAAACATGTTGAAGAAAGGTCTCTGGCTGCTGCGTCACATACACTATTTACCACGTAAACATTAAACCTGTTTAACTGTCCCTACAGGAATGCTGCAAACCTCACGAGGCGTTCGGGTTTGAACAAGCACACAGGGACTATTCGTTACGTGGGTTTGGGCAAATGGCTGATGCCTTCAAATCAGATTACTTCAACATGCCAGTTCATGTAAGCAGTAAACGTTTCAACCTAAATATCTTAGATGTTCTTGCTTTCAGCATTTAAATAAAATTAGAATTTCTCTTTTGTCATCATCACAGATGGTACCCATGGAGCTGGTAGAGAAAGAGTTTTGGCGTTTGGTTGGAGCCATCGAGGAGGACGTCACTGTAGAATATGGAGCCGATATCGCGTCGAAGGAGTTTGGGAGTGGATTCCCAATTCCAAATGGGAGATTTAAGGTTTCCGCAGCAGATGAGGTAACTCCGAGGAACAAAGCTTCCAACATCTTGTTTTTGTCAGTGGAATCAAAACAGTTCATTTGGTAGATTTTTGCACAGTAGCATCCATTACTTGTCCTGAAAATGTTTCTCCTCTTGCAGAAATACCTCAAATGTGGCTGGAACCTAAACAACTTGGCAATGATGAACCCGTCGGTTCTGACTCACGTAACAGCTGACATCTGTGGGATGACGCTGCCGTGGCTCTATGTCGGCATGTGCTTCTCCTCCTTCTGCTGGCACATCGAGGATCACTGGAGCTACTCCATCAACTACCTGCACTGGTACAGCTTGACCAATAATTCCCACATTGCTGTTTTGTTGATCAGTATCAGAAACTTGAAGAAGTAACTTGTTGTTGAGCTGACGTGGAGGGATCTTTGTATTTTTTTATTTGCTTCAAGGGGGGAACCCAAAACCTGGTATGGAGCTCCTGGTTTTGCAGCAGAGCAGCTGGAGGAGGTGATGAAGAAACTGGCCCCGGAGCTGTTTGAGTCCCAGCCTGACTTGCTGCACCAGCTGGTCACCATCATGAACCCGAACACCCTGATGGCTCATGGAGTCCCTGTTCGTATTACTGAGACTCCTTTCTGCTCTCTTATCCACAGCAACACGCAGCTGATATATTCAACCAATGAATCGTATCTCTGTTTCAGATTTACAGAACGAACCAGTGTGCCGGGGAGTTCGTCATCACGTTTCCCAGAGCTTATCACAGCGGCTTCAATCAGGGCTTTAATTTTGCTGAGGCAGTCAACTTCTGCACTGTGGACTGGGTCTGTATCACTTTAAATGTGTTGTTCTTACAGAGATTTTAGTTATCAGTGATTCTTGTTTCAAAGGTTCAAGTGTCTTCTTTTGTTCAGTCGCCCAAAAGTGAAATACAATAAATTTACTTTCACATGAGTAAGAAACATGTAAATTCTTCATATTTAAGAAGCTCAGACCCGTGACAGTTTTCAATTTGTGCTTTTAGAGTTATTGTAATAGTTCTTATTATCACCTCGTGTCTAGGTGTGTGTTTGTTTGCCTGTTGCGTTAGGAAAAAATTTCATGAACCACTGGATGGATTTTAATGAAACTCTCAGACAGTAATCAACCCTATTCAAGATGGCCGTTACAGCCAGCTGACCTTAACCAACACAATTGCTATAACTCAGTCAATTGAACAGATACTGAGATAAAATCTGGTGTGGTAGTAGCTGAGAGTCATCCCCAACTCTTACCCTGAGCACTAACAGATCACTCGAGATCTGTTTTTAAAATTTTGCCAATAACTATTTAAGTCAGTGTTGACTGTCTGTTAGCAGAGCATCTCATGAAACACTGAACGAAATTTAATGAAATTTTTTAAAAGTAGTCATCGGATGTACATCTACAACTGATTATTTTTTGGAAACAATCCACATCAAGATGGCCGCCACAACTAATCGACATTAGCCAATACAAAAATAGCTATAACTCAGTCCGTTTTACATATACTGAGCTAAAATTTGGTGTTGTAGTAGCCGAGAGTCATCCACAACACATATTCGTGTTGTGTGTGACATCTTGTGATATTGCATGAGATTGTGAATTACAACGTTATGTTCAAGGTTTGACCAAAACGGCTACAACTCCATCATTTATCAACATTAAAAGATCTTAGCCTAAAACTCTGACATGAAAATTTGCATTCCTTCAATGAATGCTAGGCCTTTAATTGAAATAGTTCTTATTAAATTATGCTCCTGCCCCACCAATTACACTCTGGAGCTTGTCCTGTCAGATCTTATTCAAGAGCAATTAGCAGCGATCAGAGGAAAATAACTTCCAACCCGTTTGTTTCCTCTCTGTCCAACCAGATGCCTCTGGGCAGGCAGTGTGTGGACCACTATCGTCTGCTGCACCGGTACAACGTGTTCTCCCATGATGAGATGGTGTGCAATATGGCCAGAAAAGCAGGCGCACTCAGCGTGGTCCTGGCCTCAGCTGTCCATAAGGACATGGTCCTCATGCTCAAAGAGGAGCAGGAACTGAGGAACAAAGTGAAGAAAATGGTACAACATTTTCGTACTTTGTAATGTCTTTTTGTAATGTCTTGGTGGTATTTGGCTCTTTAGCCTTTTATGCTGCACACAAATGTGTGAATGTACACGTTTGAGGTTGCATTTCCCTGAAAAGAATTGGAAAATTGAGCACCTTTTCAGTGTGGTAATAATAATAATGTCCCATTTTTATGCATATTTTTAGGCTTTTTTTCCTGACTAATACATGTTGAATAGAGTGCAGAGTCATGCCATGTTCTCAAAAGTAGACACATTAAACTTGTTGCTCTCTACATGAATTTGCCTAATAGTCAGTTTGTTCTTTTCCCGCACCTACAGGGGGTGCTGCATTCTCAGGAGGCAAAATATGATCACCTCCAGGATGACGAGCGACAGTGTGCCAAGTGCAGGACCACATGCTACCTTTCTGCCGTCACCTGCCCCTGTAGCCCAGGAGTCCTGGTCTGTCTGTACCACATCGATGAGCTCTGCTCCTGCCCGCTCTCCAACTACACACTGAAGTAGGTCTTACTGAAACTGGTCCCTAAAGCAGTCAGACATGATGAGAGTGAAAGATGTATGATGTGCCGAATATTTTGGCGAGATAAGACACCATTCAACAGAATAGTTCAAAGGGGTCTGTGAGATTATAAGAACTGAATAGTTCCTGGAAAACAAAATATCTGTAAGGGTTTTCTGGTTACATCCAAACCACAAAAAGACATTCTGACATGACCCACCAGCATGGGGTAGACGAGTGAAAATCATGCTCTATTAAACATAGGCTCAATAAATACCAGAATTCATTCTTCCATCATCTTCTGTTTTGTTTTATTTTTTAAGGTCTTTAGAGACCAGTGTTAAGAACTGTTGTTGAGATAACCAACTAATGCTAATGTTCACAAGTTTTTGTTCAACAAATTGCTGTACTATTAACCATACAGTTACATCATTTTTTACCAAACTGTAAAACTGGAGCGATGTGGAGCAACATCATGTCACTTCCTGCCAAGTCCTTTTTAGGGTAAAACAAGCTGTGTAAATATGCTGCAGTCAAAAGTGAAAATATTAGTTGTGTTGTGCTTAAAAGCTTCAAAAGCATTGCTGTACTCTGTTTTGAAGCAGTTTTCTTAGCAAATGTAACAGGAGTTTCATTCACTGCCAGTCAAAGTGACGGGGTTGTTTCCCCTAAAAGGAGGCAGAAACTTTGCAGAGAGGCTAAGTACCTGTCTGAGTGGCTCCACTCCACTGCAGGAAGCTTTTCCCTTGCTGGGAAAGGAGGAGCTAAAAATATTTTAAAGGCAGTTTTACGAACCTCAGTCAGCCTCAGTTCCTGAAGTGTGGGCACAAAGAAGAAGAAGAACTCTAGATATGTTTCTGTGGTCTGAAAGCCTCTACTTTTTTTCTATTTCAAACTCTGGATCTGCAGAAACTGATTTGTGTGTCTTGTTTTATTCCCCGTAAATTCAGAGTTTTGTTTCCTGATGCAGTTACAGGTATACGATGGACGACCTGTTCCCAATGATGAATGCTGTGAAGCAGCAAGCGGAGCTGTATGATGAATGGGCCTCCCGCGTGACCGAGACTCTGGAGGCTAAACTGGAAAAGAAGAAAGGTGCACATCAATAAAACGTTAAAGTACCATATGTGCTGTCTGATAAAAGTGCTTTTAATTAGTTCAGTTTATTTCTTTAGACATGCCACCACAGTGTTTAAACTGTGAGCAAAATGAAGAGTACATAGTTTTATCCTGGGAGCCATGTTTCTGAAAACCTTGTAGCTACCAGACGTCAACTACTTTTTTTATCTCTGTACCACCTAATTTAAAAACGTACTTATACTAATTTTTATAACATGAACTGTGACCTTGCAGAAACCTTAACACAAAACACTTTTTAATGAGTAAGTTTTAAAAATGTAGCCCTTTGAGCACTATTTGCAAGACTTGGGAGATAGTTTTTAGTAATTAAAGTTGTAAGCAGATATAATTTAGTAAAACCCTTGCCATTCTTATCAGAAGTGATGAATAACAAGTAGCCAGACAGTCACCGGGGTGATTTAAAATGTGCCATCAGGTTTTGTATGAGACTGACTAACCCTGCGTTCTCTCCTCAGGCCTGCCAGTCTTTCGCTCCCTTCTCGCTGAGTCAGAGTCCAAGCTGTTCCCTGACAACGACCTGCTGCGGCGGCTGCGTCTGGTCACACAGGATGCAGAGAAGTGCGCCTCAGTGGCGCAGCAGCTGCTGAACGGCAAGAAGCAGACCAGGTGACATTTATAACCTCTGTCACACAGCCTGGGAGTTATAGATTTGCTATTTGCTCCCACCTGTCAGGGAGCAGTATTAATGGGGTTGACGTCTTCATCACTCAGGTATCGATGTGGGACTGGGAAGTCCCGCAGCCAGCTGACTGTGGAGGAGCTCAGCTCGTTTGTGAGGCAGCTGTATAACCTCTCCTGCAGCCTCCCGCAGGCGCCCTTGTTGAAGGTAAGTTTAGGAAGAGAAATTGGTTCAGTTTCTTAAAATGTAATTTAAACTTGTGTCATGTTTTATTTAGCGCTGATTAAATACCTCTTGGTGGACATGAGGAACCTAATCTGTGGACTGCATGAGCAGCGTTCAAGCCACATTATTACATAATGGTTACCAAATCTATAAACATTTGTCTGTTTTGACTTAACCGTGTTTTTTTCAGGAGCTCTTGAATCGCATCGAGGACTTTCAGCAGCACAGTGAGAAGGTCCTGGCAGCAGAAGATCCCAGTGTTGCAGAGATCCAGAGCCTATTGGATGTCAGTTTTGACTTTGACGTGGACCTGCCGGAGCTGCCGCAGCTCAGAGAGAGGCTGGAACAAGCACGGTGGCTGGAGGGGGTGCAGCAGGCCAGCGCCCAGCCCGTCACCCTCACTCTGGAGGCCATGAGGAGGCTCATCGACCAGGGAGTCGGTTTGGCACCTCATCCGTCTGTGGAGAAAGCCATGGCTTGCCTTCAAGAGCAGCTCACTTTGTCTGAGCACTGGGAGGACAAGGCGAGCAGCCTGCTGAAGGCCAGGTGGGGGCAGCACTCACTGATCAGTGATGATGTTTGCATCTAAGCAAGGAGGAAGGAAAAAAAAAAACACCCAAAAGACCAAGAGCTTCACATTCAGATGTTACTGCTCTGACTTTCTAAACACAGCATAACTTCTGAAATATTATCTTGTCTGTGAGCTTCAACTCTTTGTCCAGATATTTGCACTGATTATTAATGAATCGTGTAATTCTTAAGTCAGTGCTCCTGATTATGCTTCATTTTAATTCCAGCTAGTGCAAAATGCTGCTGCTAGAATATTCAACAAGATCAACAAAAAGTGAGCATCACATTTAGTTTTGCCCTCATTCCATTGGTCCACAAAGCTGTTCAGTATTAACTGTCATAAGTGCTTTTTTAAAGGCTTTTATTAATGGCATGGCTGTCAGGAACATGTTTCTCTTCTCTCCATTGTCAGATGAACTAATCTCAAGTCAGAACTCGAATGCCTAGAGTTTTAAAAAGTGTTTTATTATTTCATTGTGCTTTTTTTATCCAGAGGTCAAGGTTTCAGAGGGTTTGAAATATTGAAAAGTGTTTTATTCTTTTTTTTAACCTGTCTGGACAAGGATTTTAAAATAGGTTTTAATTGTGTTTGTTAGTTTTGAAATATTTTGAAAGCCTTTTCATAAGCTTGTATGTAGACTGTTATATAGTGTTTGAGAGTATGGAGCTGGATCAAATAATATGTCAAAGTTGATGTTCATCACATGTGTTTTTCTGGCACCAGACCGCCACACTCCATAGAGACGCTTAGTGCTGCAGCTGAGAAGGCATCAGGAATCCCCGCTTACCTCCCTAACTGTCTTCTCCTCAAAGACACCATCAGAAAAGCCCGAGAGTGGCTCCAGGAAGCCGAGGAGCTTCAGGTTAGAACATGCGTGATATATTATGACCAGATGTCTCAAGAGGCAGTAGTACAGTAAAATCTGCCTCTTTCAGGCCAGTGGCTGTATTTTGATGGTGGACAGCCTCTCTGACATGGTGCTACGAGGACAAGCCATTCAGGTCCAGCTGGAGCCCTTAGAAAGACTTGAGTCTTTAATGGCAGATGTGCAGCAATGGAAAGAGTCTGCAGCAACAACTTTCCTCCAAAAGGATTCAACCCTTACCTTACTAGAGGTAACATCCTACAAATTTGAAATATTTTTGGAAACAGCTGTGTTAATGCTTGGGATGTCCCAGTCAAGATTTTTTTTGTGTCCCCAATACAAATCAGTCTCTTAAGCATAAATTGCATAAATTGATACCAAGTCTCAATGCTATACTTGCATTATGTAGCATTATTTTTAGAGCGCAAACTTGTAGACTACAAACCATAAGTACATTAAAAATATTAAAATAATTCCCATCAGGTGCTCGACACTTCAGTGGTTCTACACTGAAGTAAAGAAAACATGTTCATATTAATCCTCAAGTTGTTTTTATTAACATTAAAATTCATGCCATTATGCTAGGTGAACTTCTTTATACAACTCGTGGTCGTGCCTTGTTGGTTATGTAATGTCAGATGGACTGAATGTACCATGATTCCAACAACTTCAAAAGGCACCAAAAACCTATTTTCTCCACCACAGTAATTAGTAGATCATCCAGAGCAATAAATTCATTCTGTAATTCGTTTTGCTTTATCACTGTCCCATGGAAGCTTCTCTCTTCTCATTAGTTTCCTCTGCAGTGTTGAGGCTCTGGCATACTCCATAAAAAGTCAGTTCGTGGTCACGTGGTTGCGAGACGTTTGTTTTTGCACACACCTTTCATCGTCCACGAGATATTCGGCTCAGAACTCCCATTAAGCTCCTCCCTCCTCCTGCAGCTTTAACTTGGGTTTCTTCCCGCCGGCTTCTCAACTCTTCTGTTCTTGTACATAATTTTGCTACTCTTACCGCGACCAGACGTGTTTATGAAACTGACTGAGACAGTCACAGCCACAAAGAGCCGCCTGTGTCGCCGTGATCTTTTTAAGTTTATAGGTTTCTAAGTTTTGCTGGAACAGTTGTAAAGACAGCTGTATTTTCTAACAGCCTCAGCCAGCTGCTCCTCAGCGGAGCAGCAGAAGCAAAATGACTCCATTAAAGCTTCACCGGCTTTTCCGCGTAAACACGCCCACAACAACTTCTGACCAATCACACAATACTTGGTGCAAACTGGTTTGAGAAACAGTTCGGCCCGGACATAGCTGCTACGAGAACAAAAGGATTTTCATTACGCAACCACGTGAATGAGATCCAATTTTGTAGCTTCTCATGGAGTATGGAAAGGAGTTTAGTGTACCCAGCCATGGGTCAAATTTAGTTGTCGGTATTGAATGTAGCTTGATTACTACCACCACAAGAAATACCTAAAATGAAAAGCTTGCAAGAAGCTACTGAACTGCTCTCATTTTGTATCTTAACATACTTCCATACTGCAGACATGTTGGCACATTACATCACGTTTCATGGCAGCGGTGTGGCTGATATAAAACCGTAGACAGTAGGTCAACAACAGAGATGGGGAGCGGAGTGTTGTCAGATACTCTAATACCAATCATAAAAAAATAAGTTTTACAAAAGTATACCTGTCGTCACAGTTTAACAAAACAGTTAAGTAGCTTTATCAGGCAATGTCATGATACTAAAATGTGTTTCTAATCAACATGATCAGCTTTGCCATGCTCGGAAATGACAGTTTGGTTTTCAGATTATGCTAGATTAAAGATCAGATTAGTTTAACACTCATTTAAAAACACTGACACAAAGAAAAGTATGTCAATAACTACTAAAAATATAATCACATCAAATCTTATGCTACCTGTATATCTTGAAGAGTTAGTTGTTACAGTTATAAATAAAAACCAGTTATCAAATAAATAATGTTTAGCCAATTTAAGTTGTTTTTTTAAAAAGTTCAACATTGGCTTTTTGTAGGTCATCTTGTGTAATGTTTCCTGCTGGTGAATTGAATATCTTAAATGTTTTCTTTCCTACAGAACACAAAATGATTTAAAACAGCCTTGCATTCATAATACGTCAGAATGTCAGCTGTGGGTGTTAGTTCAGAAGTTTCATAAATATTCTGTCCAATGCAGGTCCTGTGTCCAAGATTTGAAGCTGGAAATGTTGGTTCTCCAAAGAGGAAGGCTAAGAAGGGGAAAGAATCAGTTAAAAGTAACAAAAAGAAACCCGCACGGATCAACACTTTGAGTGACGTGGAAAAAACTCTTTCAGAAACCAAGGATGCTACCTCTGCAGTACGTATGAGAACTTAAAGAACTAAAAACTGTGGAACAGGATTTGATGAGCCAATTAAACTGAAATTTAATTTTCTTTCTGTAAAGAGCTAATTGTTTGACTAAAGGTAGCTGCTTGAAAAAGGCTCTAAGTTAGTTTCACTTTTGTTTTGGACTCTTTGTTTTGGACTGAGATTCTCCTGCTTTATCGCCACACCCAGTGTGTTTTTAATGTCCTACATCGAACTGTAGAAAAACAGGAACTGGTTTGGAGTGAGAGTGAAGTGAAGTGAAGATATAAAGAGGTTGATTTGGAAGGTGATGGTGACAGAAAGTAGAAGAACAGAAAAGGTCCATGAACCATAGTGAACATATAAGAAAAACAACACTGCTGAACAGAGCCTCTGAAGTGAACTATGACAGCGATCAGATTTCCAAACTTTGACTTTGAGTAAATACACTGACTGTGAACGTTTCATTCACCAGATGGCGGCTCTGGAGGAGCTCCGTGTGAGGGAGATGGAAATGTTTTCTAATCTCAGGGCAGCAAATGAGTCAAAGCTCCTTCCCACCGCCGACTGCATGGACCTGAAGGTGTGTTTCTGCCAGAAAGCGCCCATGGGTGCGATGCTGCAGTGTGAACTCTGCCGGGATGCTTTCCACAGCGTGTGCGTCAGAGACCCATCAGACTCGTGTGAAACCCAGCTGTGGCTCTGTCCACACTGCCAGCAATCAGAAAAGCCCCCGCTCAGCAAAGTCCTTTCTCTGCTAGCATCTCTCCAGAGCATCGGTGTGCGCCTGCCTGAGGGCGATGCCCTGAACTATCTTGTAGAGAGGACACTTAAATGGCAGCACCAAGCGCAGCAGGTTTCACAGACATGTAACCTACCAGAACTGGAGGAGAGACCAGGGACCCCTCCCACACTAACACACTGGGTGTCAGGCTGCAACAACACTCACAACAACTCTCAGGTCACTATTTGTCCTTTATTCCTATATTATCTATCTGATACCTCACTGTAGATGTAAAGTTTGATGTTTGGTGGTCTCCACACAGGCTCCTTGTTTGACTCCAGAGTGGAATAGGACGAGCTACGCTCAGACCGTCTTCTACACTGAGCAAAGATGCATCCCACTGCAGGGTCAGTCAGAGCTTCACGTGTGACTAAATGAGGAAGAAAGAAGTGAGCCTTTGTGCATTGTTTCAACACAAGGTGTGGGGTTGACTTTCTGTGTGTTCAACAGGCTTGAGCAGCGATCTGGAGGAGCTGATGGTGGAGGGGCTCCTGCTACAGGTGTCTCTGCCACAGGTCCAAAGTCTCTACCACATATTATTGGACCGGGCCAGCAGCCAAAACACAAACAGGTCCACATCGCCATCGCAGGAGGAGGCAACAGACTGTGACACTCACATGCAGTTTATCTCTCAGGGAACAAATATGCCACCCAACCAGGCAAGAAAAAATCCACAACAGAAAAAAAAACGAAGGCCTAGAATTCCCAGATTGAATGCTTATCGCCCGCCACCTTTTATGAGAGCGTTTTAGAGTAAGATCATCTTATGACGAGAAGGGACGGACTTCTACACATTTTAGTCAAACCTTGTAAATGACCCTATCTGTGATCTCATGCAATATTGTGAGATCCTGTGAGATGTGTTAGTGTTCAGAGGATGACTCTCAGCTACTACCACATCAAACTTGACCTCAGTAAATTCAACAAAGTTATAGCCAGTTTTGTCTTGGATAAGCTCAGTTAGTTGGAGCAGCCATTTTGAATTGGGTTGTCTCCAGAAGTCAGTCAGTTGTAGATGTACATCCAATGATTACTTTCTGTAGGTTTCATTAAAATCTGTCCGGTTGTTTATAACATATTTTGCTAACGTTACAGACAAACAAACACAGACACAAACCTTTGGCGGCAGGCAATGATAACAAATTAAAAACATTTGAAGTTGTCTCATTAGTGTTATTGGTGCTGCTTTTTTTTCAGGATGGCACCAACAGCACGAGGGACACCATGACTGCCTCCGAACGCAAAGCAAAGAGGCGTCTAGAGAGGGAAGGTTTGGATGCAGAGCGCCGGGGGAAGGACAAAAAGCACTCACAGAAGAGACAAAGGATGAATAAAAAGAAGCTGCAGCGCCGGCCGGCTTCCACCTCGTCATCCCCGCGCTCTGACTTCTCCCAGTCTGACGACTCTGAAGAGGAAATGGCCGTGTGTCCGGCAGAAAGCTGCCAGCTGCCAGAGGGAGACGAGGTGAGGGAAACAAAGTCTGAGAGATAAACACCAAGAAACGGAGTGTTGAGCCTTAAAACCATCTGTAGCATTCAGCTCTGATAATGAGATGCGTTTTCTGTGCGCCTGCAGGTGGATTGGGTCCAGTGTGACGGCAGCTGCAACCAGTGGTTCCACCAGGTGTGTGTCGGCGTCACACCAGAGATGGCTGAGAAGGAGGACTACATTTGCGTCACGTGCACGCTGAACGACGGCCACGTGGGAAAATGAAACAGGAGCTGAGGTCTCTCCTCGAGCCTGCGTCGCGTCATCAGTCCGTTACTGAAACCTTGAACCTGGATGTGTCACTGATCCTCGCCCCCTCCTCACCCTCACAGTCCCTGTCCTGATCTGTCCAAACCCTTTGGTAACAATGGTGCTATCTCCTCTTTGACTTGTCGTCCAGAACTATAATATTCAGTTTGGGGTGTGTTTTTTTGTATTTTTACATATATATTATATATATTTCTTTCTTGTTATGAATTGTTTGTGGTTGTCTGGATGCAAAAAAAAAAACATGCCATGGAGTGTGCTGCATGGGACTTCATTTCATCAGCACACAGGAGTCTTACACCATGACACCCCACATACAGAGAGTTAATTAAGGATTAAAGTTTATCTTCTTTGGAGCCCTCTTTGCATGTTTAACCAGAGTTATGGAAACAGAAGTTGAGGTTATCACCCCCCCCTTAAACCCCCTCAAAAGTAACTATGACATTTTTTTTTTTAATCCAGTTTTTAGAACATGCATCT
>JAOXNZ010000210.1:7799623-7811599 GCA_028566095.1 Kryptolebias brasiliensis
AAAATATATATTTTTTATAATTATAATCATGTCATTTTCTATAATTTGAGCCCCTGTTTTTACCATGATTTGACAACAAGCTTTTAATCAAATTTTATGCTTTAAGCACTTATTGAGATTAATGTTGTTAATTTGTAAAGCCAAACATCACAGCATCTCTGTTTGTTTGTTTTTTTAATTTAGCTAAAACCAGTAAGGCTAGTTGTGTGAAAGAGATGATTTGAGGTCAAAACAACCTCACAACACAGGAGAGACAGAGAGAAAACTGTACAATTATAAATATTTTGCATCATTTTAAGCAAATATTTGTCTTGGCCGGTATGTGTATACAAAAAGTCAAATGTCAGCCTTTCTAAACAAGGAGCCTAAATACTTGATCAGTAATAAAATATTTTATTTTATGTAGACTTTACACGAAGAGCTGAACTGAATGTTTGTTTTAATTTAGGACCGGTTCAGTTTGGTTTTACTCGCTGGCTCCTCGACGACTCCCGGCAGCTTCTGGACTGGTTGACATCGGGGTACCTGAAGATCTGTAGGCTCCTTTTCCCCAATGTAGAGCGAGTTTCCATCAGCAGCAGTCGTGTTCACAGTAGGTGAAGTCCCGTTTGTAGAACTGAGGACATTTGTGTTTGTGTAGACCTGTTTTCTTTCTTGTTTTTAACCACTGAAAAGTGTTTATTCATTTATAATGAATTTATTGATTATTATCTTTATCACAGTCTGGGTTTGAATTATTCTTTAGCTGACAGCATCAACAAGGAGGCCCTGTCATTACCAAACATGAGAGCAGGTTTAGTGGTTTCCAGCTCAAGTGTTTGATTCGCCTGCAGTTTTAGTCCAGGCTCATATCTAATCAGGTGATGGCTTGAGTTTCTCGTCTGATGAAAGGCTTTGACGCAAAATTTATGTTGCCTAGATACATTTATATTTCAAGCAGTACTATTCTTTTTTACCGTATGTGTATTTAGAAGTTCATCAGGCCTCTGTTAGGATCACATCTAGATGCGGTGGTCATGCACACGCTGTCTGATCTCCATTTTGTGTGTATGGCGTACTTCAGTAGTGGAGGGTCATCACAATGGCTCTTTGTGGTGTGCCTTGTGTGCCTGTCCCTCGCTGTGGCGCTTCATACATTGTGGTTAGAATTGCTAATGCTGGCCGAGTGTGACAGAGTGGTTGTATTGTCTGATCATTTGACAAAGGTTTCACAGACCTAGTATAATTAGAAGATTCAAAGAGGTTCCTGAATTAGATTTTACTGTCACCCACACTTTGACATTTCTACATCAGATGAATATGACATTTGTGTTTGAATTGAGGTTCAGTTATTAGATTAAATAATCAAGTAATCATATAGGGGAAATGTGGTTCTGTGGTTTCAGAAATAAAACCACTCATTGGGTACCCTTACATAAAATGTTATAAATTGAATAAACTGTGTACATTTAAGCAGTTAATCTCATATTAAATCTTTTTAAGGAAGATGTACATATTTAAAAATGTCACTACACAAATAACATGAAACTAAGAAGTACATTAAAATAACCTTTAGTTTATGTCTTTATAGAAGGCAGGATTACTCTGTACTAAATGAGAATTTACTGGTTTTGGAAAAAAGGTGATAAATCAGAGTTTTGTTTAAAAAAAAAAAAGCTTAGTTTTTTTGTTAATGTAGTCTTTATGGAGCTTGACATGATGTTCTTGTTTTGTAAATCAAAGGTTGGCAGAGAAAGCAAAATATAAATTGCAGACGGGCCGCTTAATCGTCTCATAATGAGTCCCACAAATATTCTTTCCTGTCACCTGTCTTGATTCAGGTATTTTAGTATAAACCATCAGAAATGGGAAATGTTTAGACTTTTTCTCCCCCCATGTAGGCAAATCTTTTAGCAGGAAATTCCACTTCAGCTTTTTCTCAAAAAACCTGACACAACACAAACGGCACCCACAACCACAAAGTTTAACAAACTAATAATTTCCTGCTGTTCAGAGCTACATATTGAATTCAGAAGAAGCATTAGAAAGAAAAAAAAATCAGATTTCTCTGTGTTTATTTTTTTCACTTTAATGAAGGAGATTTCCTGCCTTTACTAAAAAACATTCCTTTGACGGTTCCCTTTAGTGTCCAGTTTTTCTAGGCCATGTCTAATGTGTGTCAGGCTGATGGAGTTGATGACGAGTCATTCTCCGTGGCCCCTTTCCCCTGTATTATAATGAGATGCTTATTTGTGAAACTGGAACACTGAAGCTTGAATTTCAGAGTGAGACTGCAGGTATTGTGCAAAAAATCACACAAAAGTTTGATTAAAAATGCACAAATGACCTGCACGCATTTACATCACCATTACATATTGTTCAACAAACTAGGTTGTGGTGTGAAATGAGAGTAAACCTAACTTTTGGCACATTTGGTGCCCCCACCCATCTAAACGAGACTATAAGCTCCTGCTGTCGAGTTGCAGCACTTTGGTGACATCCACAGAGGTTTTTTTGATATGTTGATATTGTTTGTTTCCTCCTGTTTCCTGTTCCATACCAGCAGCATACTTCTCAGTACCTACACTGTTACTACTGGTAGTTTAGATGTCTCATTGCTACAGCAGTAAATGTAGATCTGCTGCTTCATCTGTCAGCTCAGATTGGTGAAAGAAAGGGTTCTGTTTATCTAGTTAATTTAGCTCAGTGAGTCCGAATGAAATAGTTTTTGAAACACCACAAAGCACTTATAAAAATAAATATTTTAACAGTCCAAGAATTGTCCAATAATAGCTTCAACCTTTTCTCTTTATGCTCATTTTCAATTATGTGGTACGCTTTTGGCAATGATGTATATTTAGTGTTTTTTGTTTTTTTTTTACACCTATTATGCCTTTAAGTAGAAAAGTGTAAAATCTGTTGAGCTTTGTCTCCATTAATTTATTTCAATTAATAGAGAAGAAATAAGTGATTTCACAAAGGTTTTGTTGTTTTAAAAACATAATTCTCAAAACATTTAAAAAGGAACCCATAAAAACATGAATACAGTGCCCGTGTTTACATACTGAAGTTTTACCCATATTTCTGTTTATGTTACAGAACATTTTTTCTCACCCTGGTTCTTTGTTTTTGACATTATATTTATAGGACTATGGTCTGCTATGTGGATTTACATTTCAAACTTTGCAGCTTTGAAATTCCTGCAAGCGTTCATATTTTTCATTCTGTTTTTAAAAACCGCTCTAAATGCTCTTAGACTGATATAGACAATTAAATAAAAATGCAGTTCTTTCTACATGTGTCTACAATAAGAAACTGTATGTTGCACTTTAGATCTATAACTCATAAAGCTTTAGTTGGGTTTCCTCCTCACTCGAAAGTGAGCTGCCTTTGTTTACTGATCCTGTTCTGTGGAATATGGCTCAGATTGTAAAAGTACCCTCTGATGTAACAAGAAAGGATGACCTTATTGGAGACCGAGGAACATAGCATGACTGTATTTACTCGGGTGCAATATAAGACTGTTGCTGAGAATATAAAGCATATCCCTTCTAGTGTGTGTTCTCAAACCCTGCTCATGTGAAGCAGGTAAGAAGGAAATTCCCCTAAATTTTAGCCCTTTTCACACAATGCAGGCTGAGACACTTTCTTCCTGCTTCTCTTGCGTGTAAAATGACTAAAGGAGGAAAGAAGTTGCTGCCGACCTGCTGCCGATGTAGTCACAGAGCTGAGTTGGCTAGTTTGTGTGAAGTGGGAGACAACCTCAGCAGTGCTTCACTTTAATCGGTGGCTCAGCGGTGACTCTGCTGGCTCTGTGATGCCGACATCATGTGTGTAAGTACACAGCATCACCAGACGTTGGTTCAGGTGTGAACGACTAAAGTGGATTAAACAGGCCTGTCTTTGTGGCGTGAAACAGCTTTTGATAATTAAATTTAAAGCCCCGTTTACTTCCAGATTGCATAACCATTTAGAATATTTTATACTTTCTTTGTCTGAGCTGCTCTGTAGTATATTAAGTTAAAATGTCCTTATGTGTATTCAGTGGAACCATGATAGAATTTCGTACAAATATTCTTGATTTTTGCTGTGGGGGGAAAATAAAAGTAGCAACACCCATATCATCATCATCATCATGTTGGCTGAAGTCCCTCGGGTGTGGGTGGGGAAAGAGCTCATTTTTTGGCAGAAGAATGAGGTTCTATTGTGTCAACACGAGCAGCGATCCTCTATAGTTGTATAAACTGTACAAGCTCCAAGATGAACTCAGTGGATAGAAAATTATAAATCCCGATTCACTGTGGGTAATTTAAAGGCTCAGATTTTGAATCCATTCTGAAAGACATTTTCCAGAACTTGTGAGATCCTATTAAAACCTGTTGAAGTCATTTTGGATTACAACAAAGCTTGTTTATTTTTTATGTATCAGAGCAAACCACTGCAAAGCCTTACGTCACTCTGTCTATTGTTCCCACAGACTTTTGTGCTGTCCAGTGAAGTTACCCACCATGCGTGAGTACAAGCTAGTTGTGCTTGGATCAGGAGGTGTGGGAAAATCTGCACTGGTGAGTTATGGTATAATAAAAGTGAACAACCTAAGGATTTTACAGTTTAATTTGCGAATTAACTTACAATCCTTCCTTCATAAAGCTTTTCATCACATATCAGTTTTATGAGATTTTTATTAGATTTTTTTGGGGTAACTAAGATTTGGGGAGGTGTTTAACTTAAAACCGTGAGCAGATATTAATAACAAATATTATTGCCATGCTGAAATTCAGAGATACTACAAATCTTTTTTTTATAAACATGCGTAAAGTTGAATCAATACTTCTGTAAAGCAGAAATAAAGCCTAATTATTTTTGGAATTTTAAAAATGCCTTTTAATGCAGAAGTAAGACAATTTAAGGTTTAAACTTTAAAATATGTGAAATGTTCTGGATTAAAGGTTAATGGGTTTAAGTCACAGTTGACTATATTATTTTAGAAATTATCACTCCATCTACCATACGGTGCCTTTTTATTTCAGAACACAAATATTAATGAAATTATCCAGGTTCTGCTGTGCACTGATTCACTGACTGGTCGTTCTCTCCTGTCTGTGTTTTTTCAGACAGTCCAATTTGTGCAAGGGATCTTTGTGGAGAAGTATGACCCCACCATAGAGGACTCTTACAGAAAGGTAAAGTCAGAATCACTCGCGTAGTCTCCTGAACATCTTCAGGAAAAAACTTTATTAAAACACCTCCTCTGTCTTGTTTTTTCCACAACAGCAAGTTGAGGTTGATGGGCAGCAGTGTATGCTCGAGATCCTGGACACGGCTGGAACAGTAAGTCATGAAACACAGGCACTGAGTGGAAAGGTTTTTCCAGGTAAATGCCAGCAGGCTGCTGATGCCGTTTCTTCCCCACTGTTGTTCTGCAGGAACAGTTCACAGCCATGAGAGACCTGTACATGAAGAACGGACAGGGCTTTGCTTTGGTCTACTCCATTACAGCACAGTCGACATTTAATGACCTCCAGGACCTCCGGGAGCAGATCCTGCGAGTAAAAGACACTGAGGATGTGAGTAGAACATACAGATTTTAAATGTAGACCCTGAGGCTAAAACGATTCCAGTAATTCAAATAATTTTATTGCAAAACAGAATCTTTAGGGGGATCTTTGATTCATTATTTCATTTTATCTGTTTATTTTTATTTGACTGCATACTGCTTGTTGGACATCATATTTCATGTGGGACAAAGTACTTATACTACATTGTGAGCAATTAGAAAATAAGGTAAATCATGAAGAAATTCAGAGAAAAAGACCAGAAAGGCCAACAATTTGGGACTAAATTAAACAGAAGAAAAGCGAAGGTACTCTACAGTAACACAGAATTAGTTTACCACAACATTAACAACAACTTTGTTGAAATGCTTTCTGAAGGAAGCAGTTCCCTGCAGAGAAAATCAGTTCTTGCGATAGGAACCAACATGAACATGGAGCGTTCTGAATTATTCTGCACAAACCAACGTAGAGTGACAAATGTCAGACGGAGTGCTTTAATACGCATGGCAGGTAGAACAGTCTGATGGCTTGGTGTGTGCATCTTTGTGCACAAATTTCCAACAAACTAAGAGAGGACATCAAGCCCTGTAAGATGTTGAAACATACTTAGAAAAGGAGTCATGAGCTGATGGACTTACAGTATCTCAGCTTTGATGAAGAGCTCACCTGCAGTCAAACTGCTTTGGAATCAAAAAACAGACGGTTTCAGATCGTCAAAGGACAAGATGGTGCACTCAGGCAGGTCAGTCACAGAGTTTCAGCTTATTTTCCAACTCCGCTCTATGTACTTGTCAGAGACTTTATCACCTTGTAGCAAAAGAAAACAAAAACCTCTAACAGGCTGCCACAAACATCCTGATTTATTCACAAAGGTGTGCAGAGTTCAAGTGGCTATCAGCTTTTTTAACGAAGAAATTGTTGTGGAAATTCTTTCCAATAAGATCACTTCAGGTCTTAATTGTTTAATTTTGTAGTGCGCGCTGTATGTGCTTGGACAAGCGTGTGTGTAGTTTTCATGGCAGAAACTGGAAACGCAGCTTTGTACAGGTCAGGGTTTCCAGGATGAGAGGTTGGAACTAGGGCTGAAAAATATACCGATCAGTATCACAAAGGACTGCTTGGACTGCAGTCATAAACCATTATATTCCAGGTACTGTGCATTCATGTTCTGCATGCTAATAATATAACTGGTCAGTCTAACAGACTCACGGACCTTGATGGCCACACCTGGTTTAGATGATAGAAGAAAAAGTGAGGAAGAAAAATATGGGTTATCACAATTGATGTCGTCATAGCAATAATAAACAATAATATAATACTTCCTGAGTTTTTCTAATATTGTGCAGCCCTAGTTGGAGCCTACGATGCAGCACATGTATATCTAAATACTCAAATAATCAATGGGTTATTAGCAAATTACAAAATAGATACTTGAAGCAGCAGCTGGAAATGTTTTAGTTTGGTACAAAACCAACATTTCATTGCTGCATTTTTTGTTTGTGCGTGCCACTGGAAAATTTTCCTCTTTTATACATCTCAAACGTTTCTTGTGATATCTGTTTTAAAAAATGAAACAAATTTGAAAAATAAGGAGCTTGTAATATGAAACAGAACAGTACGGGGAACAGAACTAAGACCTAAATCTTAACTACAAGTGTGAACACACACTCTAAATATAATGTACAGTCGACACCTCAAGTCTTGTTTCCTTTCAGCCTTGATGTCAGTACGTCACACTGCACGCATGAGTAATGAAGTGGCTCACTTACTTTTTTTCCCCATCATCTGCTCATCCTTGTATAATCTGAGCCTCTCTACAGCGATCAACCTTAAATTGAGTCACCGCTGTGGGAGGGAGGTCAGAGCTGAGGGGGGTGCAAAGCTTTTTGACAGCAAGGAAATGTCAGAGATGTTGTTAGATGCTATCTGCTGCTTTCAATCTTTGTTGCTTCATCTGTAGAGGAAGGATGTGCGGCATCCTGAGTCGTCACTTGCTTTATTCAAAACAGGTCTCTTGATTATTAGGGCTTTTGAATATGTATCAGCTGTTCCTATGCTTACTAATTCAGCAACAGTCAAAAAGGTAAAAATCAGCTTTAATGTGAACTGTAAAAGCGTATATATGGAAATTTCCATTATGCCAGTTTTCTGTCAGCCCAGTTTAGCTAATTTTACCCAGAAAAATCAGTGAAGAGACGACAGCTGCCAACAGCAATGATGTTAAATGAGGCGTCACACAGAACGACCCCTTAGGTTGAGTGAAATGACCTCTGAGGGACATCAGTAAGTATCCTGTTCATCTGCTGCTCAGGTTCAGAAGCCCAGTCAACACTGGTTAATTATCACCTACTGCCATGAAAGACGGGCAGTCATTTAATTACCTGTGTCTGTTTGTCCGTCTGTTAGCAAAATATCTTATGAACCTCAGGAATCATTGCACGTTCATTTACAACTGAGTAAATTTTTGTTGGAGTTGACCTGATTAAAGGTGGCCATCACAGCTAATCAACCCTAGCCAACATGAAAATGGCTATAATTCTGTCAGAGTTACAGATGTTGAGCTAAAGTTTGGAGTGGTAGTAGCCAGGAGTCATCCCCAACACATGCTGAGTGCTAACAGATAGCACAACATCAGCAGACGATATGGATTCCTTCAAGGAGCGCTTCTTCTATAACTAGCATTTATGAAATTCATCCAAATCGATCGAACATTTGTTGAAATGTTTGCCAGATTTGTTACATTGATCTGTAAACTCATTAGAAGGTTTTATAGAGAAAGTGGAAATACAGGGTGTAATCAGTGTTATTTATTGTAATGGGCTCCTGGTGTTCTGTTCTGTTTCTTGAATAATTAAAATTGTAACATTTATTCAGAGTACAGTCTGCGCATTTCACCAATCTCAGATTTACATACAGAAACTTCCGCTGAGCCTGACAAACATCTGTGTTAGTCATTAAACCCAAAATGTAGCAGCAAATGTATAAAAGCAAAACTATTCATAGGCGCTGTTCTTACAGGGGAGTTTATTTCTTGGGATTATGAAAACTTTCCTTTTTATGTAAATTTTGAAGTTTTGGTCACAGGAGCTACTGTCCTCCTGAGCCTTAGCATGTATTGTTTGGAAACGATTTTGTTTTTTTGTAACTTCAAAAGCTGGTGATATTTTGTGCCCAACCAGGTTCCCATGATCCTGGTGGGAAACAAGTGTGACCTTGAGGATGAGCGTGTGGTCGGCAAGGAGCAGGGACAGAACCTGGCTCGTCAGTGGAACAACTGTGCCTTTTTAGAGACTTCAGCTAAATCAAAGATCAATGTTAATGAGGTAAGTGCTAAATCCACACAGCAAGCGTCAGGCATATTCTAATAGATTTTATTGGTAAAGCTCCACTGAAGTTATTCAACACAAAGAGCCAAGCAGATGGTTTGCATGCCTGTAGAAAAACAGAAGATATTTGAATCGTGACATTAATGACCGAAATTAAATAAAAAAACATGTTCACTGTTTCATGTGTTTCAGCCTACATACATGTTTAATAACATATTTAAGTGTTTATGATTAGTATCTGGAGCTTAAGCTCTTTTCATTCTTGACAAAATGCACAATCCTAACTTGTGTTTTTTGTAGATTTTCTATGATCTGGTGCGACAGATCAACAGGAAAACGCCGATGGAAAAGAAGAAGACAAAAAAGAAGTCAACTTGCACACTGCTCTAAGACGCTCTCCCATGGTTGCTCCGGGCCAGGTGAGTTGAAGCAGAAACTAAGGTTATTCCAAACATTTGTGAAACTTCAGGGGTAACCGAGACATGACTTCTCACTGTAGGCTTGAAACTTGGCTGTCATTATCTAATGATTATTTCACTGACTTGAAAAGAAGCAGGTGGTCTGTTTAGTGACAAGAAAATAAACTCAAAGAACTAAAAGTTTAAACTTCTTTCAAAAGAAATAAATCCCCTTCAACCTTTTTTTTAATGCTCGGTTTTATATTGACTGATGAAAATAAGTAATAGAAAAATCTTTTTTTGAAAATACTTTTTTTTTTATTTGAGCAAAACAATCTTTGAAAGTTGTATTCAAATATTGTTGCTCCACCTTCGTGCTGTTGCAGTGTAAATATAGTTTAACTTGATTGTATCACTGTTGGTGCACATTGAAGTCTGTTATTAACAACAATAATAAAAACACACATTGCTTCATAAATCACTCTTTGTGTCAGATCATGAGTTTTAACCTACAGCAGTGGTGTCCAGTCCTGGTCCTGGAGGGCCACTATCCTGCAGGTTTTAGTTGTTTCTCTGTTCTTCAGCGGGTCTTCAAGTTCTCCAGAAGCCTGTTAATCACTCACTCATTCAAATCAGGTGTGTCCAAGCAGAGGAACACCTAAAACATGCAGAATAGTGTTCCTCCAGGACCAAGACTGGACACCATTGATCTACAGAGAGCAGCAGAAAAACCCTGAAACCTAACTTACAAGGTTTAAGAAATTGGTTCTTGTAGCAACATTTTCTCCTGCTCATACTGGTTAGTTAGAAAGGCATGTTTAACATCTTAAATGGTTATCAAGACTTTTTCCTCTTTTTTTTTCACTTCATATCTTTTATGACAAATCATTCTCCTCCTACATGTTACAAAAAGCTGAACAAGTTGTTACAGGAAAACACCTGAGAGGAGGTATTTCTCACACACTCAGACTTTTTCTGGCATGTGTCACAGAATGACTTCTCAGGTTGAGGGAAATGACCCGTGGGGGTTGTTGCTCTCTCTGAAGCTGGAAACGAAGTTTACGCCCCAGTTTATCAGTGCTGCCAGCAGTTATTTCCCTGAACATCTAAGCCCCACCCTGCCGTGGCGCTACTGTTTCCAGTTTAAAAACCTCAGCACTAAACATGAGATGATGTCCCAGAACACGTTGAGTGAAATGTTAATGACTGAAGCCTTAGAAACTGGCTTTTTACTCGGCTTTTCTAACTAGCTGTCACCACAACACCTCTTAGGATCCACTCTAAAGGTTTACAGGCAGGACACACGCACCGTTTGAAGTTTGTCAACTATTTTTCTGAAGTTGGCAGTTTCTAGTATTACCTGCAAGGGGGAAAAAAGGTTTCTGCTCTCTTTAGGGTTTGTGCTGGTTGCATTGTTTACTAAACATGCAGATAAGTGTCTGATAAAATTAAAATGGAGAAATTTTAGGGTTTTAAGTGTATGAAGTGAACTGATGATTATAAAGGATCTGTCGTGTTCAAATATCACCTGTAACAAAGAGCAACCTGGCCTGTGACTCCCAAGTGGTTTCTTTTTATTTTTTAATGTTTTTTTCCTTTTAAGTTATTTATGTAGTGCACATCTTTGATGTTATGCGCTGACTTTATTTCTTTTTCTTTGCAGAAACTTGTAATGATGAACCGTTTCCAAATGGATGATGCCAGCATTCCTCTCCAGAGCATTTTTGAAAAAGGCTGACCGAGAAACCTCACCACTTGTAAAACGGCAGAAGGCACATACTCTAAAGAAATTTTTCTGCTTTTAATGACAAAGAAAGTCCACTTCTTTTGTCTTACCAGCGTGTTGACAACAGTTTTTTCTCTTCTCTAAGCTGTCTTTTCTTCTGGAAATATTCATGTTAAAAAGGAGACTGTGGATTCAAATCCATATATGGGAACTAAGAAGGTTTTTATTAAAAGTAACATCAGTCTTTGAGATATTGTGACAATACAAAAGAATCCATGTGAAATGTTCTTCTTGTACATTTCTGCACTAACAGTGTCAATGAAGATGCATCATTGTCCATAAGTTACTCGCTCCTACTTACAAGGATGTATATTAATAACATCTTTCCTAAGTGACTTTGTTTTATATTGAGAGCTGCAAGCCTTCCATATTTCCCATAATATATTCTACTTCCATTTTTGCATAGTAAGATTAAAAGAAATTAGTATTTTACAGACTCATGGGGGGAAAGGGTGTGTTCTGATTTGTGTCTTGAAGCTTAAAATATATTGTACTAAAACACCAATAATATTGCTTCTTGTTACCCTGTCACAGATGATTTTCCAGCTTTTATGAATGATTAAATTTTAGTACATTTTCATTATTTTCGTTCTTGTTTTTCTTTCCTTGAAGTTGTCTCTGTCAGTACCTCCAGGAGAGCTTTGGCAATCGGGAGCGTAACGAGTGTTTGTTGTTGGCAGAAAAGTGAGGCAGGTTTCAGCAGAGGAGGACGGAGCCGAGGGAGGAAGCAGCGAAGAAAGAGGAACCAGGACCCCATGAGTGTCAGCAGCAGGAAAGGAGAATAGAAACTAATAAGATGAGTTCTGAATGTGTCAGATATAACGGTGTAGATTCTCAGTCATCCAGGACATGGTGAATCCAAAAAAGGTTAAAAGCAAAAGCAACTGGACTTCAATTTGTAGTTTGAAGACGTTTCGCTTCTCATCCGAGGA
>JAOXNZ010000210.1:7819686-7830210 GCA_028566095.1 Kryptolebias brasiliensis
TTTCGCCTGTGTGGGCTCTATAAATGCAGACCACATGCTTTATGTTGCACAATGTTTGCAACTTGACATCCACAAGTTTAGCCCTAAAGCATTTTCTGTGTTGCTTAATAGAAACAGTTTTACAACTTCAACCTAATGTTGTTTTGCAGAAGACTTGAACTGTTTGATTGAGACCATAAATTTGTCACAAAAACAGGCAAAAATGTATGTATTGTTTTTTAGGAGTGTTGTTCTGTGTAAGCATCTTAATGCTTAAGTGTTTATACTTCTATGTCAAAAATAGTCCGAAAGTGAACAGAAACCTGTAAATGTGAGAACGGAAAAGTCTGGAACTTTGAAAGCGGACATTTGTAGGAGCCCTAAATTATACTTCTAACTTCTCTCCCTCCCTCCTTTTCTCTGTGTCCTCAGGGCTTTCAGCTTCTGCCTCACTGATCTCCCTCGCCTGGATGATCTCCTCCTATCAGAAAGTCCTGAGAGACTCTCGGGACGATAAGCTACCCATGACCTACAAAGCCGTCATAGTTCAGATTCTGTGGCACTTGTTCACCATCGGAGCTCGCACGCTGGCCTTCGCCCTGTTTGCCTCCGTGTTCCAGCTTTACTTTGGCATCTTCATCGTGGCCCACTGGTGCATCATGACCTTTTGGATAATTCAAGGAGAGACGGACTTCTGCATGTCCAAGTGGGAGGAGATCATCTACAACATGATGGTGGGCATCGTGTATGTTTTCTGCTGGTTCTCTGTCAGAGAGGGGCGCACTCGCTACAGGATGCTTATCTACAGCCTGACGGTGTTTGTTGAGAATGTGGCGCTTACCACCGCCTGGTATGTCTACCGCGGGGCCGCTGAGCGCCACTCAGACTTCTACGCTGTCATCCTGGTGTGTGTGGTGGCCAGCAGCTATGCTCTGGGCACCTTCTTCATGTTTGTGTACTACTGCCTGCTGCACCCTGACGGCGCAGTCTCAGGGTGGGGTTACATAGTGGAGAAGGAGGTGCCTGTGGAGGCCCTGGCCTCCCCAGTGTCCAGCCTCCCTCCTGATCTGGTAAGCAGCCCTCCCAGGACCCTCCAGAGAACTAAAGGCACGGACAGGGAGCTGGGGCTCGGGGTAGATGGAGACGTGTTTAAGGTGCGGCCTCCTAGGGGAGCTAAGCCCCCAGTGCCTGACCTCAAACCCAGGACAGAGGGGCCTGTCATCCGGATAGATTTACCCAGGAAGAAATACCCGGCGTGGGACGCTCACTTCATCGACCGCCGGCTTCGTAAAACCATCCTGGTGCTGGAGAGTGCTGCCCCAGTTACACCGAGGATTCAGTACCGCTGCCTGAGCACAGCCAAAGAAGTGATGGAGTATGAAACCACCGTGTAATGAGCTGAACGTGCACACAGCTCTGTGCTGCGCAGACACCCTGCCTCGACATCGGCAGGAGGACGGTTGTCACTACGCAGTGTGTTTCAGCTCGCTCTTATCTGAGCTGTCAGGAGCTGCACACAGACAGGCAGAGGGATAGGCGGTGCTTTGTGTCTTTATGTTCTACAGAGAAAAAGAAAAATCCTGTGATGTTGTGTAATGATGGTGCATACTTTGGTTTCCGTATTAATTCTCAGGTCATGATGTGGCACAGGAGGTGAACCTCGAAGCACAGGCAGGCAGGGATGTGGAGCTGTTATCAATCAGAGGCAGAAAGTCCTCCTCAGTGAGGGTGCAGCACATCCTCTGCAGGTGGTTGACAACGGAGACAAGCCTTCAACATGCATGGTTATTTATGGCAGCTAGAACTCCACCGAGTGAGGAGGTGAGACGGTTACGAGTGTTAATTCTGCAAACAATCCACAAACAAACACAACACAGGGAGTTACGTTCATGCTTATAATTTACCACAGGTCTTCGGTCACGTTAATGGAGTCTGAAGGTGTTGCTTTAAATCTGAAGGCGAGTTTAAAAGCAGCATTTAGGTTGAATGTAAAAATTGTGGACGGTGTGATGGTCTGTAACGAGGCTTTTCAGGCAATTTTCATGCTGTTAGTGGGATTTTCAACATTCCTTTCATACTTTTTATTAAGTTAGGCAGAAATAAAAGAAAGTGGTGTGTGTTTACAAGCGATCTGTGAATTCTGGGACACATCATTAGATAATAAATAAAGCACCTTCCTCCAGAATGCTGAAAATTGGCTATACTAAATGAGACTTTCATCAGATTTACAGGATGGGTTTTGATAGGACTCCAACAGTTTCGTGCTCTCTCTACATTCAGCAGTGAAAGCAACAAAACAGAGATTGTTTTCCATGTAAATGACTGTACAATGAAGAGGATGTTTAAGCGGGACAGCACTTTGTTGTTGTTGGACTGTGTGCATCTGAAAAATGTAGAAAGAAAAACAGAAAACTCACTGACTGTGGACTAGCGGCAACAAAGCTTTGATATTATTGGCGGTGCAGGCATGGGGTACTTTGGATAAACACTATAAAGATCTGATGTTTTCTTTTCATTTTTGACAAAACATTTCTGAATTTTTCTCTTTTATTTACATGCTCAGTTGAACAGATTTATACTGACAAAAAGACTCACAATCACTCCACTGGTTTTATTTGGGATGGATTAATTATAGTTTATTGTCTTAGCACCTTTTTTTTTTAACCATTATTAATGACAAACTAAAGCTTTTTTATTATTATTTATTTATTTATTTCTTTTGCAGAACTTTTTTGATCATTATTGGAGGTTTTTTGGACCAGTGAAACAGATCTTTACCATATGTTCTTTAATTAAAATTGTCTTTATATAGCGTAGACAAGGGACATTTCTGAAATGTGTGTTTGTGTGTCTGTACGTGTGTGAACTCACATACGAAGGGGGTTAAGTTACGGGAAGGGGGGAGGGAGGTGAATTTAAAACTATCATTCTGATATGATGGTTTTCTTGTAAATGCTGTCCATTTTGTTTTCCCGGATAACACTTAAACTGATCCCTACAGCGCCTAGCAGCACCATTGTCATCCTTCTTGCAGTTAAAAAAAAAAAAGAAGCCATTGAGGCTTTGGTTACGGTGCTAACTGTATGAGAGTGTACCATAAATGAGCTTGTTTGGTGCAGGACTCGGGTAGGGCTGTACAACAAACACAAAGCTAGAATCAAAAAGCCTTAAACCGGATATACCAGACTGTTGCTGTTCAGATCAAGAGTACTGTCCATCAACGAGAGGTTGAAGACAATTTCATTATGTTATTGTGGGTAAAATAAAGAGCAATGTGTTTACCTGAACTGTGTTGTTACTGGCTGATTAAAAGCTGTTCTCTGAAATCAGGCCAGGAAGTCTTTCGTTTTTGGCATGGATGATACAACCTAGTCATCAAAACAAAACAAAAAAATAGATTGATTATTCATTAGTTAGCTGGTTTTAATAAGACAAATGCTCTGTTAAGATTGAGATTTAATCCCATCACTGCAGGAGATTAACAGATTACAGTCCTTGGATTTGTCACCTTCATCTACACTCAGAAGGAGGCACAGCACAAACACCAATTTACTGCCACTGATGCTGAGTGCATTCAAATTCTAAGGTTTTGATGCTTTTAAACAGGAAATGGAAAACATTCACAGCTCCTTTTAGGTCTGGTACAAGCATTTATTAAGGCTTTATGCTTACATAAAAATATTGGACAAACTGTCCCATTAACTCATATAAACGTGTAACATGAGACGCTCATCTTTTATCTTAAAACCACAGGCTGAAATAGATTCTTACTCCCACAACCTTTTCAGTGCATACAGTTGTGGTCAGCATACACTCATCTTGGGCATCTATGTCTTATTTATTTTGAGCTTTTAATGATTTATTTGAACCGTTCTTCTCCCCCAGTGAATTTAGTGAGGATTTTCTTTAATGCACACATGGTCAAAATTATACAGTACATACAGGCTCAGAGATATACATACATTCACCTAAATCATTTAATAAGTGGTGCTGAAGGTTTAGGATGTCTTTTAATTTGAAAAGAGCAAATAACTTCTCATTTGTCATAATGATTGACTGCAGCAGGCGGCTTCTCTTTACCAGCATAAAAAAGGATTAGTTTAAGAGTACTCATTGATCAATACTCATCTGTCAGCCTCAGATTAAAAGACACTGGTTCAGATGTTCAGGAACAACTCAGGAACCACTGAGGCTCAAACCTGCCATGAAGTGGAAACTACTGGAACACCAGAGTCTCTGTCTACAGTGAAGCCAGTTTTACATCAACATGGACTGAGAGAGAAGCTCCTGGTCCAAAAACACCTTCAAGCTCCACTGATATTTGCAGTTGCCCACATGGACAAACCAAGTATCTTCTGGAGAAATGTTTTATGGTTAGACGAGACAAAGACTGAGCTATTTGGCCACAATAACAAGAGGTAAGAAGCAGCATGCTGGGCTGTATCTCAAAAAGTGGGTGGAGTAATACCTCCAGATTCTTAAACTTCACCTCACACCATAGATAGTTGAAACTCGGACACAACTGGGTGAACCAACAGGCCAATGATCCCAGACACATTAGAAGTGGTTTCTGATTGGATAAATCAGCTGACATTAATCTTCTGGAGCGGCCTTCTCAAAGCCCCAGCCTCAACCCTGTTTGAAAATGTGTGGATTTTGCTTAAAAGCCAGGTCTGTGGCAGGAAACAAAACAATTTATATTAACTCTGCCAACTCTGCCAAGAAGAGTGGTTAAACATCAGCGAGAAGAAACACGCCAGAAGATTATTGATGTATACAAGAAATGTATGAACGAGTTGCTGAGAGACATTTAACCAAATATTGACTAAGGTGTACAATTATCTTTGAGTTGCATGTTGTATAATCAGTCCACCTTAAAAAAGAACAGTTCAAGTAAATCAGTACACAGCTTGAAATTAATATAACATTCATGCCTATGATTAATGCAAACTTCTAACTGTAACTGTACACAAATTATACATCGTAATGTTCTTTCACCCAGTGTGTGTTTATGGTTTTCTCTTGAATAGAGCGAGAAAGGCTTCCACAGACATTAGTCTGATTTTAGCTCAAATATTCTCTTCAAAACTGGAAGTGAAGGGCCTTTTTAACTTGTCACTTGAGACAAATCCGCATGTGACGATCAGTCTTCTTCTGCTTAAAGTTCAAGAATTTTAAGGTCTTCACACACTGACTATTTCAGGCTTATTTTTCAGTCTGTTTCTTTTAAGTTTGCTGTCACAGGTGTGGGGGAGTGGTTACCTTGGTGACCATGGTCACTGTAGCAGCTTTAACATTTCTTTTTATAATTGAATCTCTTTATTACATTCTAGTTCATACATTAAAATGTAGACATAGTAGCTGCATTGGCAAGCCTTCATATCATAAATGTTCTAGGTAAAGTAGTATTTGTAGTAAGATTTCCATCATCACCAGGACTCCTCCCACTATAGCCAAACAACCAATCAAATACGAGCAACGACGAGATTTCTTTGAATACCAAATCACCGGCGCAGACTTCCGAGTTGTAGGCGGGCATAAATATATTCACAGCCAATCATCATCAGTGTGCAGTGGGCGGGGCTAACTAAGACACCGGTGTTCGTTGTCTCAACAGCGCTCAGACTAGAATGGCGACCGCTCTGTGCGGTTTGCAGTCCAGCAGCAGTGACAGTAAACCAGCGAGGACTCCTCGAGAGCCGCGGAGGAAAGCGAAAGACTCCCAGAGGCGACAGGCCGCTCTGCTGTTTCTCAATAATATCTCTCTCGACGGACGACCCCTGTGTCAGTTCAGCGTTGGGAATGACGACCCGAAAGCTGCCGAAGAGACCCGGCTCGGGGACAGCTCGGCGTCGGATCAGCCTAACGAAGGACCCGCCGCCCAGCAGGTGACCGACAGCTCCGCGGCCGGCAGTGGCTCGTCCTCCAGTCTCCCCGGCGTCTTCAGTCCGGTCCGGCCCTCCGCGGTAACGTCTCCGGGACCGACCGCGACGGGTTCCATCGGACCCAACGAGGTGTTTTTAGAGAGCGGCAGCGCGGTGGAGACGCTCACCCCGGACACCCCTCTGTCTCCCGTCCCAGCCGGACACCAGCCGTGCTCGCGAGCCAAGTCGACGCCCGCCGCTGTCAGCCCGGTCCCGGCCGGAACCCCTCTGGACTCACGGCCCAGGTGAGCTCATTGTCGGTCGGTGTGGGCCTTGAAACAGGCCACTGGCTTCCGTGTGAAAAGGTAGCACCAGAGGAATCCACTTCCGTTTTCACTTTCCAGTATTTTCTGTATGCCCTTTCTTAAACCTGTAATAACATGTTATATAGTTTCAAACATTTAGGAGGATTATTCCTCTTTCTTCATCGTTGTGTAATTAGATGAGACCTTTCCTGGAAATTATGGGTCACATTTATTCTGTGGGGTGATGTTTGTTTGAAAACACTGGTAATGAACTATAAACTAGGAGTGCTGTGTTTGACTCCCTCTCACTGACAAACCTGTAATGTAAAATAATTAAAAGGATCACAGAATTATTTCCACATGAAGGGTTTACGTTTGCTTGAGAAATTTCTTACTAAAGAGGTCTTTCTGCACAGGCTGAGGAACACCTCTGGTTCTCCTGGACCCAAAGTGCCAAAGAAAGTCCACTTCATTAAGACCATGAGGCAGTATGATACCAGGGGATGCAGGTGAGTCTCCAAGCACAATTTTCAAACATAATTAAATATTTCTGCAGGGTGACGACAAGCAACGAAACTAAAACAAAGGCTGTTTCATACCGGAGGAACAATCGCTCCTGCTGGAGTTGTCATAAGCTGCTTACCTTTGACTCAAAGGCTGCAGAGGAATAACAGGAATACACAGCTGCTGTGTGCTGATTGCTATGGTGAATTTAATCACTTTGGATGCTTAGCAAATGCCAAAAGAGGTGCAGTGAGGAAATCTAACACTATATTGCACCAGCGGTAAGGTTATCTCAAAGCTTAAATAACACACTGCTGGCAGCTTATTAACCATGTGGGTGTTATAAAAGTATTTCGTGGTATTTTGTCTGGTTAAATATTCTGACCCTGCACTTTGACATGAACACACTGCTCCTTGATTGTTATTCATTTCTCCGTTTTTCATTTGTCTTCAGTTTTACCGACATCCAGCACTTCATGATCATTTCCACTCATTTGTGAAGCGTGCGCTTTCTGCTGGTGTGTGCGAATCAGTCCTGATCTGTCTCACAGGTTTGACTTTCTGTTTTTGTTTGTTCCTGGGTGGAGGCCAACCTGTCTAGATTATGTAACCAAAGGTAATAAACACTACAGCAGATGTCAGCACTGCAGTGTGAGAGTTTCAAACCTTCCCTGTGCCCCGGAGGTCCTGCTCAGGTGTTGGTCCGCAAAGTGTTCGTGGCAGAAACTGCAGATGTGTTTGTTGTGTTTGTGGGGAGCTGAAGCCCTTGCCGTTTATGCAGGCTTACTGGTCGTGTTGTTGTTTGCGACGAGCCGGTTTTTCCACCTTCCTGTCTGTGTACCGAAGCTCTAGTTGGTGTTTAAACGTTTCATCGCCTGTAACGTGTTTTTAGCTTAGTCAGCATTAGTTTGTGTATTACCAAGACATTTGAGTCACACAGTTATGTAGCATTCACACGAAAAGGTTTCATTTTGACTCTTATCACGAAAGAACACCATTTTATGAAGTCAACCAAAATGAGCAGAACTATAGCTCAAAGCTACAATAAGCAAAACGGTAGCTAAAATTAGCAAGACAGTAGCTAAAAGGCGCACAAGAGGACAAAATACAATGTTTTTGAAGGATCTCGATGTATTTCTGTGGGGAAAAGTTTCATAAATACAGTTCAATATTTCAAAAAGACTAAAAGTAGAGCAGAACATTTTGATATATGGTTGGCTAAAATAAAATGCAACATTTAAGATTGATTTGTTTTTATTACTTGGTAATGGCTTTCTCAATATGTATGTATGTATAAGTCAGAGAAAACATCGTGACATTGCCAGAAAACTTTTGGCCCTTTATTCCTTAGCTTTGTGACTTGACTGTGATGGTAATAAATGAGAGTAGCTGGGTCTCGTCCGACTGTTCCTCCTCATGTTCTGGGTTTTTGGATGGTTGTTTTCAGCCGCGTAGCTCCATTAGAACAACGCTGTGGCTGATTTGTCCGCCGCTATGGCCGATGACTGTGCTGTGTGGAGTAGCTGTGGAGTCGCAGTGAGTGTCGTTGCTGTTTGTAGACTGACACGCCATCTGTTTTGTCTGCCTGTACTTGCTGTGTCCTGCAGGATCATGCTGATCTGTGCCAAGCGGTCACTATATGCTGCTTTCTCAGTGCTGCCCTATGGAGAGAGTGCTCACCTCAGGTACAACGAAAGCACCACGCCAAGCAGTTAGCACTCACCCCTCATTGTTATGTTTTCATCCTCGTCCTGTGTGATCCACGCCCTTCTCAGAAAAGAGCTGTGTGTTCATAGCAACCGCTGGGAGTGACGCGTGTCTCTTTGTGAACAGTGACCCGAAGCTGGACACTCAGAGACAAAGACTGTCCTCTGTGGTGGTTCCTGATCTGCTTCCTGCCCTGGAAGGTGTGGAGCTGGGTGCCTTTGGGAAGGTTAGTCTTATATGTATAAAAAAAACACCTTTATTTCCAGGTAAATACTCCCTTTACTGACTATCTCACTCCTCTGTAGACGGTGTCCTACGCTCAGTTCCTCTACCCGACTAATGCGTTGGTGAGGCAGAAGAGCGTCAGCATGCCGGAGAGCAGCACAGCTCAGACCCCTCAGTCTCGTTTCCGTGGCAGCGGGCAGAGAGGCTTCGCCACGGCTCGTCTGAACAACAGCGCCGCACAGGACTCATGTATGTCTCTGAACGTCTGCACAAACCTGCCGCTGTTTTACTAGAAAAGATTCAGACACACGTCTGGTATGTGTTTCAGGTGTGGAGGAGGCAGCAGATTATGACCCAAACCTGCTCAGTGACCCCCAGTGGCCCTGTGGGAGACACAAGAGGGTTCTGATATTTGCGTCATATCTGGTGAGCAGAACTACAACATTTTCCTAATGGTTGGATCACCTTATTATGTTTATGTGCAAACTTTAAATAACAAGTTCCACGTGTTCTAATATTGAGAGCAACAATTACTTCAGACTCCAAAGACTTGATCAGATCACCTTAAATCTCTTTATTTGCACTTTCAGATTCCTATTTAAGCACAAAGCTACACTATATTTAATTTATGCCCATTGATCTAAATCACATCAGTTTAATCACATTTCTTCAGACATGTTTCTCCATTGGCTTTCTGGTCACCCAAATTAGATTATAAAGAGTAAACAGATCTAAATCTTCTGCAGCCTAAACCAGCCCATGAGTAACTACAGTTGAAACCAGATGTTTACATACACTATATACTATATTTAGCATTTTGAGATTTTATTTGCTAAATGCCAGAATAATGAGAGAGAGAATGATTTTAAGGCAATTGTAACATGTCTGGTTACAACTGTTGAATGTTCAGCATTTTTGCTTTTAATCTGATTTGCTGGATTGTAGAAATCTGGTTTTCCCAGTTGGATTTCTCGACAGAACTCATTTTCTTTATTGCATAAATAGATTCCCAGGCGTTTTGTCAGCTCTTTACAAACAACGAAGGCATCAGAGCTCACAAAGACACAATGAATATTGCAGTTAATTATTTAATGTCTCCAGTTTCTGACTCTCACTTGAGTCCTACTGGTGCTCATTTATTAAAGTACCTGAAAACATTAGAAACAACTCTTAGTCTCTGCTCAGAGTGTCTGGAAAATAAACAGGAGTGAATAATTTGTGTCCTACAAGTTTTCTATTACATTTTATATAGCCGTGTTATAAATATTTTGTGTGCTCTTAAAAATGTCCTGAACTCCATGGATTGTACAGAAACCTTGAAGACGCACAAAGTCCTCTAGGCATCTGATCTGTCCCTGAACAGCTGATTGATAAATGCAGACACATTTCCTCTGTCGTGGGGGAGCTGTGATCTTCTGACAAACGCTCTGCTAAAGTCAGGACTGATGCAGTGTCTTCTGTCAGAACAGCTAAACGCTGCATGAGTACAGGAACAGTGAAGGAATGTGTCTCACTTCTTTCTGACAGTTTTACACTGAGATCCTCTTACGTGGAGAAATGACAGAGTTGTAGCGTTTTGATCAGACCTGGAAATTAATGTCATGTGAACTCTCATGCTCAGAATATGTGCTGGGAGTGACTCTCAGCTACTACCACATCAAACTTGAGCTCAGCATCTGTAAAACCGACTGAATTGTAGCCATTTTTGTGTTTTCTAAGGTCCGTTGACTGTGGAGGCCATCTTGAATTAAGTTGAACATTACACACACACACAGACAGACCCTGGCAAAAACATTGAAGGTGGGCGATAATGGCCGCTTTCATACAGAGTGTCCGATCAGCTGCATTTTCTGTTTTCTCTCAACAATCTGAGTACTGGTTTCACTTGTGGTGTGTGTGTGTGTGTGTGTGTGTGTGTGTGTGTGTGTGTGTGTGTGTGT
>JAOXNZ010000210.1:7882856-7893481 GCA_028566095.1 Kryptolebias brasiliensis
CAGCGCCGATCTGTCCTCTGAGTGAGCCTTAAGAATCCAAGGAGTTGATTAGGAAATCAGCAGCAGGTGAGTGTAGTAGAGCTCTCACCCAATCAGGAACCGAAGACAAACAAAACATGACAAACACACAGAATGCCTCAGACACCTCATGCCTCAAGGACGATCCCTATTGATTTTAGGGTCATTGGTCAAAGGTCAAGGTGACTCCTTTGTTAAATCATGTCTATGCTGCAGCTTGACATCTGAGTAACATAGAAATGTCAAACTCTAGATTGTGTCTATCGGCTCCACATTGGATCTTGTTTTTTATTAGGCCCACTTCCGCCAAAGAAGTCTTGAGTGGTACTCGTGAAGTCTAATACGCTGATCATAAAATGGTTTGGATAGGCTGGCAGTCATTAGGAAGGAAGATCTTCACATTACAACTGATACCATTTCATGTTGTTAACGGAACTGTTTGCTATTTTACACCATGGACAACGTCATTATGAGTGAAATTGACCTTTCACCCCACCACACTTCTGTATATATGTATTCAGGATTGTTGGGTGAGGGAACTCATGGTCACGATTTTACAATTGTGATATACACACATTATTCACAGTTTATCCTGAAATATCTACCCCACTACAGTACATAGTGTATCTTTACACTACATTACAGATTAAAATGTTAAAATCTAAATTATGATGTTATTATTATAAACTATTTATTTTTAACGTATTTACCTAACTTCCTGTAAACTGGTAATATTTCTCCTTACAGTTGTGTTTATGTTATTTAGACACCAAAAGTCTTCGTTACGTTTGCTGATCCACTTGTTATTTCAGGCCTGTTAAGCTGCAGTACCAACTCCCACCTGCGGTGGCGCTGCAGACGCAGCTCTGCTGTTTCTTTCAGGTTTAGACCTTCTTTGCCCGAACTTGTTGACGGCAAACACGGGCGTTTTTCCGCTTGTCCAACCGATGTGGTGTTTTACCATTATTAATATGAATATTTGCTAAATTAGAGTGATATGGAGTCAGTTTTCTCCCGGTTTGAATCTTATAACTTCGAGGCGGATCAGCGGTTTGTGGACGGGCTGAAAACTTTAAACAAGTCGGAGAAAAACAGAGAAGAAACCGAACTACTGAACCTCCAGCTGTTCTTCTACAACAGGTAAACACACACCTGTTTATTACACTGCTGTATGCTCTTGAGGGTCAACAAACTATTTACGAGTTGATGAACAGGCTGTGCATTATTTTATTTACTGTTCACGAGTTATGATCTTACATGTATATTTAACTAAAAAACGTATTTTTTATAATTAGCAGTGAAACTCAAATGTAAGGTGCTTAAACAGCTCGTGAATTGTCACAGCATTAAATAATTCATTTTTTAAAAAATGCATCATATATATTTTTTTATCAAGCAGTTAAGTTTATTAATTAAATTTATTTAAATGTAATTGTTGAGAGGTAGAAAATAAGAACTTAAGCCTCTTGTGCTTTGGGATTTCCCTGTACATCATTTCTTTTGAGTCATTTTTTTAAATGTATCTTTAAAATGGTCCTCTTTTGTCCCCTTGTCTGCCTTCAGGTTTGTTGAGCACATAGACCAGCGCAGCTACAAGTTGTGGTGCTCTTCCTCCCATCGTCTGAACGCTTCAGGAGTCACCGGTGGACAGCAGGACCTGAGGACCCCGGCAGCTTCAAGTTCAGAAACACCTGCGCACCCAGAGACAAAGCAGCTTTCCTTTGCAGAGGTGATGCAGCTGGTTCAGGAAGGAAAGGAAGTGCCCGGAGTGACAAAACTGGACATAAAACCAAGTAACCGGAGCCCCACTCCTTCTCAGATGAAACAACTCCCGAAACCCTGGGAAACTGCATCATCTTAGGTGAACTTTTACAGTTTTTACAGCTGTAATATTTTATAACTTAATTCAAGATGATGTGAAGTGCTCAAACAAAACTGCTAAAACTAATCAAGTATCTGTGGACTTGAAAAGGTGAAAAAAAGTCTAACTTTCGTGTTTGATCAGATTAAAAAAAGAAAGCTTCATTTGTATTTTTATATTTGTTGCACTTTCTCACCCTGCAGTCTGTAAGTCCTGGTTTTTAAATCTGCACCTCGTCATAAAGTAGTCTTATTGTTGACAAATATCAAAATATTTTTACTGCTGCTGCAGGAACAACTCATCTGCACACAGAAAGGGAATATTCTCTTAAATATTACAAAAATGTGTAATATCTTATTTCTTTGGAATCAAGTCCTCCTTCTAGGACTTGGATGTCTTTGTGGATTTTAGTTTGGGGTCTTTTATTTTTTTGGACTGGGTTTACCTGAGTTACCATGTGAACACTTCAAACCTTTTGTCATTTCAAAACACACACATATCTTAAATTTTGCTACTTTACACAGCAGATATTGGGGTATTAGTCCACAGACCTAGCATTACTTGAAGAAATGCATATCACCCGCCGCCTTTCACTCAGTTTGAAAATAAGGTCTTATGATGAAAAATGAGCTGTTTTAATCCAACCTTCTGAGTGAGGATATGCATATCATTAAAATCTTGTGAGATCTCTGCAATATGTAGAGCTTGGAGGATGGGTTGGGAATGACTGTCAGCTACTGACACATAAAGGTCAGGTCAACATCTGTAAAATTGACTAAGGCCATCTTGAACTGGGTTGACTCTTAACGTTAATCCGTTGTAGACGTACATCCAATGATTACTTTCTGAGCGATTCATTAAAACCTGCCCAGTGGTTTGTGAAATATTTTGCTAACGGACAAACAGGGTTGACACCAACAGGCAATACCAATTTTTTATGTTAAAAGTATGTGTTAAGGATGAAGTTAAGCTATGACCACACCAAAAATTCAGCTCAATATCTGTAAAAATGACTGATTTAGAGTCATTTATGTGTTCGCTAAGGTTGCTTAGCTGTAGCAGCTATCTTGAATCTAGCTGGTTCCAAAAGTTAATCATTTGTAGATGTTTCATGAACTTACACAGGCACAGAAATGGGCAGAAACATTATCGCCCTACTGCCTTTAACAGCGAGCGATTATCAGAAGATTTGAAGCAAAGGAGGATGAATTTAGAAATGATCTGTTACTCATAGATAAATAGTAAAGGTCCAAAAATGTAATTTTCCTGCTATATTAGTCAAAAGGGAATGGAAATTGAGAATAAAAGACAAATCAAAGAAAATAATAAATACAACACGTTAAAAATCACAGGCTTTTATTGTCCTTAAATTTGTTTTATTATGAAAATTGACTCACAGTAATCCTACTTCTGATAAAAACAAACACAACTGAACAGCCAGTGCTGCAAAACAAAAACCTACATGAGTTTGTGTCTGTTTCAATTAAAAGTACAAAATAAAACAGTACATTTAAAGTCAGCACCATTATCTGTCACACAGTGAGGTCAGAGAGTCACCATCAGAGCGTTTCATCCGTCTGTCATCAAACACAAAAACACACAGACTCATCGTCAAGCAGAACCGGATTCTTAAACTTCAGATGGAAAAAAAAAAACACGACTGAGCTTTAAATCTGTAACAAGAGTCCTCAACAATTCTGTTCATGTTTCCAAAAAACACAAATCCTGCCAAACGTTCAGTAAAAACTAAACATGGCGGTCAAAGTCTCACACAGGAAAAAAAAAAGGGTTTTATGTGGAGAATGAAACAGAAACAGAAATCCTGGCCTCGCTGCAAATGAGCGTAGTTTAATGACTGATTAATGAGCCCACAGGTTCCTGCTGCTGGACAAACGCCTGATATCGACAAATTATTCCTAAAGCAAAAAGTGACGTCAACAAATATCCGGTTTTATCCTCATCAACGTTAAATGAAACCAGAAATCTCCAAATTATTGCTGCCAATAAAAAACAATTTCATTGACTGTTCGAGCAATAAAAAAATAATCAAATGTAAAACCTGTTTAAATGGAAAAAATATTAAAATGTCCCACATGGACCTTCAGTCATGATTAGATATTCAGCCCTTGATGTGTGAAATTTACTTTTTATTTTATCAGAAAAACTAAGTACTGTAACTAAGTAGAAACAACAGCAAAAAAAATGCTCAGGTCAGAAAAATACAGCATTTAGGAGACAAATCTTTTCTTTTAGTATTTTAGTTTACAGAGTAAATAATCATGGAAAAACCAGAACAAAAAGAGCAAAACAAACTGAATCAAAATCAAGCTTTTCAATATCACCACAGAGTAGTAAAATACTGCATTTTTGACTAACTTTATTATGTTTTTTAGGTTACAAAATGTAGTTGTTTAACAGTTTAATTCATTCAATGATTTGTAAATTAAACTTTGGGAAAGAAAAAACCCATCAATAAAAACTCAACCAATCAGAATTTACCCAGTTTTAAAGGCCGTCATTTTACAGCATTTATTAATAAGTGACTTTAGATTTTGACCGCTTTGTGTTCAAAAGCGCTCCGGTTCGACGGTCATCCAGTCAACACAGTTACATCAGTTTAGTCCCAAAATAAAACTAAAGTTCAGTGATTTCTACATCAAATCCTAAAAACAGTTTAAATCGGGTGGATACCCTGAAGGCTCGCTGCTTCGTTTACGACTAAAAAGCAACAAGATTAAAATGTTTGAGGTAAAAAAAAAAATAAAATACTTTCCTGTTTGCTGAAGGTGACTCTTTATTACCCAAAGGAGCTGCTTCCTGTTTTGTTTTCCTTTTGCTTTTCCCAGATTTTCTTATTATAACAATTCTCTCTACAGCTCTGAAACCATTTATTTTGTTAAATTCTCTTTTTTGTCTCTCCTGGTTTATATTCATCCCTTTGATTTGTCATTATTTGTAACAGAGCACCCAGTTTTCAGAAAAGGACCTATAAAAGTTAAAAGGTTTTTAGGTTTTACATTTCGACACTCACATTCAAGCTATAAAAAAGGTTTTGTTTTACGACGCACACGTTGACAACTTTGAGCTCCACTTGTAAGTTTTCAGATATTTAAAATGCTTCAAACGTCAGAGCTGAGTCAAAAAACTAAACGTTTGCAGCCCCTGGTTCTGAGTCATGAAACGTGACGACACTTAAACTAAATAAGGCCTTTTTAGATAAAATTACCGTGGAATAAACACAGTTTGTGCAATAAAGTAGTAAAATGAGGATTAAAAATGTGTCTTATCAGTTCACTAAGTCAACAAGAAGTAAAAAACAAAACAAAAAAACAAACCAACATTGAAATGAATCACAGCTGATCGAATCAGGAGGAGCAGGATCACAACAAACTTATAATTACAGGTTAGAAATTCTCAAGGAAACAATGTCAAATTCAGATCAGGTAGTCATAAATGAGAAAATATTCAAAAAATTGTGTTTGTAGATTTAAAAAATAGGACAGTGTGGAGGTAGAGTTCAGGACCTGTGTCACAAAGAGGGATGAGTGGCTCTTTAAGTCAGCTAGCACCAAGATCAGACCTGTTTTTAATTTACAAACTTAAAACTGAACTAAAATATGTGAAGTCAATAAATAAAGCCTGCAATAAATGATTTTCAGCCACTTGGAGCCAAAAATCTGAAATAGCACCTTACATATGAACAAGGAACTAAAACAACCAGCTGCATATTTAGATGTCTGGAAAAAACACAACAACGTAACAACAAAATACAACAATTTATTCATTTAAACTTGTGTTTTAGGAGACCTGATGAATCTAAGGTCAGCGCTCACTTTCAAGTGTTTGGACCGAAAAAAACACAGAAGCCAAAATGAACCCTTGAGAACATAAATATTAAAGAGGTCATTTCTTACTAAACTAGTTAAAAAGTCAGAGTGCAGAGACAAGCATCTGTCACCGCCATTTATCAAGTTTATAGTAGACTAAAAGACCAATCAGAGACTTTACTGATCAACAACCTACCTCTGCTGCGTTTTATCTGAAACTGGTAGCACCAAATGTTGCCGAAGCTGAATTTCACTTCGTCGTTATGACTGTAAACATGGATCAGAATGAAACCTGAATAAAACCTGAGAATAACAGGTTCACGTCTCCCACTTTGTGCCACAGGCCTGTGTTCAGTGTAACGTCACTGTCACATCATTATATAAAGGAAAATTTATAAAAAAGAGAGAAGACAACCTCAAAATGTGTTTGTACCTGCTGGTGATCGAGGAACACGAACGACTGACAAACCACACAATTAAAAGAGCTAAAAATGCTGAATTCGGTCTTTTTGAAGAAGACCAGAGAATCTGAACTCTAAAAGCAATGAAAAGATAAGGCGTTAGGTTTACCGCCGCTCCTCTGATGATAAGATTCACATCACTGTCCGGATTCACATTCAAAATAATCCTTCAGAGGGGCGAGCAGGTGGCGAATGACCGGGACGCTCCAGGACTTACTCAGGAGTTTCAGCCTGTGTGTCCGGCTCATGTTGTTCACATCCGTGTAGTGTTTGGGAAAGCCAAAGATCCTGAAGGAACAGACAACATCAGAAACAATCCGACCAATTATTGCACAACGTCGTCTGAAAAACCTACAGGAAACATGGAGCGAATGCTTGTCTGGAGTTCAAATACATACAACAAACTCTGGATTAAATGTACTGGCTGCTCCAAATTTACATCTTCATATGAGTACGTAGACAACAAGAATATTCAGATCTTTGCTTGAGACTCAAATTTTTCCTCTGGCCTTTGATTCATGTAGAGTGTGAGACTTAATTACCTCCAGCGAGGAGGTTATCTTTGTCTGTCTGTGCACTAGATTACTCAAACGGATTTTCATGAAATGTTCAGGAAATGTCAAACATGGTACATGGAACAAGTGATTAGATTCTGGTGGTGATCAGGTCAAAGGTCAAGGTCACAGTTGACCTAGTGCTCTAACTCTACAACAGTGTAACGTAGGAATATCAAACTGCACAGAGTGACACATTCATTTAAACCTTGATAGCAGCAAGTATCCTCACAGTGTTTCATCAAAACAGGTATTTTTCTTCTTCTCCAGGGGATTTAACCCACGGTCTTTGTTTGTTGTTGTATTTTTGGTGCCACCACAGGTGTGCACTTCAGTGCAAACAGACACAGGAGTCAAAATAATCTGGGCTGCACACGGTCATCGGCTGAGGGGGCTGGCGGACCTTAACGGACAGGTAAAGATGACAAAATGCTCACAGCAGAGCAGGCGAGGACAGCGTGAACTCTGTTTCTGCCTTTATCGTGTTCATGTCAGGAGCTACGAGCGTCCCAGTTCTTTCTGAGCGGCAGGAGAAGGCTGAAGGGTTGGCTCATCAAATGAAAACTTTTCAGATCTACACCGTAAGCAAAGAGTTATAAGCTGTGCTGGAAATGAACCTAGCAAATTTAAATATTTTCTATGTGGAAAAAACTTCAGTTGTAACAACAACCATTATGTTTAGTTTATATATTCTTATGTATTTCTGTTTGGTAACACTGTCAATCTTCCAAAAAAACAAACAAAATAGTTTTGCTGGGTTTTTTTTAAACATTTGAAAATTCAAACAGTGTCATGTTTAGTTTTAGTGTATTCTGATGCTGTGGTAATCTTCCTTAAAAAGAATAAGAAAATAAAATGTGGCAAGCTGGGTAACTAGCTACATGGCAGACTGGAACATGTTGTGTCTTAACGTGAAGTGAATTTGTAGCTAATGGTGGCGTATCAGCCTCTTGACAGAGTGTTTCATTTTGCAGAGGAATATTTTAACCACTAACCCTCATGACTTCAAATTAAACACCAAGAGGGCACTCAAAATCTGTGTGAGGGGTAAAACACTTGGATCCAGCCTTACTGTTCCATTTCTGTGGACCACAGGTTGTCCTCCTTCCCATTCATGGTGACAGGTAGCTGCCCCGTCTTCCCCTGCCTTGTGGAGCTTGGGTTCGATGTGATTGTGCGAACCTTCTCAAACTGCAGGGAGAGGCGACAAATTAAAAGTCTCACTTTAACGCATAACAGACTGAGTTTAACTCCTTGGTGAATGGCTGCTACTACAAAGACCAAACAGAATAAAAGTACAGACATGTAATGGTGCAAATTGCAAACAAAACAATATATAAGAAATGTATCATAAGAATGTGTCTACCATTGCCTTGCGTCCAATTTCCAAACAATCCTGGAGGGTGACTTTGTCAGCAAGAGATGAAGTAATAGGTCTACCAGACAAAAACAAACAGGTGTAAAGACATAATTATCATCTTTAGAAGCATCCGTTTACATTAAAGTAAGAACCTGAGTGTGTTAATATATACCTATTCATGCCTGGGATGTTTCCCCAAAAGTAGCGTGCTCTGTGAGCGGGGCTGACCTTCACCGCATCGATAAGAACTGGATTACACTGAAGAAAAGGCACACATTGAACATTAAAGCCAACTGATGGTTTTCTGTTCAACTCCTGCTGACAGCACACTTTGAGCCACATTTAAGGATCATCACCTCCAGGAAGCGGCAGATGTCATTTTTGTCATTGGTGCTCATGAAAACCACGTTCTCAAACAACCAGAAGAACGGACGGTTGTCGTCCTCCCTTGGCTTCAACAAGGTCAGTATGCGGTAAAACTCAAAGAAGAGTCTTCCAGTGCCCTCTGCAGGAAAAACATGAGTCATTAAAGAGAAGATTACAGGTGCTGAAAGTTAAGTGACCTTATTCTCTCACTATTCATCCTGCAAAACTAAGAAAGTAAATTTAAAAAATCCTGTAACAGAAGTTTAAAAGCTGCACACCAAATAATCCTTTTCGCTGAGGGTTGACCATGGACAGGTCGTTACACGGACTGCCTCCAATCAGGAGATCAAAAGGACCCCATTCAACCAGCTGAAACAAACAAATAAAGACTGGCTTCACTTCCTATTTTAAAGCAGTTTAAGACCAGCTGTGAAGAGAAAAAAAGATTTCAGACTGATGTTTGTGTGGTTTGGTCTCACGTGTTTCCTTGTAATGGCGCGAACATCATTGACGTATTCGACCTTCCCTCCGTGCTTGATCATTCCCACAGTTATCGAGTTGTCACAAATCTCAGAGGCGATGTATCTCTCAATCTTGAAGCCCAGTTCTTTTAGGACCAAATATCCTGTCATGATGGAAATAGTTTTTAGCATTTTAATAATAAAAAAAGAGACTTATGTAATACAAAAGTTTATTACAGTCCATAATAACTGTCTACCAGGAACTTTCAAAGTTTGTTGTTGATATATTAAGACAGAAGCGTCGCAGAAACTGACTGAGTTGAATGCATGCGTTCTTTTTTTACAGCGTGACGAACCCACCTGTTGCAATCCCATCAAAAAGAGAGAGCACCCTGAGTGGTCTGCGCTGATCAGCTGGGATAGAGGGGTAAACCCTGTGAGGCTCCTGTAGTTAAACAAACAAACAAAAAAAACAACACAAGAAAACATTTAGAAAGAAAAACAAACTAAACCACTGCTCGTCTTCTAAATTAGTTCCAGAAATAACTTTTGACGCAATCCAGCAGCTCAAAACACAAACTCTAACAGGCAGAACCTCAGACATCAGTACGCAAATATGTTGGGCTTCTGCACATTCAAAAAATATATATACGTACAATTTAGTACTGTTAGCTTACAGCTGCCAGAGGCTGATATTGAATTTTCTTTCAGAGCTTTTACTACAGTAATGCTGTATTTAAGATGGTCTGATGTTCCAGGTTTTTCTCTGCCAGCACAAGATAGCAGCTCTCTTTGTAACGCGAGTCCTTCAACAATCTTCTACAATTTCAAGCCAAATTTCTCCAGAAGAGGGACATTTGTGCCAAAACCATTTAGTCTAGAACTGTACAAGTCCTGGCTATCTCGTAACACGTTTCTCAGTGGATAACAACAGCAAGTCAAGGAAGTCATAGTTTAACTGGACAAAAATTCAACAAACTTTCGACGTGTACGTTCCAACATGAATGGCTGCGTGCTGCTTACAAACTCCATGGCGCTGTTGTTGGCAAAAAAGTCTTGAACCTTGACGCTCCAGTCTGGTCTCAGTTTTAGGTTTCCTTCACAGTGTGCCGGGCTGCACATGTAGCAGTTCCAGGGATCGACCTCTTTCAGCTTGTCAAAGGTTCCTTCAGCCACCAGGATGTCAAGACAGTCCTTACAGAAACATCTGGACGAGACAGACAGGAACAAGCACGGGTGGGAAAACCATCAGTGTGCAAACAGATAAGAGAATAGGGTGAAAACCCCCAGAACATTTTTGTCTATTTAGGAGAATAAAGTCATCAGAAGTTTTCAAACTGATGATGAAGTGAAATTTGTGAGGACAAACATAATCCAGACGTACTGACTCAGTGTCTATATATTGGCGTCTGGTGTCTGTTTCCCTGTAGATTAGCTCGCTGATTTGAAATGAGTCATTTGCTTGCCTCACTTTACAGAAAAATAGAAATTGCACTTGTTCCTTCTTTTAGCATAGACTTAATTAAAAGTGACAAATCATAACACACAGAAACAGAATAAACATATTACAGTTCGGGGATGGGATGAGTGATATGGAGCTAAACATTTAGCAACATTAACAATATTTTCTGTTTAAATACAATAAAAATAATACAAAACAATTACACTTCAGCTATCTTTTAGGCTATTAATCTATCACCGCATGCAGTTTAGAGCC
>JAOXNZ010000210.1:7898356-7918937 GCA_028566095.1 Kryptolebias brasiliensis
AAAATCAAAGACGATTAATCTATGTTAGAATTTTCATTCAGCTAGAAAAAGAAAAAAGAAAGTAAGGTTACTATGGGAGACAGGAAAAAATATGTAAATACTTTGCAAATGAAAGACCTTTTACTACCATCTCAGGTCTTTTATGGAAACTTGATGTCATGCAGACACCCTGTAAATGATTTGTTAATCCCAGTTATTTAATAAGGATGTCTTGAGTTTTGGGTGTGGGTCTGTTGCAGCTAATCACTGATAAAATATTTGCAGCGATCAATGTTTACAGTAGAAATTTGTAAAGTAAGATAATGACATTCAGTTTATATTTTTAAATCCAGAAACTAAAATATTGTGAAGTTTCTGTTAAATTAGCTCTTCATAAGCCACTGGTAATCTGGTAGTATACGTAAGTATACCTACCACCTCATCTTTGGACTCATGATCATTGCAGTCCTTATCAAGGACTATGGGTTTGGACCAGCTGCTAACACCAGCCTGAAACACTGTACGGGCCTGAGGCTTCTGACGTAAGCTGCTTTCCCAGCCAAAACCTCCCCTACAGGTCCCCTGAGAGACAGCACACCCTCATTATACGCCCAAATATCATGCACATGCAAATTATTACAACAACACACACTTTTACGTAGAAAACTGGACTCCAGAGATTATATCAACAGATGAGAAGAATAAAGTTGTTAGTACATGAGTTAAAAAAGTACATTACAGATCGAAAAAAAAAAAAAAAGTGTTGTTTGCAATTCAGCTGATGATAAATATGGTCAAATAACAGAGTTCACATTTACTTTTAAAGTCAGAATAATCTCACCAATTTATAAGATTAAGAGCAAAATGTTGAAAACCGTTACCTCTTTCGACAAAATGCCATTCCTTCCAGACAAAACATCGTGCAGATCTTTAGAGACAACAAATAAATGTGTATATTATAAATCAAATGTTTATTTTCCTAAAATGTGCAGTGTATTGTACAAATAAAAACTAGAATTGTGTTCCTTACTGTTTATCTTTAAAAGGCGAACTTCACAGGGCTTCAAAGTCACGCTGAGGCCATTAATTTCTAGAAAAATAATATCATAAGGTAAGTCTTTGACTGTAAAGATCCCCAAATAGTCATTATCATCACATCATACAGTTACATATTTATAAGCCTATTGTTAAAGATTAGACACAAATTTACTACTAACGAATCGTTTTTTTTGGCATACCTATACTGTGAGCCTGGGAGTCCTTGTGGCTGATGCTGCCATTGTCAGACGTGACGTCACCTTCACTTTCTGTTATGGCTTCACTCTCAGAAAAGATCACAGAGTCACCATTCTGTAAGGCCTTACAGCCACCAAGAGCAGAAAATCAATTAAACCTTCTAAAATTCACAAAAACAAAATACTATACAGCTCATTCAGTCACATACCTGAGTGAAAACTTGCTGGGCATCAAGTGGAGGACATGGGAATGACAACAGGGTCAAAACAAGCTTCCTGAAGACTGAGTTGGGCTTTGTGTCTTTAAGTACTCTGGTCCAATGCTTCTCCAGGGGAACCAATGCTGTGTTATCCTTTGCTTCGTCTTCACTTTCTTCCTCCTCAGCCAGCTGAAACTCATGGATCTCTCTTATGAGCTGTTCGACCTCCTCAGGGGAGCTGCAGACCCCCAGCTCAGTTCCAAGCTCCTGCACTGCTGTCTTTGTCACTTTCAGCCTGTTCTGAGGGTTTAGCAGCTGAGCGATGCTTTTTAGCACCGTGTCACTCAAAGGCAACTCCTCTGCAATGCGCCCTGTAAGTGCAATGTAGAACAACAGTGCCTCTTCTTGTAGCTGTGACAGGGTGTCTGCAGCCCCACTTGTTTTCAGGAGATCTTCAACGACATTCCCGCCCAGGTTGAGATGATGGCTTGACAGGTGGAATTTCTTATTTTTAAGGATTTGAGCATTGTGTTCTCTGAGGTAGCGAGTAGCAGCACGAGGCTCAAGGAAGTAGGAGGTGTATGTACCTAGCAGGGTACTAGCTTTCTCAAGGGTGAGTGCCATTCTGGCCCAGGAAGTCCCCTGTGTTTCCCTTTCATAATTTTGCAGAGGCTTTAAGGCCTGTTCCAGGAACATAAATGTTGCCTTGACTTTGGGATCCTTCAGCTGGGAGCAGATTAACTTGGCTTTCTCATTGTCTTGGTGACAAGAGTTGAAGTATAATGTTAGATCTGCCCACATTCCCAAGATTTGTGTGACAAACTGGCAAAATCTAAGGCAGCTGGTGTTGAGGTAAAAAGGCTTGCTGTTCTCACTCATTTCTGAGCCAAAGAGTGCCCGAAGGTAGTCACTCTTGGTACAGCAGGAGGAGGAGTAAGCATGAAGTTCTAGCATGAATTCTTGAGCCTGATTGGAGAGCTCTTTAACCCCAGCATGACAAGCAACATCAGCGATGGTGTACAGGCCTCCTAGGGCTAGAATGTTTGGGTTGAGCTCTCTGAGATGTGAGCAAATCTGCTCTGAGGCTTCACCATTACTCCTGAAACAAACAGCAACAGCAAGATTATCTGTGGACAGATCAAATTTCTTTAAGGTCTGCACCACTGCTGCTACTGCCTGATCTCCTGGACTATCCACTGACTCTAAAGCATCCAGAAATTGGATGCAGTGACTAGAAGCTTCTATATCAAAATACCCCACAAGAACCACAGAGACAATGTCATCCTTTCCTATTGTTACCCCTTCATAAACGTAAACACAGTAAGGAGTGTGTTGGCAAAGAGTTATGATATTTTTGGGGTACTCCAACCCCAGCTTACAGCGTGCAAAGTGTTTCGCCGCCTGCTCCCCTTTAGCTGATCCAGTGTAACAGTGATTGTGAATGAACCGAACAGCTGCATCACTACAAGGCCGCAGCTCATTGACTTGACCTTGTAGGCCACGGTTCTGCAACGTTTGAGCCCTTTTCCTATGTTTGTCTGTCTTTGCGTGTAGCTTAAGCTCAACATGACCTTTTTTAATTGTGTGAAGATTGGTGTGACAAGAGGAGCAGAAGGTATATTGCTCTCCAAGAGGACTGGGATTGGCCCAATTAAAATCATCCTTCCAACTTTCAGTGTAAGGAAATGTGTTAGTTGGTGTTACATTGTAGTTAGTTTTTGTGCGTGATTTCATTTTAGAGTTTCCTGACAAAGCAAGAGAAAAAGAATTACTGTGCTGTAAATGTGACATTGAATAAAACTAAGACTTTCTTAATTTCTTAATAAAAAAGATAAAGGAAATTACAAGACACTTACGTGATTGGGGAGATACCAAAAGTGGGCTGATCTCATGATTATTCCGAGCTTTCACTGGGTCGTAATCTTTACTTTGTTCATTTGCTGTGTGGAAAACTTTGAACCATTTTAAGAAATCATAGTTGCTTTTTAAATCCCCTTTTATAAGATCATCAACAGGAATGGTCTGTGTCAAAATAAAGAAGACACAACATTTAGAGGACATGATCGACAACATAATCTACTCTACTGTAAAAATAAAGTTTTATGTAAAAAATGGATACATAAATTACACCCACAGCAAACACGTCATTGTAATTATTCACTTCAATGATATAAAGGTTGGATGAAATGCGACATTACCGTTCCAACTGAGGTCGCTTTGAAAAACATCTGATATGTATTCAATTTAGTACCACATATATAAGCGAACAGATTTGAAAAAAATCCGATTTGTCAAGTTCAGACTGTCATTAAAAAAATAAAAAATAAAAATCCGATATCAGTCACATTAAATAAAAAAAAGAATTGGATATGGGTCACAGTGTGAACGTAACCAGAAAGACCAGAAAGCAGGACAAACAGTCAACCTTTCACTGTGCAAAGGTACAAAATGCACATAAATAAATATGGTCTAACTTGTTTATCTAGTTTACACAACAAACATACAGAAAAAACTATGAAATTGTAATAAATCATCCACAAATCTACAATACTTTTAATTGTATAATATACACGTATAATGAATAGCACAAAAGTAATGTAAACACCATAAAATTTAATTTTTGTGCATTTTAACCCTGCTTTTCTTCATACTGAACAGATTTTATTAATTAGCTGCTTTTAACATTCCAGAGTAAAAGCACGTACCCTTGTAATACCCTTCTTGTTGAAGGCAGCTTGAAGAAGACTAAAGTTGTGCTTACAGTCCTCCTCACTTTGTGCAACAAACCTCACTTTGGTCAAGTCAACAGATCCAGGAAAAGTGCAGTCCATGATCTGACAATGACATGCACCTGTTGGATCATAAACATCAAATTAAGAGAGAAGAAAATGACATTTATGACAAATAAAGGAAGAACTGTTGGTTGTTGTGCAGACCAGTTTTATCAGGCATATGTTTTTTTTTTAATGGGGGACTTTACAAATTTTAAGAGAGTGTTTTGAGACTGTCACAGTGAACTACGAGCTGAAACCCCTCTGTTCACAGCTTGATGCTGGCTTACAAAGATATTTCAGCCAATCTGATGTAGGACTCTGTTATTAACAACTATCTCACCTGTTGTAGATATCTCTTTAAACAACCCCAGTTTAGAAAAACAAAAAGAGCTTATGTCTGACAGGACTGACAAGCTAATGGCTACTCCAGGCTTCAAAATGTTTTTGCAATTCCTTCAAATTATGTTTTATAAACCCTCAGTTTCAGATAACGTAGTTATGTCTGCAGAAATATGATAAAAACCGGTTGCCCCAGAAGGGCTACAGCACACTGCTGCCACTATTTGTGTTAGCAAAGAAAAACAAGATTCTATGCAAATAACTGTGTAATGATGGTGTAGAGGTGAACATAGAAGTGTTTGCATGAAGCCTGGCTCTCGCCCAGTAACCGCTGGAGATGGGCACCAGCTCCCCCGTGACCCTGAACGGACCAGTGGGTAAAGAAAATGGTTGATGAATGGATGGACCACTGTGAAACTTTGCAGGTTGATGACAGACATCTACTTTGGTCCTAGCTGCGTTTGGACTAGCTGCTAGCTTGTCAAACCAATCAGAACTAAGCCCTGTTTCTCCAAACTGAGGTCGTTCAACAGGCGAGACATTACTGTTCATGAAATAATATGTCCTTATGCAGGCAGGAATCACCTGAACCCATTTCCCGCACATCTTTGAAGTTTGTCTTCAGCAGCCTGTTGAACCAGGACACCACATAAAAACGGCTGGATTTATCGTGGAAGGAGTCTGGAGTCACAACCTCTGGACCTGCCATCTTGTACCTCGTAAACGAATAAAACAACAATTACATGTGTGCAAATTCAGCATTTTTTTAAGTTGTGTTGATATCTTGCTTTCTATTTTCTGAAATGTTGCCTTACAATAAAAGAATCTCCAATTTGCACAAGATGGTAATAACAGCACTTTGGTGCTAACAGCTGAAACTAAATTAGTTATTATTAGTGTTTTAAAACAAAGTACTCAAAACCTGTTCTAAAACAACAAACTAATAAAGAGTTTTTCTTTATCAGAATGTATTGTTAATAGACATGTCAGCTCTGTCACTTCCTAATTAACATTCCCATAAGGAGAGTTGCACATTTTCTTCAGCCGTATGAATCTCTTCATCATTAAAAATGACTGCAGGACAAAGTGACAGGCTCTTTGACATTTTATTTGTATTTCTGGAAAAAAAAAAATCCAAAACTACACAAAGAAAATGAACTTATATGTTGTTGGTTTCCACTATTGTTCATAAATACAGCTGTATTTACAGCTCTTTAAACTTTATTATCCTTGAGATGGACATTGTTTTGCAGCCAGCAGAGAACAGCTACAGTACATAAGAATAAACATCTGACATTAGTACGACACGCACAAAAAACAAATAAAAACCATACATTTTTGGATGTCTAAGCTTCAGCTTCATCTGGGCAGATTAGATCAACCTAACAGGGATAAAGAAACACTTGTTTGTTCTTGTTTGGCACTTTGGTACCCTGTACTTGCGACCAGACCAGCAATTATCTACTTTTGTTGTTTTTAAAGAGTAACTTTTATCTAACAACTGTTTACTAGAACCTAAACTCCCATTGGCTCCCCATGACTGGGACTGAACGGGGGGGTTGGAGGGTGAGACCAGGCCAGTGGGAGGGTTGTCTAATCCCCCTTTGTCTGACTGAGGAACATAAAAGCTAAGATGTTTGTGTAAAATTACACTCCATCTTACTATATCTTCTTGTTTATTGTGACGTGTTGGAGAGAAGTTAAATTTTCCCAGCATGCCTTGCAGCACGTGTTCCCTTTTATTTTTATTGTTTTAAGATAATGCATTGTTTTGATTATCCTTTTGGTTTTAGTGTTCCCATTTGAGTTGTTAGCATGGTTAGTGTTAGTTGCCCTATGAATGGTGATAATGTTGAATTATGAGGAAGAATGCATGTCTGGTTTCTGGCTCCCTGTGAAAGCCTGTTGTGATAAATGTCCCTTCAGGATGGTCGATGTATTGGGGGCCGCGTTCAAACCTTAAACTGTTTCATGGTGGAGATATTCTTTCATTTACTCCTCTGGTGATATACAACATGTATTAAAAACACAGCCCTGCTGCTGTTTCTCCACCCTAATCTCCAAATCCTGTAAGAAAATCTCGCGATGTCCACTTTTGCCGCGAACCTGTGCTGCCTACAACTTAGGCTACAAGGAAATGAGCTTTAACTCTTATAGCAAAAAGCAATTAAAGACATCTGAAGCTGTAAAATGACGCGTTTAATTTGTACAGATAGGATCTTTTTAATCATGCTTTGTACCAGCTCGTCAAATCGGCGATGTTTTTTTTTTGTTTACATTGTCGCTTTGTAACAAACGAACAACAGTAAGTTAGGAGACAGTGGCTTTAATATATATAACATGCAACAACTCCCGGGTGTATTTATATGTTATTTTAACAGCCGGCATTAGAAAAGTGTCCGAAGTCAGCAGCAGTAAATCGGTGTGGACTGCTGGTCTCGCCGTGGATCCGCAGGGCTGGTCTTTGTGTTGTGAGGACGGCTGGGTTTACAAAAAACAATGAGACCCGCAGACACGCTGCTGTTCTGGTCAAAGACAAACTGTCCCCGGCTGATGTCCGGACAGAACAGGAGCAGCTAATTTCCTATTAAAACAGCAGCTGGATGATGAGACACTTACCGCGGCCGGTCCTCCACGGGTTCAGCCGGTCCTGTATGGAGGTCTTGTGTGGCAATCTGTCCCCCTGTGTCGGGAGCGCGCACAGCAGCCAGAGAGGCTGGACAGGTGTCGTGCCAAGGTAGGTATCCCCGACAATTTGGATCCCCTCTTCGGGAGCGCGCGCGGAGTAGGAAGGGCTGATCAACCCCTCATCGGGAGCGCGCACGCAGTAGGAAGGGCTAATCGACACACCATCGGGAGCGCGCGCGGAGTAGGAAGAGCTGATCGACCTCCATCGGGAGAGCGCGCGGAGTAGGAAGAGCTGATCGACCCCCATCGGGAGCGCGCTCGGAGTAGGAAGAGCTGATTGACCTCCATCGGGAGCGCGCGCGGAGTAGGAAGAGCTGATCGACCTCCATCGGGAGCGCGCGCGGAGTAGGAAGAGCTGATCGACCTCCATCGGGAGCGCGCGCGGAGTAGGAAGAGCTGTTCCAGTTCACTCCGCCTCAATTCCAACCCACTAAATGCGAAACTAGCGATATTTTATCTTTGTGAAAGATGAGCTTTGTTACTTTCTTCTGTGCTTAATATGTTATAGCAGAATATCGCACCGATCACGGCGCTTCTGATCGGTGTCTCGGTAAAAACGACACCACATAATCGTGCCAAGGTCGTAACTTTCATTTTAATCGGCAGCTCCTGGTAATTAATTAATAAATAAATTTAAATAAAACCCAAATAAACCTGGTCTTGTGTGGGGTTTTTCTTGACACAGTTTTGTGTTGTTTTTTAATCGCAGAGAGAATCGGTCATTTTCCAACTTTTGTCAAGTTCACTTTAGCCTGACAAACATCAGTCAGCCACCAAACACTGTTTTCCAACACATCGTGTGTATTTATAATTTTTATTGCTAATATAAAAGGATGGAAGCTAGCTGATAGCAGGACACGAAAAATTAGACTTCCTGAAAAGATAAGTGTAGGCTTTCTGGTAAATCTCCTTCTAATGTAAAATATGACACATTAATGGATGAAAGATATTTATAGTTGCTATTTTTTAGTAGTTAATGTCTGTTTTTTGTCTAAAATAATCAGCTCTAGCTAGTAGTATTAAATACCTTCAAATATTCCTCTATCATTCTGTGATATATGAACAGAGTTCATCTCTTTTCAAAGGAGAACAAAATGCTTTTAGATACATCAAAGGGGAACAATATCTCAGCCTGAAGCTCACAGTCCGTAATGTTTTGTTACCCCATGGGACAGGGATTAACCAATCATCTTGAGATTTAGGTTGTTCAATCCTACCATCACACACAACTATCCAAGAGAATTTAAAAACATTTGCTCTTTATTTGCCAGAGTTACCTGGGGGGAACCAAATATTTCAGCCGTCTGAAATGATCAGTTCCCCCTCCATGACATGGGAACAAATTCATTTACCAGAATCATGGATGTTACATCTAGTGAATTTTGAGACTGTTTTCTTCCCATAGTTACCTTATATGAAAGTTTTGGAAAGAAAAATATCAAGCATATTTTTCAAAATGTAATTTATTAACTTTTAGAGAAACTCTAAACAAACAGCAAACTCACTAACCTAAAGAGAACATGCAAAGCACTCCAATCTGTTTTCTGTTGGTGGGCTGCTCACACAGGCCTGATGAAACCACCTCAGGCACATCTCACACTGAATCTAGAAAGGTCTCCGCAGTCGGACTGACACCAGCCACCTCTAGCTGTCCGGATGGGAAACTCCTTGAAGACTGTGTGACATCATTGTAAAGCCTGGAAACAGATAACTCAACGACCTCAGGTTGCTAAGTTTGTAGCATTACACTGTACGGGGTTTCCCTAAAAGGCCAACAGCGGCGCGTGACCCACACCTAATTATTTAGGGTTAATGTCGGCCGGCACCATTTTGTGAAACGGTAAAAAAAAACATAAAACTACCATCTAGCTATACATAGCAGGAACAAACTGAGGAGTTTGATAAAATGGTAGAACAAAAGTCAAATAAATCTCCCCTTGGGTGTTATGCAAGGATAGGGACTATCTTTAAAAATAAACAAGTTGCTAGCTAAATAATAATATGGCTGGCAACAAGAGAGCAATAGGGGCACTTCGTTTAAAAAAGAAAAGTGTTTTGAAGCTAGCAAATCAAAAGAAAGTTATAAAAGTTGTTTGTTTTTAGAATCTCTCATTTTAAACAACTGGTTAGTTTGACTCTTGGTGAAAATTACAACCCAAAGTCTGGTGACTGACTGTGGAGTTAACGTTTTGAAGAGGACCACCTGAAATATAAACCTTCAGTAGAAGAACCACCGTCTCCCGCAGTCGGACTGACACCAGCCACCTCTAGCTGTCTGGATGGAAAACTCCTTGATGACTGTGTGAAATCATTGTAAAGCTCGGGGGTTCCCCTCGTGAAATGTGGGGCTCCAGGTCCCAACAGCATCACTCCAGACCAAAAAAAACAAAAAGTGTTTTCAAACCTTTACTCTGGTTAACAAAACTTGCTTCTTCTTCTGCTTACAACAACAATGGACAGACAATACAACATGCACAATAAAACAAACAAATGAAAAATATACAAATGTGGACTTTTAAGCTTCAGTTGGGCAGATCTGGCAATGCTGTCAGGGGTCAAAGGAAGTCCAATCAGCTAGTCCAAGCAGAACCAAAGTAGGTTGCTGTTGTCCTGAAGCAGCTTCAATCTCAATCATTTCATTTTCAATTTAAAATATATTTAATATTTTATAATATAAGTCTTTACACTGCTGTTACTTTTGCATTACATACAAGTCTATGTTTATTTACACAGAAAACTTTTTTTTTTTTAGGTCTATTACCGGTAATGGTTCGTGTGAAACCAATGTGGCAATTTCTTGTCCGAGGTCTAAATGGATAACCCTTTAACATAGAAATATCAAACTCCACAGCTGGACACCTCATGGGTCAAGGATGATCCCTATTGATTTCAACAACATGGGATCAAGGTCAAAGGTGACTCTAACAGGTGCTTTAACTCTGCACCATAGGAATGCCAGCCCTCATACCTAAACACCTCATTGGTCAAGAATGATCTATATTGTTTGCAGGATCTCATCCCAGCCTGGGGCCTTTCTGGGTGGAGTTTGCATGTTCTCCCTGTGCTCACGTGGGTTTACTCCGGGTACTCCGGTTTCCTCCCACAGACCAAAAACATGCATGTTAGTTTCATTGGTAACTCTAAAATTGTCCCTAGGTGTGAGTGAGTGTGAATGGTTGTTTGTCTCATTTGTCTCTATGTGTCCCTGTGATGGACTGTGACCTGTCCAGGGGGTCCCCCTGCCTCTCGCACAATGACTGCTGGAGATAGGCACCAGCTCCTCATGACCCAGAAAGAAGAAGTGGGTAAAGAAAATGGACGTTTGGTTTGTTTGTCTGTTCACAAGATTACTTTAAAACTAATGTTGGGGTTATCACAAGAAATGATTCAATTTTGGTGGTGGACCGGATCACAGTCCAGATTGGACTATTTTTTAATGACGCTACAGCCTTGGCGGAGGTTTGTGCTGTCCAAGTGCTTCTAGTTACAAAATAAAATGAACTAAAACCACTAGAAGCATTTCTTAAAAGGCCTTAAAATTGAAAAAGGTGAAGCAAATAAGTCACACTTAAATACCAAATTAAAATACACAACAAAATCATACAGAAATTAAAAAGTACATGCAAAACCTAAGCTTTCGCCCTGTGACAATTACTGGTAACAAATGAAAGATGACTCAGTTTTAGGTATAAATAAGTCTTTTATGCAAATAACTGTCTAATGCAGAAATGGCAGTGATGAAAAGGTTTCTTAGAAAACATTTGAACAAACTGCTATGAAGTTTTTGAGATTAAAGCTGTATAAAGACAGCAGAAATCCATTTAGTTAGTTATTAGTGACTTAATTCCCCTGAGAGAACTCCTGCCTGAAAATCCAAACTGATAACGATCTGAGAGATTTTACCCCAGGTAAGATATTGACGATTGGTAACATCTCCACAGGACATCACTTCCAATAATTCCTTTTATCTAAATATTCTACTATCTGTAGTCCATTTTGTTCCTTCACTCAAAATGATTCAGATTCTTGTTTAGTGCCATGAATATAATGATAATGAGATCCAGGGTGAATGTTTACTGTAATGATTTGAGTTTGTTTGAGTTATTTGTCATTCCTGCGTTCTGTTTTTCTTGTCTTTGTGATTCTGTGTTAGTTTTTCTCATGTGTTTCTTTGTGCTAAAAACTCACCTGCCCTTAGCTCACTAATGCCTGCCTGCCACACCCATCTCACCTGTTCCTTGTCATGTCCCAGCTGTAACCCATTTCCCACTCACCCTCAGTTTCTTTAAAACCGGTCTCTTTTCATTCACGTCTCACTGGTTCAATGAGGCTGAACACTAATAAGAATTCAGTCTTCAGATTTACGCTACATGACCTGTAACCATTACTGACAGAAGGAGTCACAATGAGGAATTTTTCAATATGGAGTTATTATTTTCAGATTCTCCATCTTAAAAGCTTCAAAACTAATATATAGTTTGTTGAAGATTGGTGATTTATCACCTGGCAACAAGATAGTTTTGTTTACAAGAGTACTGGGTTGAAAACTCTATTTCTATTGGTCTAGAGCAGGAGTAGGCAATCCTGGTACTCGAGTGCCACTATCCTGCATGTTTTACTTGTTTCCCTGCTCCAACGCACCTGATTCAATGGCTAAATTATCTCTTCATGTTCTGCAGAAGCCTGTTAATCACCCATTGATTCAAATCAAGTGTGTTGGAGCAGAGAAACAAGTAAAACATGCAGGATAGAGGCCCTGGAGGACCAGGGCTGCCTACACCTGGTCTAGAGTGCTGTCATCAGTAATTTCTGCCCTTTATTTTAAAAAAGGAATCCCCAAGCTTCACAATGTTACCAAACATTATGAAGGGATTTCCCAGCACTACAGCTGAAAAAACTGGTAAATTTCAAAGGAAATTATTAGACAATGAATTATTTCTGAAGACATACCTGTTGGAAAACTTGGATTTAAAGGTAGATTAGTAACATTGTGTGCTATTTTAGTTCCTGGGATCACTAGATGGTATCTTTACGGACTCATTTTTACGCAAATCTCAGTTCTGGCAAAAATCAATAGGTTTTACTTTTTTTGCACTGCAGCCTGTGCTTATTCCAAGTCATTTTGGTCACTGGTGTCATATTGTTTCATTACTGGAAACACCTTAAGGCTTCGTCATACTCCATAAGAAGTCAAGAAGTCAGTTCATGGTCACATAGTTGCAAGACGTTCAATTTTCGCACCACCTTTCACAGTCCGCGAGACACTCTGATCAGAACTCCTCGGAAGCTCCTCGTGCAGCGTTAAAATGGGCTTCTTCCCGCTGACTTCTCAATTCTCCTGTCGTACAGATTTCTGCTTACCTCGACCAGACGTGCTTAATAAACAGACTGAGACACACCGTTTGGCACTTGCAAATTTGACAGTGCACAACAATGAATGATTGAAGGGAACATGTCTCGATGCTGCCTGGCCGAGGCGCACTTCCTCCCGGCCACCACAGCCACGAGGAGCCGTCTGTGTCTCTGTGATCTTTTTAAGTTTATAGGTTTCTAAGTTTTACTGGAACAGTTTTAAAGATGGCTGTATTTTCTAACAGCCTCGGCCAGCTTCTTTTCAGCAGAGCAGTAGAAGCAAAATGACTCCATTAAAGCTCATCCACATAAACACGGCCACTACAGCTTCTGCCCAATCACACAACACTTGACACAAACCGCTGTGAGAAACAGTTCGGCTCGGACCTCGTGTCACAAAGGGACAGACAAAGCTGCTACGAGAACAAAATGACGCAATTTTCGTCACGCGACCACATGCATGAGAGCCAACTTTGTGACTTCTTATGGAGTATGGAAAGACCCTTAGTGTCCCTGGTGTCTTTTTCTGAAGAAGTCTGCAGTGAGTGGAAGCCCGCAGTGGGCTCACAGGGTCTGGCTTTGTTTGTCACCAGCCCATTCTCCAAAGGGCAAGGGTCACCACACGGGGAGAAAAACTGCATCAAATGTTCACTTTCTTCACCAAACTTATACTGGTGTTCTGTTTTTGTAACTGGCAATATAATAACAAACCATGACTGACTGTATACAAAGATTTAAAATGTTGCCTTAACACAAAACCACTAAGGAATGTTGTTGTATTATAAATAAAACATCACAAAGTTGCAGAAGCTTAACTCTGTTTGGAAAGAATCTTCAACCCGAGCCTGAATCTTAAGAGAAGGATGTTTGTGATCTGAAATCTTGATAATTCAAAAAGTCATAATAATTAATAATTTTCCCATTTCTTCTTTGTTTTTTAGTGACTATCAACAACTTTAAATATAAAATGCTTTGTTTTTAACTGACCAACATTTTGTTAAAACGCATTGTTGCATTTGTGTGCTTTTTTAAAAAGAACAATATGAATTAATTAATCATTTTTTGTTTAATTTCTAATTAGAAACATTGTTAAAGAGCTGAACTTGCCTAGCAAAAACAGAGCAGTTGAAGTAATTTTTACATGAGTCCCACTGTGAAGATTTGCTCTGTGAAAACAAACTCCCGCTGTTTTGTGAGTAAAGTAATAATAATGGCTGAGAGCACAAACAACTACTTACAATCAACAGTGATTACCTGAGAAAAATATTGCTTATTATCAACATATTTGTTGGGCTTGGAGCTAATAAGGCCTTGAGTGGGTTTTGGGAGGTGTTTGGGCAGACAAATGAGACAATACAAAGTGGTTCGAGATTGTGGAAATGGGGAATCTGAAAGGGGGGGAAGGAAACTGAGGCAAAGGTCGGCGGGAACTCTGAGAGGAAAAGGCTTAGAGGACAAGGCCTGATAGGTGCAATCAGATGTGTCACACAGCCATGACAAAGTGGATGTCAGTACAGCCACGGGAGACTGCTGTAAGCATGTCACAGTCAATCTGGAGGGCTGACAAAGAGTTGTTGAGCGTTTAGGCGGCGGGAAGTGATTGTGTCTGTCCACAATGAGCCCTTTACAGCTGACAGGGTTGAGTAACACCGCCACAATCAAGGCAAAAAACACCCATGTTAGATTCAACAGATCTGAGAGTGAGTGGCTGACTGGCTTTAAGGAAATTAAGTTTTGTGTGGGTTCAAATCAGTTAAAGTCATGGCTGGGTTTGCACATGGTGGCAGTTGGCTTTCTGTCAACCTGCGCTAGTTTATATCTGGACCTGCAGACTTTGAAGCCGCTTTGGTATGCCTGTCAGTTTGGTAAGCAGATGTTGTGTCAAAGATAAAGCTTTAATTACGACCTGTGGTTGGGCCACCGAGGTCAAACACACAATCTGTCTTTGTGTGGCATGACTACGTTTCCTCTGGGCCCCTCGCAGCTCCTCAGTCTGCAGAGATGTGCTCCAGAGCTGACAGAAAGAGCCAACAAGTCAGCCGAGGAAAAGGCACCGGTTTATATAAAAACTCTGTTCCTGTTACTTTTATTTCCGTGTGGTTCTTCACAATTAAACCTGCTGTGTGCCTAATTAGTTTTCTGGCCACTTGGGAGCAGCAGAAACACATTTTAAAATAAATTATCACTCTATTTTGCCTTCAAAGATGAGGTGTTGGAGAAATAGTCAGCATGCTTTGCTTATTTACAAAAAAATAAATGAATTAAATATAATTGAGTCATCAGTTATTTTTCCCCTAACAGAATATTGTAGGACCAATATAAGCTGCTATTTGGTCTGTTATTTTTACTACTGAAAATTTTATAAACTTTGACCAGACTGTCAACAAAAGCCTCTGGTACTTTGTACTGGATTCAGGCTATGGGGATGCTCGGCCCCTTCCGGCTTCAACTTCTTGGTTCCCATTGGATGTCTAATAATTTATTGGTTCGAACCATGTTCCAGTTGCAAGTTGGAAAACCAGTGGGATTTGCTAACTGTTCTGCTCAGTTAACAGGCTAACTATTATTAGCAAAACAAGCTAATAACAATGTATTTTTCTCTGCATTTTATGCATTCAAACTTTGAAGCTACATGTTTACTATTGTTCAGTACTGTGTTTATGACTGATTTAATGAGATCTAAACTGACAGAAGTGTAAATAAACAGTTTATCCCTTCTTTTTATGGACAAGGCAGCCATGTTGGATTTTAAGATCATAGCTGGTGAAAATCCTATGACTTTCTAAGTTGTTTATCAGTGGGCATTCCAATTAATTGAAGTTAATAATTGGGAGTTAACTCAACCTTATCAAACCAACATGAATATTTTTTTCAGGGATGGCAATTGAAAACAAGCTTTATTTAATGCTAGTGGTTGGCAGGACATTATTAGCTGTGTGCTAACATAGTCAAGTAAAAAGAACATACTATCTGTGTGCATTTGTTTCTAAGCTTGTTTTAAGAGTTACTACTGCCCTTTTGTTGCTTTCTTGCTGCTGTTTCTCAAGTTTTTGTGTCTCTCTGTGCTCATAATGACTCAGCTCTATCACGTATTTGTTTTTATAAGCTCCAGTAAGTCCCAGTCTCTTCACAACAAACACACTCCATGGCAGAGCACATTTGCTTAGGGTGTGAAAGCTGTGTGTGTTGTTGTGGGTGTAAATGAAAATAAGAACTTTATTACATGCATGCTATCAGATCAGACTACTCACTCTGCTTAATCTCCTCCCGTCTCATTCTCCCTACGGTGTCACAGCAGTACCATCTAGTGACCAGAAATAGTAACAACAATATAACAGAACATACATGCATTTACTGTATCAACTTCAGAACACAACATCTCCCCTGTTACCCAAACAAACATCCTTATTCACTTTAAGACAGACTAGTATTACTGTAATGAAAAATAAAGTGTCTGCAATTTATCTTTAACCTTTCAGTTAACAGAAGTGTTCTTAATGCAAATAAAATCTTCTTCATAAAACTCAAAACATTAATGAAATTACTAACTGAAATTAGCTCAAAATCACAACACTTTTGTTAACATTTTTTCTTCCTTTTTCCACAATCATTTTTTTTTCAACCGACTTATTTTATTATAAAGTCTTTTGTCCAGGATGGTGCATGTTTTTCTCTCTGCAGAGCAGTTTGTTTTGGGCTGAGGGGTTCCTCTGCTCTATTAGTTCTTGGTGTTTCATTTGGGCAAAGTGACAGTCGAGCTGCATTCCATCTTTTCCCATCACTGAGGACGAATAAACTCAGCCAGTCTGCTGCTATACTGACAATGAATCGCTGTAGTGAGTCTCCCCTTTATCTACTTTTAAGTTCTGGTTCCACTTGGCATGCACTGGTTAGAGCTTTATCCAGCGTGAGGTTTTCCTCCAGCCATAACTCTCACAGCACTGAGATAAACATTCGCAATGAGCTGATCTCTGATAAGTTCATTTTCTATCGGCCTAAAACAACATGGCGCTGCTAGGGCTCGGATTTCAGCGACATATTGACTTAGGGTTTCATCTGTACTTTGCACATGCTGTCTGAATGTGTGCCAACACATTAACTTTGGCCCCAAAATGTTTCTCCAGTGCAGCCATGGGTTCATCAAACATTGTTCCTTGATCTGTCAGTGTGTAGAAAATACGCTGTCCCTCTGCTCCTAAGCAGTGTAGTCAAATAGCACATTATCTTTCCTCAGGCCACTAATCTCCATTATCATTTATGTTGTAAGTGTGCATTGCAGTCTCACCAGCATGATGCAGGAACAGCGGTAGACTTGGAACTGAAACAATTATTCTGGCAACTAATTTTGTTGTGGCTGGCGTAAATGAAAGTAAAGAGACAGCCGGTAATACTCTAGAACTTTATTATTTGCATGCATTAATATTAAACATTTAAACATTAATAAAAATATTAAAACACATTATAAAAGTCTCCTTTTGAGATCATAATAAGGAGGTAGAAATTTTAAATTTAACAGTTTTGGAGTTTTTTAAATGCAATATTCAAAATGGATGTCCCATATAGGTTTGCATTAAGTTATACAGTATATCATTATGCATTGTGCAATATACATTACAGTATATCATAAAGTTTGATATTGATAAAGCATGTTAAAAAAACAAACCCTGATTTATTCTATTGTAACATAGGCAGTAACACAACTGGTTCTTCTTTTAGCCTCCTATGGCCAAGAACATTTGACAAACACAAAAATTTTTTTAGCACTTATTGAGCACCATATGGTGTTATTAGACTATGTGATTAAAGTTTTGCTCTGTTTCATGTCTGTTCAAACTCTAGGATTTTCTAAATTTCAACATGTGGCAATAAGTAGCTTCAGTAGGTGACTAAGTCAGATCCTCCTCAAACAACATAAAAAGATCTGAGGTTTTAAAGTGAGATCAGTGAAACATTTAGCTGAAACTTGTCTCTTCCATCACATTGACATTATAGCTGTTGTCAGTACATTATCCTCTCTTCTGTCTTATATGATGTGCTGATCCACCCCCTCATGGATTTACAAAGACAATGATGGGGACAGAAGGGTGGAGCTCGTTTTCTGCCTCTCATTAATCCAGTGTCAGTCTGACGTACATGGGGGGGAATTAAAGAGGAGGAAGTGAACCCCCCACCACCACCACCACCACCTAATTTTGTCCCAATACTCATCTTCCTGTGCAGATAGGCCCTTATACAGCTTCTTACAGGCCTTATCTCTCCCTTCATAGTCCGCCACTTCCTGTTACTTAGTTACCAGCTGCCATCATTTGCCTGGGCCGCATGTGTTTCCATGGTGACCGTGCCCATTCTGTCGTCTCCTGGCTACCTCTCTGCAGCGCTGTCCCAATGGCCTGCAGCCACCCCAGACCTCAACCCACAGCTCCCTGCCTCCCGCCTCCTGGTCCCATCCGGCTGTCAGAGCGTGTTCCCGTCCCGCAGCAGCCTCTCACCATGCCAGGCTGCTGAAACACAACTTCTGGCTGCTCCTGGTGGCGGCTCACAGGACAGACAGAAGACACAAAATGAGGCAGTGAGCATCAACATTGGGGAAAGGCCTAAAAAATACACATTTTCCTTTTGTTGAATTTTACATGTTTCAGGCTTCAGATGCACAGACATTTTGAAGTGGATATTGTGAGTTATTTACTCCATAATTAAACAAAGGACTCGTTAATTCACAGCTGGAGAGAATTTATTTGCTCAAATTTAGTTTCACATGGTTTGGACAGTCTGCCAATTTGGATCTCACCCTGCGAGAGTCGCAACAATCATACCTGTTATCTTTATCTCCGAGGCAGTGGTGGATAAAACATCATATTGTCAAAAAGACATTGTGAAAACAGTGGTAGGTGTTCTTACTCTGAGCAAAGTTTCTCCAGATCAGTTCAACAGAGTGGCTGTCTGTTTAGTTTGTATTTTGCTCCAGGCCATGCATATACGTTCAAATTAATATAAACTGATGTGTTTTGGTTTCGGCGATGGGGCACGGCGCTGGTGGTGGAGAGTGAACAAGCTAAAGTTGTGGCTGAGCTGGCATCTCTGATGGTGGAGAACGAGATCTGGGAGAACGGCAGTGAAGGCAATGAAGGTTTGTGTAAAGCCAGGTTTGTGTGTCCACAGGAAACTGAACCAGGCGGAGCAGATTCTGCACAGAGAGGAACAGGAATGTTGAACGCTTGGTCGCTGTCTGACCGCTGCTGTCCGCCTCCCGCTGTCCGACCACCACTGGCCACCTTCCACTGTCAGCCATCTCCCGCCATCAGACCGGCAATGGCCGCCTCTAGCTGTCCGGATGTTAAACTCCTTGAAGACTGTGTGACATCATTGTAATGCTTGGGGGTTCCCCTTGTGAAATGTGGGGCTTGAGTTCCTGACAGCATCGTTCCAGACCAAAAAACAAAACGTGTTTTCAAACAAGTACTCTTGTTAACAAAATTTGCTTCTTCTTCTGCTTCCATTTTCCCTGAGAAACACTGTGACAGTGACACAAAAACTCTAAAAACAAGTCATTAACATTTCAAATCAGAGAAATGGACCACTGGAGTGTTTTATAGAAGTGTTTAACTAAAAGAAAAACATGAAAACTCATTATTTTTATATTTTATTTAATTTCTCCTTTAACAAAGAATGATTTTCTTACAAAGGATAAACAAACAAACAAACAAAATACTTTTTCTAGAGAGCAGGACTGTCACCCATTATACTCAAGGATCCCACAAAGACTTGTGGACCAACTCAGCCTTAAGTAGCTGTTCCAGCTCCTTATCCAAACCATCTGCAGCTGAGGGAGCAGCTGCACCACTCGGACACCCCCCTCCTCACCCGCCCTGTATGGAAGAAGGTTAGTGTCAGAAAACCACCCACAAAAACCCCTGAATCCTATTTCTAACTTGGACTAACTTCATGTATAGGACTAAGTTGTTGTACTAAAGAGAGGATATTTTTAAAAAATGTCCTACTTCTTTATAACTGATATGAGCTTTATTTTTATTCTATCAGCTTTATTTGTCATGTTTTAAATGTTATTTTCTGTGCATTTGTCTGAAATGGCTTTTGTCATCTTTTCTTGTTCATTTAAAAGAACCTTTAACTTGATAGATTTTTATAGACTTACATAAAAGGTTTCGCACAAATGTGCAACTTTAAAATTACAGTTAGGATCCCCAAAATTGTTGCTGTTTGCTAAATGCCTGTGTAATGAGAAAGTGAATTATTTTTATTACTTCGTCAAAGTCACAAGTGTTACGTCCACGGTCTTAGTATTTGGCAGCATTGCCTTTTAAACTGTCTAACTTTCCTTCCACAGCTCCACACAATAGTTTGCTGGAAATTTGTCTCATTCCTCCTGACTGTATCTGAGTCAGGTTTGAGCCTTTTCAGCTCTGCCCACAAAGTTTCTATGGGACTAAGATCAGGACTTTTTGATGGCCACTCCAAAACATTGACTTTGTTGTCCTTCAGCCACTCTGTATCTAATCTGGCAATCTGGTGAGGGTCATTGTCCATTTGAAGACCCATTTGCGCTTCATCCATAACTTTCTGGCTGATGTCTTCAGATGTTGCTTCAGTCTTTCCACATAATGTTCTTTCCTCATGATGCCATCTATTTTGTGAAGACAACCAGTCCCTCCTGCAGCAAAACAACCCCACAACATAATGCTGCCACCCCGTGTTTCACAGTTAGGTTGATTCAAGCTTCACCCTTTTTCCTTCAACTGTAATGATGGTCATTAAGGCCAAACAGTTAAATTTTAGTTTCATCAGACAACAGGACATGTCTCCAAAAATTAAGGCTTCTTTTCTATGTTGCTTCTGGAGAAATGACTTCTTTCTGTCTGAGTGTCCCTTCAGTCCATGACAGCACAGGACTGTCATTAGGACAGGATTATTGGATAATAACTCTCTGAGCAGCTTCAGCAGCATCTTCACAAGATCTTTTGCTTTTGTTTTGGGGTTGATTCACACATTTCACACC
>JAOXNZ010000210.1:7965128-7976990 GCA_028566095.1 Kryptolebias brasiliensis
GCTACAGCTGTCACAGTTGGAGCTTTGAGCAGCCACTGCATAATGTGTGACACAGTTGGCCGTCCGTAGTTATGAACAACCTCTGATAAATTATCTGTAGCGTTCCAGTTTCCTGGTCACATACAAGAACCTGATATTTCCAAAAAGCAGGTCTTCATATCTGTTTCTGTTATACTGATGTAGTGAACATGGTGAACAAAACATGCATCCAGCTCAAAACCACAATATCCACAAGGCCTGGATGATATACTGTATGTTTTAAAATTTGATCATTTAAAAGCCTTATAAACACATTACCGTGCTAAAGAAGACTATTATAAAGCCACAGTTTATTACAATCAGCTAAACAGAGCTGTAAGATTTATGTGAGTCAAAGTTTTAATCACTTGGTAGCTATATTATAAACAAAGACATTACAGCAGAAGGGATGACCTGATAGACCCAAATGAAGACATCCGAGGTCTTTGTTGGTGCCAGGGATGTTCAGGGAACAGCTGAGGTTGGTGGGAAGCCAACGTGGTCCAATTTATCTGTAACGGTTCTGAGGTTTGTTGGTTCAAAAACACCAACCACAATTTAAAACATGTAGTCTGTTATTATTGCCCACCGCCATGAAAGACGGGCAATCATGTTGCTGCCTGTGTCTAAGTCTCTGCGTCTGTTAGCCGGAGATGTCATGAACTACCTCAACATCTGATTGACGTTTGGAGTTAACCTGATTCAAGATGGCTGTCACAGCTAGTCAGCCCTACCAAACACACAAATGGCTACAACTCTGTTATTTTTTACAGATGTTGGGCTAAAATTTGGTGTGGTCCGTAATCTCTAGCAGATAGTCAAAGTGCTAACTGATTGTGCAAAGTTTTAGTTTAAACCACATTAAATGTTGGGGTCAACCTTGTCTGCATGTTTGCAAAATATCTTGTGAACCGTTGTTCAGATTTTATTGAAACTGTATCGAAACCACAACTAACTGACCATGGCAAACTCAAAAATTGCTATCGCTCAGTTGATTTTACAGATATTGAGCTAAGATTTTGTGCGGTAGTAGCTGAGAGTCCCCCCCGTCACATACTCCAAGCACTAATAGATCCCACAGAACCTTAGTTTAAAACTTTGGTGTGCAGAGTAACGAGCAATAGGCGATCCTTCGAAAAACGCTAGTTTCAACTGATCATGTGACTGCTGATGATCTTTCTCCTCTCCTGTGGTGCGTCACACAAAAATCTGTCTTCTTAAAAATGGTAAAATTCTTGCAAAAACTTTACATCGCTCAGGGTTATTCTGTGCTTTCGCCACTTTGTACTTTTTGCAGTTTGGCCGCGTTGTATCAGTGTTTTGTTGGGTTCAAAAAGAAGCCTCCTGCCAGGGGTCTCTTTCACACTTACCTAAGCCCCACTGTGCACCCACCGTAGCAGCCACCCCAACACTGATGATTAGATCTACTGGAGCACACTTAAGAAAATTCTGGTTTATAGTAGCCTTTCTGTGTATGTCAGTGGTCAATATAAAACATAATAAAGTACAACTGCATACATGTTGTGACTAATTCTTAAATGAATAGGGTTTTTTGAGTTGTATGTGATGCCAATAAAAATGAAAGCCCCAGCGTTTCTTGAAGGAATGTATGTCTTCCTTACATGGCAGAGTTTTAGACTAAGATCTTATGTTGAGATATGACAGGATTGTTGGGGCTGTTTTGATCAAATCTTGAAATCATCATGTGTAATCTGTGTTTAATACAACAGCAGGAAGTTAGATGGTAAGCACTGGAGTACAAAATGGCAACTACTATTTGTCCTGACCTTTACTCTCTGTAACAGTAAACCTTCCAGAAGCTGGTGACCCACATTCACAATAAGAGGAGGCTTTACCTAAGCCGCATTTACCTGAATTAGTCATTTCTAATTAGATCATAGTTAGGCAGATTAAGTTAGCTGGCAGCATGTGTTCCTTCGATGGGTTATATAAAACTGCTGCTCTGCTGAGACTGCATGTTATACCCAGTGGTGGATGTGATGTTTACCAGAAACACCTCACGTCATGTAAAATATGCTTTGTTTTAGCAACGCTTAAAGGTTGAGAACAACTGCACGGAAACAAAAGTGATGACTACAACTATTTTATTATTATTAAATGACATGTCATTCCAAGAAATACATGAAAAACTTTTTTACATACTTGTTGGTTTTGTTTTTTTTAATTTTTGGTCGTAATAAAAATATAATATATACAGACAAAAAAAAAAAAACAAGCAAGTTCTATTTACTACGGTGACAAAACACCATCACCATTACCACCATCATCTACATCTCCACTGCTGGACTATGAGATGGATGGCAAGCTGAGGGTGAAGAACGTGTAAGGGAGAGGGGATGAGGTGGAGGTAGGGAACAGGTCCTAGGAGGAAGTTGGTGGAGGGGACGTGGGCTCGAATTTTCCATTTTCGCTGCCTTCGCTGAGTTGTCTTTTCAAAACCATCTCCTTGGCGATGCAGGTCACCTGCCCATTGGTCACTGTGTAGGTTCTGTTCCTGCAACACAAAGGCAGCATCAGCACCGGCGTCGACCCAAACGCTCCGGATGAACTCCGGGGGGGTTGGTGTTATGACACTCACTTTTGATTGTCAGATCCGTTCAGCATGCCGGGCTGGTTCTGTTTCGCAAAGAAAAATGAAGTCCACCAGTGGCCAGAGTCTTGCCTAGGAAGTGCTACACGGGAAAAAAACAACTTTTAAACTTTGTTTTGATGTAGAAGGCTGTGACAAGTCTTCAATTATCTTTATTATACATGTTCAAAACTAATTTATGTCCCTTTTCATACCTGGATGGTGTGGAATAACCTCCCCGGAGTACTCAGCACTGCCACAAGAGCTGCTGCTGGAGTTGGACCCGAGGCGTCCTATAAACAGACATTTAGACATTTTCTTTTAGCAACTTCTGCAATAAAAACAAAAACCTACTAAAGGCATTATCCTCCGTTTCCTCCTGTCACAGAAATGACCACAGCATGTAGCAGGACTTACTTCTGTAGTAGTCGTGTGTGGCGATGAGAGAACCGCTTGATGGAATTGCTGCCATTTTCTCCAACCTCGCTGCTCACTTATAGAAAATGGTAACCTGAGGAGGAGAACGGGCACATTAGGCTGGAAAGCAAATGGAAAAAAAACAAACATATCCTATAATTTTATTTCCTGCTTCAGTTGTATTTAAACTGCGTATCGTTTTGATTCTGGGTAAACACCCTGTAGGCCAGTTTGGCAGAGATCAAATATAACATTCATTCATGCTCGCAGTGCCTCAGTGCAGTCCGCTGCCTCTGCTATATACAAACCAGACTCAGCTGCCCCCGTCTGGTTTCTCAGAGCTCAGATTACTAGGATTTGAACTAGAATGTGTCCACATGTGCTGGTGTGCACGAGCTGGCTGCATGATAGACTGGCAGAAAAACTGTGTCACTGATGTATTCATGGAGAACCTGGGCTATTTTAAACAAATGAAAATGCCATTATTGTGAAATGTATTATTATTATTCTGCAGCATATATAACTACATGGGCAATGCAGAGACACAAAATAAGCATCTTAAAGAACAGGACAGAGAACCGGTTGAAGGCTGTGAAGATTAACTCTGGGCAGCAGATGGCTTTGGGGATTTCAGCAAGTACATGTCTGCACCTCATAGCCCAGATAAACACAGCAGATGGTGCAAAAACACGCCAGCTATGTATACAGGAACCATATGCTCATATATACCCTGTGATAGTTGTTTTATGCCCCTAAAACTGGTCTTTTTGCCTCGTGTGCAAATGCGGTCAGCAGAGGTCAACGACTAGTCAGGAAATCACCCCCTGAGACAGCTACCTTTGCACTTTGTGGGGTTAAATCTAAAACTAGCCTAAAAGGACTGACCTGTTGTTAAATTAAAAGCATTCATATGTTCCAACAAAGATCATTAAAGTGTCTGGTTGTAATTTTTTACTTACCTTTCAGAGTAAGAGCAGATGACGCCTGCGCTTGTTGGTATAAGGTGAAGGACTAGCTGTAGGTTAACCGAGGCCCATCTGCAGAGGAGCGACCTGTCTGGACCCTCGCCGATCACTATTCTGCTGTGGTCAGAGGAGCTGGACCACGGGCAGCTTTTATAGCAGCTGGCGCGTGCTCCTTAAGCTCGTGGGCGGAGCCTGAGTGGCAGCTCGAGGACACGGAACGCGCGCCGCCTCTGCTCCGTGACACCAGACGAAGGAAGGATTTAGAAAGGTTTTTATTTAACCCGCTGGACTTATCCCAATCCTGTGTCAGCTGTTCGCCTGAGTGGAGATGGACGGAACCCGGTGGAACCCCGTTAAACTCTGCTGGTTACTGACTTCTAATAGTCAGTCTGAGGCGGCTGTTCGGTGATCTATCGGTGTTTTAAAGGTTTACTCCTCCATTCTCGGTAACCATGGTGCCAATAAACCCTCATGAGGTGATTTAGTATATGCTGTGTCGTCATGGTGACGCAGCTCCCTGGTGGTCTAGTGGTTAGGATTCGGCGCTCTCACCGCCGCGGCCCGGGTTCGATTCCCGGTCAGGGAACTACCTTTTACTTTTATTTATTTTTATTTTTTTTACTTCTTCTAAACATCATTAGTTTTAAAATGCCTTTTGCATACACACTAATCTGTAGTGAGTATTCAAAACGATCAAAGTCCAGATATATAAAAGGGTCTCTAAACCCCTCAGATTATGTTTCACCGGATGCTTTTAATATAAGTGTAACAGGAGCAGTGAGTAGTACAAACCTTTGTGACTACTGCTGATGTGTTGCCTCTACTGCCACCCAAAGGCACATATGAAATAAGGCCAGCGAGGACGTTCAAATAAAAATAAAAGGCCACAAACTGCACAAGTTCTAATGTCTTTTATTGAAAACTTGACTTTACAAAAATGCTTTGCAGTACATAGAGCTGATATCAGAAGATGGATTTACAGCACAAGTTTGTTAAAGTACATGAATTGCATTACAATGTGAGCAACTCAGAGTACTGTTTACTAAAATTTACCGTCATAATAATCTGAAAGTTATTTTGCTCATAAAACATCTATTTCTCATTCAATAGGACACAGAAATGTCAGTGGACAAAGTAACACAGATAAAGGAGTAAAATAACATTACTTCATAATTTATTGGAGAACTTTAGAAAGGATAGCTTCATCTCATGTATCTTCTTTCAAACCCGGAGGTGTCTCCATTACTTGACAGGCTTCCAGTCACCTTGTCCTTTGAAACCAGATGCAAGTCGTGAATATTCAGTATACAGGGTTGTGCAATCTGTTGTTTTTCTCTGACAAACTCACCTTCACGTTGCCGACAATTTCTTCAAAAGACCTGAATGTAGAGGAGTGTCTAGAGAGACAAGAAGGCCAAATAAATTATGAATGCGGCAGTAGAAATAGCAAATGCTGTGATATTAACTGTTAGTTACGTATGTTTTACCTCATGGTTGGCACACTTATACTGTGACTCAGGGTGCTGGGTGAAAAACAATCAGAGAGATTAATAATTAATAAATCTCTAAGAGAAGCTTTAAATTTTATTTTGCAAATGTCTATGTCTTAAAACAAACCTCTTCTATTATGACAGGGTTTAAAATATTAGCTTTTTCATGAGCACCAAAACGGGCAAGTAACAAAACATAATTTATTGTACAATTACTTCAGAATTAAAACTGTTATTTAGAAAAGGTGTCATAAAACTCAGGACTTTAAAAAGTGTTACGCAAACCCAATAAACCAACAAGGTAAACACATAACATCGTGCTTAAATATGCTAATATTAACTTATTGTTTAAATGAATTATTTTCCATTTATTTCCAGAAAAAAAGGATCTTTGTTCTTAAAAGAAATGTGTGTTTATGGCTGTACAGAGAACATGTTTCTTAGTTTTTATATTCTACCATTTCTTATTTGTGTTTGTTTGTTGTTGGTTTTGTGTTGATAAGGTAATCTTACCGTGATGGGCTTGGAAGAGGCAGGGCTCTGTTGAGTTCGCAGCATGAAGAAAAACACAGATGAACAAACAACGTCACACCAGCTCCTGTTTCCACAAGGCTGACAACAACAAGCTTATCTGCAGCTGCTGCCCTGAAGCGCTTAAAAACAGATACAGTCATGCTCTAATTAAAGTGAAGTTAAAATGAGGTTTCTGTACGGTTTTTAATGGACTAAAGTTATTATTGGAAAGCAACATTAGCTTATATTTCTGTACAGTCTGCCTAGTATAAGAATAAACTCAACGTTGTTAATAAATGAACCAATTAAAAAAACTAAAATAAAGTCACTGTCATGAAAGAAAATTGACAGAGTGTTTATGACGAAGGGGAAAATATGGTTTAGAGAAATAAAGTGAATAGTAGCTATATTATTTCTCACAGGATAAATCTCTGTTGGAGACAAAAAGAGGCCCTCTATAAGTATATTGCACATTACTCAGTACAAGACTTGCAAATAAGATGACTTAGTTGTTGGTTTGTTAAAGAGTGCGTGAAACATCTTCATCCTTTAAGTGATATATATATATTTATATTTCAGTATTTGTTGAAATCACAACACCAAACTCCAACGACCAGTTAATTAAACTCATAAGTTCTTTGTTTTTAGGTATCGATATAAAAGGAGAAGATTTGGGGGATGAAGTCGAGCCAGCTGTGGGTGTACCTCATCTGCGTCAGTCTCCTGGTAATGACCTCGCCCACGCTGGACAACGCAGCAGACGTCACCTGGCCCGCATGAGAAAGACCATCCCGTGTTCTCACGTATCTGCAGAGAAAAAAAATATTAGCAGCAAAGAACGGCGTCTGACCAAAGAGAAGTGCCAGTGTTGCTTGTTTGTTGCGTAACAAGTAAGTGCACACAGAAGACAAACACACAACCTGACACACAGCTAACAATAGGCTTATATACGTCAGTGTCCACTGTCCATCTGGCTGCAGAAGATCCCTTCTCTGACTCTGGTAAAAACAAGCCCTTTAGGCTGGCCACGGTGGGGCCTGTTAATACCGCTGCTCCTTGCGCTAAGTCAGGCTGCGCTGCTATTAACAGGGCACCGATCCTATTTGCCCTGGACAATCCCATCACTGGTTTCTTAGAAAGGATCCCTATTTAGTGAGCGTGCGGAGGGCAAAATGTTGAGGAAACAACTGATTTTCTGGTTGAAACCTGGTGAGAAGGACTCACGTGCTGGAGTGGCTGATGTCGTCCAGCGTGGCAGAGGCTGTGAGATATCTGAAATAACGCAACATGCACAGGTAAAGGATTAGAGTGCTAACTTAAGAGGGCAAGCTGAGAATATTTCCAGTGTGTCTTTAGTGGTTATGTAACCATGTCGCATTAGGACAACGCATGGCAAATGTCCTACTAGTGCAGCAATTTGTTATTACACAGAGTTTGATGCATTCAGCGGACCTTACATGTCTGTGAAACTCTGAGTGCACTTACGGGGCTGAGGTCTGGACTTCCTGCCAGCCTTTGTAAAGGTTCTGTTTGACGTTACTGAGAGGGCTGAGTCCCAGCTGCCTCCTGATGTCGGCTGCATACTTTTCTTTGGACAAAAGGACCTGTCTCAAGGTCTGAATCTCATCCTCCGTCTGTTTGAAATGAAAGCACAACAGTGACACCATTTCCCCCACCGCTTCTGAGCCACGATGTGCCAAAAATAAAACCCAAAAACCCTGCCATACCTTAGCGAGTTCAAAACGCAGATTGTCCCAGTCATTTTCTCTTAGCTCCGCGTGTGAACATCCATTTCCTGTCAGACTCGTGGAGAGGTTCACAGATGGAGAAGTCCCATCATAACCTTAAAGACAGACACGGGAAAACATGTGTAAAAAATAAATCAAGATTAGGACAAGAATACAACAAGGGAAAATGAGATTACACTGTTAGAGCATGAGAATAACACCTAAAATCTATTTTTAAAGAAGGATAAAGTCTATCAATAGATTAGTAGGACTAAAAGACAAGAAAGTTTAGCTGTATCATTATTGTGATTTATTTTAATAGATTTATCTATTGATGAGTCAGTGATCGGATTTTATCATCATTCAGTTATTTCTAAAACTGGCAGGTCTGGATATTTTTATATCAATATTAACAATTTTTTACAGTAACTTTAGAAGGATTTTGAATGCAAAATTTCCACTTGTGGGAGGATTTTTGGAGGATTTATGCCTTGATCTAATATATGAAGGGCTTTTAAAATACTCTGGATATAAGAACAAAATGTATACTCCTTCAAATGTAGCGCAGGCATTTAATAAAACACAAAGTAGTCTAAAATAATCCGAAATAAAGAAGACATTTTAGGAAATGGTTAATGAAGTCCCTGACAAAGATAGTCAGATATTAAGTCAACTCAACGGGTAAACATCTCAAAAAACGTCCGCTGTCGCTAACAAGTCGAGTAATTTAAAACTTTTAGTACTTATATTACTAATAAATGACAGTTTTGTGGCTATTTTCTTGTCTAAATAAAGAGTAAAGTCACATCGGAGCTGTCCTCCGTGCTGAAGTCCTCCCAGCTAACGAGCTAACCGGCTAACGGCTAACCTGTACGGCGCGTTGCTAACGTTAGCAGAAAAGCGCCGTAAAACAAGCTAACAGGCTAACAGGCTAAGAGGAAAAAACGCATTTATTAAACACACGGTGCCGTGCGGACAGCCTGAGATGGTCTTACCTTGTCGACTCATTGCTGCACTTTTCACCTGGGCGTGTTGTGACCGTCCAGTTGTATCCATCCAGTCAGCTGAGCTCAGAGACCGGCAGGAGGCAGATCACCGAGGCTATTATTGGGTTTCCTCTCCCACACAAACAGGATCATCTCAGAAGAGGGAACTGGAGGAGAAAAAAACCCTGAAACATTTTAATGCACAGTGCTGTGAAGAAGTCCTAGGCAGGTGTGGGTTTTCACTAACGTGATTAGTTTAATCTGTTTACAGTGGGATGAATCTAAATGCAAACAATATTTGATGACCACCTTTTGGCCTTCAAAACAGCATCAGTTTTTCTGAGTACTCTTAAAACAAAATCAGGAGCTTTGTAGGATCATAATCAGGCGCATGATTAACTAATTACACCAAACAGATGCTCAAGATCATGATTTTCCGATGCAGGTTCAAATCAAAAGCATAAATAAACCCACATAATATATCTGGATGGCTGAAACGAAGCCATTCACTGAAACAGAAAGAGGCTTAAAAGTAGTCGAGGAACAGACAGATCCTGTTACAACAGACAGGCCAGACACCAAAAGACTGAACGCAACAGAGGATAGTTGCAGCAACAAGGTTTCTCCAAATCAGACTGGGGTTTCACGATCAGGCTTTTTAGAAGAAGGTTTAACACATTTGACTGAGATATACTCATTTATTATCCAATGGAGGTTGGTCCGAAGTGGGCTTCAAGGAAGACCTGCAGCCAAAAAGACAGTCTACCACATGTAAACAAGGCCAGCTGACAAAGCTGTGCACAACTGGGATGCAAATATATATATATATCAGCAAGTGTTAAGAGCTGATGAGTCAAACTTTAAAATGCTTCTTTGTAGCAGAAGATAGTTTGTTCACCTAAGGGTTGCACAAAAGTGTGGTCCAACAACGGTGGGGGTTCCCTGCATTTTTGAGTTGTATTTCTACAAACAGCTGGTGAGACGGTCAGGATTTACAGTGCAGATAGTGATGGTGCTGCACCACCAGAAAGGCCCTGGTTTTATTCTGCAGCAGGGGAACAACCTCAAACACACAACCAGCGTCATTAAGAGCTGCCTGCAGCTTAAAGAGGAGCAAAAAGCTCTGGAAGTCATAGCATGAGCTGCAAAAAAACCCTGATCTCAGCATGAAGTCTGTGATAAGAGACAGAAACATTCACAGAACATCTGTAGTTTGTTCTCCAACCTGCCTGCTGAGTCCCTTTAAAAACTTTGCACCAGAAGGGATTAATGCAGTTTTGAAGACAAAACAAAATACTAATATTTACACCTGCAAAACAAATGATTGATTTGATTTATTGCTCTCTTCTGTTCATTCACCTTTCATTTTTACATAAGAACAATTGAATTTCTAATTATAAAAAGCATTTTTCTTTACAGCATGTAACGTTTCTTTATTTTAAATCACACTTTCCTCACAAACCCCTGAAACACAGGTTAAAAACACACAAATAACACTGCTTTTCATTGTGAATATAACATTTTCTAATTCTTCAGAGTATTGAAATAACTATTTTTATGCATGACTTTCCCTTTTGAGGTTCTTATAGTCTCTACTTTTAGCTGTAGTGACCAACACAAGCGGACAAGTTTCTTTATTGTGTCATAAATTTGACACATTAACAAAATTATGCTCCTCTAGAAGGAAGACATGTCACCATCTGGTGGTAAAACATGCAGACACAAACTGAGCTCCATCCCATAAGGATTTAGCGTTAATTTATGAAGTTTTGACAATCTACCTTTATGTTTTGAGACTAAGATAAGATAAGATAAGATAAGATAAGATAAGATAAGATAAGATAAGATAACTGATGTATAAACTGTATAAGAAGAGTAAAGAGAACCAAGATCAAAAGAAATGTTAAAGCTGCTGCCAGTGGCTCATTGTTGTCACCGTGGTAACCACACACCTGGGTCTGTCACTCCCTCACAGCAAGTGTAATAAAGGCAGACAGAAATGCAGAGTAGAAAAAAAGCCTCAAACAAACAGTTACTGTGCAGAAAACTAAAGGTTGTATTGAAAAATGTTGGAGGCCTCTGGTCGTCACATGTGTAGTTTTGTTACATGTCCACTGTAAGAGATATCATCATAAAAATCTTCACCTTCAGTCTGAAGAGAAAACTCAGAAACAAAGTCAGGGGGAATTTAGTTGTCACACTGCACTCTGGGAGTATTTTATTAAAAACTGTAAAACTTAAACTGTGATTGTGTTAAAGACATTAAAAATATCAAAAAGCCACTTGGCTCTGTCTGTCTGAGACCAATCTGAACTCAGAATAAAGTTTGGAGTGTGCCTCAGCATCAACGCTCTGAAGATGGCTGGGTTTTCTCACGTGTTTCACCACAATCTCATTGTTGAAAGTGGATTTTTGTTGTTGTTGTTTCGTAAATTTTGTTTAGGCCACACAACGTACTGCTGAAGTTCATAGCACACTATTGCCAATACAGCATCCCATTTTGATGTTCTTTTATATGATTTTTTCCAAAGCTCCAGAAGGAGTGGCTACACAAAAATTGTAATTAAAACAAAAACAATAACAGCTGAACAGAAGTAGAGGTGATTTAATGCTTATGCCTTGGCACCCTTATTAGGATGATCCTTTATGGTACTCACATGCTAATTTGTTTAGCGCCAAAATATGGATATATTAAGTAATGATATTTCAAGTGAATTAAACACTTTAAAAGTACTTTTTATACCACTAAACCCCCCTAAACTGTTTAAACTGGGGCTGATGAACAAAACAAACGAAGACACGAGTCGAAATGTTTCGGAACATTTATTCAACAACAGCAAATCAGATCAATGATCCACTTGTTTTCTTCCAGACACACAATTACCATGCTACAACAGAAACGCTAAGGTTTATACTTCAATATGGGCCAAGTGTATGTACAAGCAACCTTAACCATTAAACCATTCCTCTGTGCATTTAATGGTTACAATACAACACCATACCAGTTAAAATGATGATCGGAAATCTTCAGTCAAAACATGACAGAATATGAAACAAACAAAAATCCAAAAATGCGTTATAGAACCATTTCACTGAAGTTACACTTTATACTATGTATTCTTTTTATGGAGTCATTTCCTGATCATTGATCCTTTA
>JAOXNZ010000210.1:7999238-8009928 GCA_028566095.1 Kryptolebias brasiliensis
ATCCATCCATCCATCCATCCATCCATCCATCCATCCATCCATCCATCCATCCATCCATCCATCCATCCATCCATACTGTATATATATTAAGATTTCACCTGAAATGATGATTGTGTTTTTATGTTGGCAAATTCAGCTAAAGCTCAGGAGGACATTCAGTCTCAGGTTGTTGTTGTTTTTTAAATCACCAGCCAAAATGTGGCCCATTTCAGCTGAATGGAGGTGAGACTGGACCCAGGACCCAGCTCAGAGGGGCAGTGGGGCTCAGAGACAGTCCTAATTCAGGACCCTGGTCAGCAGTGATCAGTCAGAACCGAACCCGTCCAGATGGAGCTGCGTCATGACGTCACCGCCTCGGCTCCGAGCACCGGGACGTGTTTTCATCCTGACAAATGCCTCACGGCGTGTTATTCTGTAGAACCGTGGCTGCCCGGGGATCCGAGCCTTAAGGTCAGACAGATGTTTTAAGGATTTTTTTTGTTTGGACTCGGACTGGACACGATCAGAACCCCGCCTGCCTCGCAGACACCGGCGGCATCGTGTGGCCTGCTTTCTCCTCCACATCCAGCCCTTTTCCACACGAAGGGCAGAGATCCGCGCCAAGGACCGAGGGGACACGTCCGACAAGGACGGCGGGCCGCGGGCTCTCCGCGTCCAGGTGGTTTCTAACACAAAGAACAGACAGACAGGCAGACAGACAGACAGACAGACAGGTGGGGCTCGGAGGCGCAGCTGCTCCTGGTGTCAAACAAAAGCCACAACCTTCAGGGTTTTATTCCTGGGGACGCGGGGGAGCCCAGGGTTTCCTCGGTAAGAAGGGGACAGGATTTCCGCTCCTCGTGTTCACGGCGGACCTTGATTTATCAGCCGCACAATTAAGGCACGCGGTGAATGCCAAGAGAGGAATCACGCGCTGCGGTCTGCGGGCGTCATGAGGAGACAGCAGGTGATGACAGACAGGATGTTTTAGTTATCTCCCACCAAACTGCGGTGTTTTTTTCTTTATTTATTGTGGAGCACCTCACCTCATGTAGCGGCAAAGGCTCCTCTTCTCTAAAGGGATATTTCAGCCATTCTGAAGTGGAGCTCTGCGGAAACGTTACAATGAATATCTTACCTGTCGTAGATAGCGCAATGAACGACCTCAGTTCAGAGAAATGTGGCCAACATCTGACAGGACTGATGAGCTAATGACTAGTCTGTAACCACAGATGAATGCCTAAACCAAGGTGGGTAGGCGGCCCATATTTAATACAGTACATAGAAAATGTTTATTTGTATTTTGTCCCTGCTGTCTGTAAAGATATAAATACTGCACGTCTACTGTTGACTAAAGAACACGAGTATCAGCGAGACTGCTGACAGGCCAGGTGCCAAATGAAGGTACAACAGGAACCAATCTACTAGTAAGTTTTTCCACACCTCTGTGTTTCAATTTAGTATTTTGGTTGATTTCTTTGTCCACAGACTTGAAAAAGTGCTCATGCCACACCAGGGTCTTACACATTTCCTATTTACAAATGTCCGACTTTTCCAGACTCCAGTTTTTCAGAATTTCTAGTTGATTTATGAGCCTTTATTTTTTTTTTTACATCATTAGATCTATAAATTTACTGTAATTTATTGTTTGTACAGTGGTGCTGTTTTATGTGGAGCTTATGTAATAATAATAAAAAGCATTTTCCAAGTAAATTCTTGTTATTCTTTTAAATGTGTCATAGTAAGTATAAAAATACCTTTTAATGCAAGAGCTGTATGAATGTTTCCCTTTAGTGGCCACTGCTTTATTTATGTTTTTAAGAGAATATTACATGAAAAGGTTTTTGTGCCAAGCCAGAGTTGTTTTTGAGCAGAATCTTACAAATTTCTATCACAGCTAAATGCAAATCCGACTAAACTTGTTTTTTTCCCATTTAACTCCTAATCATGGAATTGGTTGTCTGCTGGTGACAGTTTAGTTACCAGTTAACCTAACCTGCATACTTTTGGTTTGTGGGAGGAAACCCACCCGAGAACAGGGAGAACATGTGAAGTCCACCCAGAAAGGCTGCAGCCGGGTGTTGACCTGAAACCTTCCTGCTGTGAGGCGACGCCTCACATTCATTTTATTCATTCAGGTAAAAAGAGAATTTATTGTTAGTTGCTCAGCATACTTCACCAAAACAAACTGTGGATCTACACCATTGTTTACATGCAGGTAACTTACCAACAAATGTAAATAAAAATAAATAAATTAAGAAACAATAAATTAAAGTACAGCACTTGATTGTGCCAAATAGTGAGGCCTCTTCAAGCACGAACAGTGTTTTATAACTGCTTTATGAATAACTGCTCTATAGTCATGTATAACTTATTTATAAAGTAGTATTAATGCTTTATAAATAGTTTATTAGTACTACATTTAAACCCTGTACAGTATACCAGACTTTGACATACACTGTATAAAGAGACACAAAACAGTTTTTTTCCCTCACTGTCTGACAATAAATCAGACTAAACCTTTCTTGTTTTAGGAGAGCTAGGATTCACAAAATTATTCCTTTTAGTTATAATGCCTGAATAATGAGAGAATCTTTTTTTAGATTTTCTATAATGTCACAAGTTTACATACACCAAGATTACTATGTTTTTAACAACTTGAGAAAGCCCAATGATCACGTCGTGGCTTTGACAGCTTCTGATTGGTTAGTTGACAACATTCGAGTTACCTGGAGACACACCTGTGGATGTACTTTAAGGTACACCTCAGACACTCTGCTTCTTTGTGTGACATCGTGGGAAGGTCTAAAGAAATCAGCCAAGACATCAGGAAGAGAATAGTCGACCTCCACAATTCTGGTTCCTCCTTGGGTAAAATTTCCAGATGTTCCTCTGTTCAAACAATGATACACAAGTTTAAACACCATGAGAACATCCTGCCATCGTACCACTCAGGAAGGAGACGGGTCCATGTTCCTGAGATGAACGGGTTTTGGTGTGAAATGTGTGAATCAACCCCAAAACAAAAGCAAAAGATCTTGTGAAGATGCTGCTGAAGCTGCTCAGAGAGTCATTATCCAATGAAACAAGTCCTGTACTGTCATAGACTGAAGGGACACTCAGACAGGAAGAAGCCATTACTCCAGAAGCAACATAGAAAAGCCAGATTAATGTTTGCAAATGCAGACAGGGACAAAGACCTTAAATTTTGGAGACATGTCTTGTGGTCTGATGAAGCTGAAATTTAATTGTTTGGCCTTAATGACCATCATTAGATTTGGATGAAAAAAGGTGGAATTTTGCACCATCCTAACTGTGAAGTACGAGGGCGGCAGCATCATGTTGTGGGGGTATCAAAAACATTTGACCCAAGTCAGACGGTTTAAAGGCAATGCTGCCAAATACTAAGAAAATGGAGGTAAACTTGTGACTTTGATGAAAGTAATAAAAATAATAATTCACTTTCTAATTATACAGGCATTTAGGAAATGACAATTTTGGGAATCCAAGCTGAACTAAAACAGTAAATGTTTAATCTGATTTAATATCAGTAAAAAACAGCTTTGTGTCTTTTTATACAGTGCACGTAAACATCTGTTTTCCCCTGTATGCTTCTCTCTGAACTGAATTACTTCTGTATTTCTGTTTATTTTCTTGATCTTTAGTCGTCTTTTTTCGTGAGAACTTTGGTCACAACAACAAAGACAACAACGTATAAGTATATGTTTAATAACGACCATGATAAAATCTAAGAATGTGATAGTGACCTCTGATACAATACATATTTAATCCAAGGGTGACTTAAAATTTTTTGCATAAATTTTTCTATATTCCAATACCATTTTAAAGTATAACTCTGACTGCGCCACAGTACTTGCTCACCTTTCCGTCACTCTTGCATACACGCACGATACAGCAAGCTTTTTTTTTTTTTTCTTTTTTTAAAAGTCACAAACAAATACCACATAAGCTAGTCTGAGTTCTCATACACTGGACAATAAATCAGTTAGGTATAATGCTAGTTGAACATTTTGAGGCGATCTCAGTTAGAAATGTTGGTACATTAAAGCTTACACTTTGTGAGGTTGAAGTGGAAACAAAATGCCAAAATGATTATGATGTTAAAAAAAAATAAAACAAAACTAAGTGGCAGGTCTGGCTTGAATTGTAGAAGCAGTAGATGCTACATTGTCTCAGAGGAAAATAATAACAATAAAAAACACATTTTGATGATTTAACCCAGACCTGTACAGCAGATTTGATATTTCTATCTTTAAATAGGAGGGAAAAAAACACCTTTAAAGTGTTTAATCTCAAAACGTCTTTTTCCTGAATCTCTCGCTGAAACTGTTGAGGTGCAGAATAAAAAAAAAAAGGAAAAATAGTTTTCCTTTAAAGGAAGAGTTCAGCCATTTGTAAAGTGGGGTTTTGTGGAAAAGTTACAAACAATATCTTACTTGTTGTGGATGGCTCTTTGAACGACCTCGGTTTGGAGAAACAGAGTTTACTCCAACAGGACTGATGAGCTAAAGGCTAGTCCGAACGCAGCTAGGACCAATATGGATTCTTACTGCTACAAAGTTTTGTTAGCAATTCATTCAAACCTCACGAGTGAAACCTTCACACCGTTGTTTATTTCTCATTACACTGATTTACACAGAATTCTGCAAAAACAAATAGTGGCAGCAGCAGCTAGCTGTAGAACGTCTGGGCTCCAGGAGGAATATCCTAACAGGTTTGACTGTTTACATAAACCTCTATAAAAAGATTGAGGCTCAAACGTTAGCAGTTCACTTTAGCTCTAGCTGCATTCAGACTAGCCGTTAGCTTATCAGACTTAATCTCTATTTCTGCAAACTAAGGTTGTTCAAAAAGTTATCTGCAACAGGTAAGACATTAAATGTTCATAACTTCTCCACAGGACCTCTCTTCCATGTGGCTAAACTAACTTACAGCTTAAAGTAAATTTTAATGCTTCACTCGGGGACAAAAACAAAAATCCATCCATTTTCTTTTACCTGCCAGGTCACAGGGAGCTGGTGTGTCTCCAGCAGTCACTGTGAGAGAGGCGGGGGACACCCTGGACAGGTCGCAAGTCCATCCCAGGGACACAGAGACAAATGAGACATTCATGCTCTCACTCGCACTTAGGGACAAATTTAGAGCTCCAAAAAGCTGAAACATTAAATTCAATTGATATCAAATCTAAGCCAGGTTTTGGGTTTTTACAAACCACATTTCTAACATTCAGAGTTCAGAGAGCCACAACCGTTCAGTTCACCGAAGTAAAGTTTTCCTCACATTAAAAAAAAAAGGGGGTATTAAAAATGATTTTTGTCTTCTGATGATATAAACACAACTGGCCACGCACAAAGAGCAGACATTTGTCAGTAAAGTGTTGTTCACTCATTAAGATTAACCATTACAAGCACTTCAACACACAAACCACAAAGTGAACAGTCACCGAATATCAGCAGCATTTTGTCAAGAGATTTCCCAAACAGACGTGCAGATATTTAGATTTAGCTCAGAATTTCAAAATGTCAGGGCAGCAATGGAGATTTAAAAAGGCTAAAAAAAGAGACTGAAAATAAAACAAGGAAGAAAATAGATATTATTGAAACAATTTAAATGGTGAAACTAGTTTTTATCCCTGCACGTGTAACAAAGTCTAGGTACCCCAGAGCTGAGTGGCTCAATAGTTTGACACGGGCCGAAGTTGTCAAAATTAAATTAAAAAAAATATTAGTTTTTATTCCTTTATGTCCTTGTGTTTTCTGTTTTAATCTAAATGTCATTGTGTCAACTCAAACACAGGTGTTGATCGACCTTTCAGAGGCCGGCTCGAACAGTTCACTTCTGACGGTCCTGAAGAAGATGGAAAGTAAAAAAAACAAAAACAAAAAACAAACAGGATTAGCCGAGCCTGCAGCTAAACTCACAGTTAAAACAACAACAGAGGTCCAGGAAAAAAAACTGCTTTGTTACAATTCAAGTCTTAAAATGTTTATTACAAAGTAACCAAAGGTTCTCTAATGTAATAAGCATAAAAGTAAACTAGCACGTTTAAAAATTGCCATTTTGACAGATAAATGCTTTTTTAACATTAGTTTTAGTATCCAGCTGAGTGAAAGTGAAAATAGCTGACTTTACCTGATCGATTCTGGATCGACTTTGTATCGAAACAGGCTCATAACTCTGTTAAAACAAAAATACAAATACCATAAATAAATGCACACAAAATGCTTCTGACTTCACACATCTTCCTAACATTTCAATATGCTTATTTCAAAAATCAAAACAAGGGAAAAGAAAACCTGCTTTCAAATCAGGGACCAGTCTTTTTTTGTAGTTATTGACTGTTTTTTTTAGACATTTGTCAAACTTTAAACTACTTCACTTAGTCTGAAACAGAATTAAGATACTTCAATTCTGTTTTTATCCTTAATGGTTTTAATTTTTTAAAATGTGGTACATAATGTTTTTGCCTTGTCTGTGTGTATGTTTGTCTGTCTGTCAGCAAAATATCTCATGACCCGCTGGACAGATTTTAATAAAAATCATTTGATGTGAACCTACGACTGATGACCTTTTGGAGCTACCCTAATTCTAGATGGCCGCCACAGCCATCTGACCTCAGCAAACACATAAATATCTACAAGTCTGTCCGATTTACAGACGCTGAGCATAAATTTAATGTGACGGCAGCACAGAGTCAATCACAACACAAACTTTAAGCGATAAATTGAATGAGATTTTGTAATATTGGGTGAGATCAAGGATAAGAATAATTTTAGGAATTAAAAACAACTATAACGCTGTCATTTCTTAATATAGGATCTTAGTTTAGGGACTGCAGATGATAATTAACTTGTGACTAAAACCAGTGGAAACTTGTTTTCTCTTGAGGTCAATGAAAAATTTACATTTTCCCCATTTGACAAATTAATCGGGAAAAGATTGTTTTATTTCGAAAGAGAGGAGATAAAATAAGACCTCACACTGTTTTAAGTTACATTTTATTGTAGCCTTACCCTGAAACACACTGTTAACTTGTTACAGATGTGCTTTTACTGTAAAATTCACCTGAATACTAAACTAACTCCACTGAACTATTTATTAGTTTGAAGAAAAAAAAAAAAAACTACAAAATTAAGCAAAATCAAAAGTCAAATCCATTTTCAAAACTTAAAACTGGTATCTCTGGAAAAATTGTGCGTTTTTATTAAAACCGGACTTCAAATGGGGGTAGCAAGATCAGCAATGCTCTTTAATAATATTAATAAGGAGATATAAATGTATTATATTGTATGTGTTAGAGTTTGTGTCAAAGGAGTGCTTAAAAATAAAAAGATTGAAAGGCTGTGCTGTTTTATAAAAAGAAATGATCTTGATTTACCCCCCGACTTTAGTTTTATTCTAAATATTATACTTATCCTTAGATAGTTACCTTTTTCACCACCTCTTCCTCTTCCTGCTTCTTTTCATAGTGAGAAAAGTCATCAAAGATGGAGGTGGTGTGTTTGTACTGGGTAATAATCTTGAGCACCTGCTTGGCCTTTTCCAAAGGAACCTCCTGAGTGTCACGGGAGTTGGTGACTGGCTTGTTGTCGTTGTTTTCCAGGCGGATGTGGCGCAGCTGGCTGTTAGGCACATCCTTAACAAACAACCAGTTCACGTCAAACTTGCCCTTCCACTTGTCCTGCGCCCAGACTCCAGCGCTGGTGCCGTAGTCCACAGGGGAGCACATCTCTGCCACGCCGCAGAAATGGCCGCTGCCGTTCACACTGAACAACAAGTAGACGGGACCTTTAGAGTTCATGGCCCTGTAGGCTGAGTCCAAACGCTTGTTGCCGTGCTCCGTGCTGCACCAGATGGAGTACTTGATGGAGCGGTGGATGTCGTCCTCGGAGTAGCTCTTGATGATGAACACGCGGCCGTTTTTCAGGTTCCAGTCAAAGTCCTTGGGGTTGTAGCTGTGCGACGCCCGCAGCTTCTCCAGCACGGGATGGGACTCTGATCCCGGTTCTGAAGGTACGATCCCGCCCACTGCCGCCCCGTTACCCACACCACCGCTGTTGGAGGAGCCGCTGCTGTCCAGGCTTCCACCGCTGTAGCACAAGTTGCGGTTGCGTGGAGCTATCCACCGAGTCTGAGGTGCAGGAGCAGAGTTGTGGTTCTGGTAAGAATGTGGGGGTCCCGGAGCATGACCCTGCATGGTCATCTGCTGCACGAGAGACTGGGCTGACTGCAGGGACTGCTGAAGGGGAGGAATGAGGCTCTGAACGTGGGAGTGAATTTGGGATGGGTGCTGTTGGTGAGGTAATGGAGGGGCCATCTTGGTGGCGGTTCCTTTATTATCCCATGTATCGATGTCCATGTTGTGTTTAATTGGAGGTGGGGGCAGAACTCCTCCTGCTAAAGGAGTAAAAGGCTTGTTCTTTATCTTTTGTTGCTGCAGCTTGGCAGGTTTACTAGCAATAGCCGCCCACGATGTAGGTTTCTGAGGGGGCATTCCAATTGGTGTGCCACTGTTGCCTGTGGCAACAGCTGCAGCTACACCGCCACCTATCACAGAGCCTGCACTCTTTACACCTGAGCCATTTCCTGTCACATCCCCACCAATTTTTAGGCCTAGCATGCCCTGCTCTAGGCTGTTCATACCTGGCGCCTTGCTCAGAGTGTCACTATGGAAACCTGTCTGACCATCAGGGACTAATGTGCCTCCCAGAGAGCTGGGTGGGTAGCTGTAGCTGCCCCCATAAGCTGAACTCTGAGTCTGCTGGCCCTGAGAACCACTGGTGCCCCAGGCAGAGAAAGCTGGATTCTCTGGGAAAAAGTTAAACCTGTGGGGATAAATGCTGCTGCTTAGCCCACCGGGCTGCCCAAAAACTGTGTCAGGCATGAAATGATGGTCTCCATTACTGAGGGGGGCATATGGTGCCAGGTAGGGGATTGGTGGGTCACCTCCTGTAGACCATGGAGCCTCATTGAGAGGGTAAGGGAATCCAATAGAGGGGGCATAGTAGCTGGACAGGTATGGGTCTGTCATGGATTGATAGCTGTTATTCTACAACAACAACAAAACCAAAATTAAGGTACATTCTAAGGAAAAAAATCCCCACCTTTAGTCAAACAAGAATGGTTTTAGTGTTACAAGATAGAAAATTCTGAAGTTCCTACCTGACTGGACTGGCTGGTGAGATAGGGCTCAAAGTCATTATCATGCACTGTGTCCTTCTGATGGAGGGAGCCATTCTGCACTGAGACTGGAAAGGCTGCAACAACATCAAACTGTTGTCAAAGCTACACATCATAATTTACATAAATTTCCAACCAAGCAAATAAAGTTATGCTTATTATATATCTATCATTATACGTGTTGTACAACACTGACTTGTCATGACATCACACACTCCCTAATGTAGTTATCACTGATGTGAACTCAGCACCAGGAAGTGTACAATTAAAATATACAAATAAAGTTTGAGCAACATCCTGGGAGTAGTTAAACCTAAAAACACAGACAAATAACTGAACAGCTAGACTGGGCACAGACTCATGGGGCCAAGGAGGATAAAAGCTCACAGTTTATTCCCATACAAGTATACCAGAAAAAGACACAAAAACAGTCAAACTGTGTCGAAAAACCACAAGAAATTATTATTGTCAACAATGAAACTAAAAGTAAAACAGCAAATGATCAAATTTGAATAATGATCAAAAGTAAAGAGACTGAAAAACAATTTCAAAATGATGAGAATAAATTTAAACACTGGTAGCCGGCACAGTTGGTGAAAGAAAATATTCACAAACTGGACTTATGTGGTTAGAAGTTGTAATGCTGCTAATTCTGAGGCGGTGCCTAATTTTTTATTTTACCAGATTTATTTAGTAGGGAGGTAGCAGTGTACGTTTTTAAGAATGTTCTAAGTAGCCAGTTTTTTATCTAGCCAATTGGCATCTTGTGTCTTTTAAAACTACATTAGATGTTTTAATGTCTCCATTTGATGTTGAAACCTAAAGGTAGTATCTCAATGCGACTGTTGGAGACTAGTTTCTGAATCAAAAGTGCAGAAAAATAAGCAAATATTTAGTTGCAGTTTCACTGAATCCTGAGTGTTTGTGATCAAGTGACCAGGGAGCCAAAAACTTATACGCAGCCAATTTATTTATTTATTTTTTTAATTATTCATGCGCACAGCTTGTAAAACTGTACTGTAGCTCATGCACATTATTTGTTGCCCACATCATATGGTCTCGGGGTGCCTTGTACCCAACTCAGCCTCCCCCATGTTTACGATTTATTCTACTGGAGTGCACTTTTAAAATGAAGATTTCAACATTTGAATCAGTTTTTCCTTTTCTAAAAGTAATTAATATTTATGGTCAGTTTGGTTTTTAGACCTGGGCAGGTGTCAGCTTTAACGCTTTTAAGATGAGCTGGGTTGGAGCCATAATCTGGACACAGCTGAAAACAAAGTTGTTTTTTTTTTATCAATGACATTTCAAACAAACTGCAGCTGAGAGGTGATATTCTAGATCAGTGGGTCTCAAAGTTGGGGTAGGGAGCCCAATGTGGGCCATGAAACAGAAAGTGGAGGTCTGGAGAAGACCTACAGAAATCTAATTACCAATTACCATAAAAATGACGGACAACGGCAATGTCAGCTTTAACTGTTACAAAAGAAGAACAAAAATGGTCAGAAAT
>JAOXNZ010000210.1:8038748-8048886 GCA_028566095.1 Kryptolebias brasiliensis
CAGCTTGAAACCAGCTTGAAATCAGCTTGAAACCAGCTTGAAACCAGCTTGAAGTCAGCTTCAAACCAGCTTGAAACCAGCCTACTGAGATACTCACTCTGCGCTCGACCGCCGGTTAAACATCTGTTTACATCTGCAGGCGACCCTGACTCTGTCGGCTGCTTCCTGTCTGAACGGGGGATGAGGGGAAGTGGAAACGGGGAGAACGACCGAACTAACGAGGGCTGCAAACTGGGGAACGCTAAGCTACGAACTAAGAGGCCATTCGGTTATTTGGGGATAATTTAAATAAAAGAAAAACAAAAAAAGAGAGAGAAATCACATTTCTGCACAGAATAAGAACAGTTTGTTCTCATTACAAGACATCTTGTTTTTTATATTACATTAAGTGATGTATTTATTTGATTTTAACTTTGGTTTTATTGTGTTTTAGTGTTCTTTTAAACCCCTAATAGTTGTCAAAACGTGATTTTTCTGTGTTTTTGATTTAAAATTATGCTTCTAAAACAATTTCTACATCCTTAAAATGACTGTTTGAGGGTTAAAGTGACTCAAAGTCATCTGGGTTTTTGTAAAAAACCCAGCAAATATTCCTGTCCTTTGTTTCCAACTAAATTCTGTTCAGTTACAGAAATTCTCCCGTCAGAGTTCAGAACATTTCAGCTCATTTCATCGGATCTCAGCTCCAACTTCTGCTTTAACGCTCTCCGCCGCTCCATTTCCTGTCGACTCGTCCTCACAGCGCTCAGTCGCCGTTTCTTTCCAGAAGAACTTTACCCTTTGTTTACCGACTCAGAATCATCTGAGACCATCCGAAGTGTCCTCGTCAATGCTCGAGCGTAAACAAACGACTCGTAATTGTCGGCAACAAAACCCGACTCATTTATTACAAATTAAGTGTGGACTTTAGGTAGTGAATGATGTGTATTTAGAGGCTATTGTTATCATAGATGGTACACATAAACAAACATTCAAATCAAAAACATTAAAAAAGTCACCTATTTTGACAGCTGTGGTTTTAAATGTGACCAATGGGCCAATTGTCTTTTAAAAAAGGCCAATTAATCGCTCTTTCTCCAGTATAATCTCAGCACTGCTGGTGATTTTCTGCAGACTTGTTGTATCGTGACATTACAACACAAACAGATAAGGCACACTGTTTAACTGCAGATGATAAAATCCCAGTAAAATAGCCTGATTGTTTATTAACTGAACAGAAGAAGACGGGGCTCGTTCTTGGACTCTGACCCAGATGCCTGGATTACAGAGAACGCTGCAGCTGCAGTCGAGCGCGCCTCGTCTCCATCATATAAAGACAGATTAATTCAAAACACAGAGGAGAGTCAGGGACCCCAGCCTCAGAAAACTGTGCCTTTACTGTCCCGTCTTTAACGTGATAATCAGGCTGTGTTCTGGGCTGCTTTAAAGCTCCAACACAAAAACATGGGGACTAATCTTTAACCTGTGGGCGTTAAAGTCAAATAACACAAGAAACAAACATAAACGGATTACTTAAAGCGCATTAAAGTCTGTTTAGAAGTAATTACTATAACTGTCAGCATCGACAAGTCTTCCTGTTTGGATTTATTATAAATACAGGCAACCGTGCATCTTATAAAACTCATTAAATCCCAATAAATTGTTTTTTAATATTGCTGCCACAGCTTTGAGGTTACAGACATGAATGTCTGTGACTGAATGACACAAAGGCAGACGTTCTTAATAAAATCCAGATACTTGTCTTGCAGCAGAGACGGACATGAAGCATTTCCTGTGTCTCTGACTCGTGGCTTTTGTTCCTTCTTTATAAGAAGAGAAGAGAATATGAGCACAGACTGGTTCTGACACCAAGTCGTCTCAGAAAAACCTGTTGGAATCTACAGATCTTCAGGAGAAACGTCTTTCTGTGACGTATAAATGACACAAACCCTGGTTTCTACAGACTGTATCATACAGATAGTAATCTGTAATATTTTAAAGTTGTAGTTAGGATGAAACTAAACTACAAATCAACTTTCATCAGATTCTATATTTGTGTTTTTATTAAAATTACCTCAACAGAGGCTGTGAAACACGTCAGGGAACTGATGTTAGCAGATTACAGGTTATGATTGCTTTTATTTAAACTCTTTGAGCGACTAGCTAATGGCTAGTCCGAGCAGAACCAAACCCAAAGTGGATAACTGTCGACCTAAAACAAATCCAGTTGCAAACATTTCACTGCGATTCATCTGAAAACCATTTTTTAATCCTTTTGTCGCCGTAGGTTTAACATTACTTGGTTATTCTGGAATAAAACATGATATTCCTGCAGGACGTGCTACAGCTAGCTTCTGCTGCTGCTTCGGCGTGATCTGGACTCGTTTAAAAACAACAATGACGCATTTTGGTCTTAGACTAGCCGTTAGCTCGTCAGTCTGGTCAGAATTAAACTTCATTTCTCCAAACTGAGGCCGTTCAAAGAGCCATCGACAACAGGTAAGATATCACGGCTCATAATCTCTCCACAAACCCCCACTTCATAACCTCTGAACTGTCCCTTTAAGTCTGTTTAATAAACTCAGAGGTGCCTCGAAATACAGCGAAACCACAAGGTTAGTCATCGAACTGAAGACCGACAGGATGGCAGAGAGGACGGCCGGCTGAGTTTGTGGCTCGTTTTCGTGGCGCGTGTCTCTCGTTACGCCCCTACTTCACAGTGTTGACAGCTGGAATAACAGCTTTTTTAACTGCCCTTTTTAAAAAGAAAAAACATTTATTTATAGATTTGTTTCCCCCTGAAGATACCAAAAAGCTCCTGCCTAAAGTTTCTTAACGATGAATGTAAAGTAGATGATATTAACACAATTATTCTTATATTTTTTGTAATTTATACGCTCTGACATGTTATGTACGCTGTATTAAAGATCCCCTGCTGGTTTGTTCTCGTTGAGATTATTTATGGGATCCTGTTAGATCGTATAATTAAAGAACCTGGGTGTTTTATCGGTTTCTTTAGGAGCAACGCTTCAGAGCTCTGATTTGCATGCTTCATTAGTCTCCAGTCTACCCGTCTGACCTTTCATTTTGGCGACTCCGTTCTCCTGATGATGCTGGTCGTTGATGGTCATGTTAGCTAAGGAGGAGCTGACGGCGTCTCCAGAACTGTAGCTGTTCGAGGCGTTGTTCATGTACTCCATTGCCGGTCACTGATCAGGCTGCAAAAGAGCAAATTAATATCGATCAGAAGAAGAGTCGGTCACAACAAACGGGTCATAAACCAGCCGAGAGGAAAACAAATCTCCTGGCTGAGGGGATTAAAGGTAATGGAAGCGCACTTTGTTAGACACTTTGTCTTCCGGCATGTAGAACCCGGCCCATCACCTCAAAATGTAAACAGACACTGTCCCTGTGCTAGCAGACAGATTATGCGTATTTGCCTGTCTGGCCAGGGAGGGCAGTGGGGAGGAGCGAGCAAATTCACCTTGGTGATGTCCCTGCCGTGCTGGAGCCAAAATACAGCTCTAGAATATATGGAAATTAAACTGAGAAGGGTTGGAGATGAGTCTGAGACACCTGCAACAACTCTGTGACTATTTTGAGAGAAAAATGGTTATCTACTTTTTTTGAACAAGTGACAAGACTGTGAGCCTCTGTGCCTAGCCCAAGGGAATTGAGCATCCCTGCAAATGGTTTGAGACATTTTGGAGACTCCCTCAACTAGTCTCCCCCAGTCGCAGCCCAGTGAGATAATATTTTAAATGATGTGAGTTCTGCTTTATGGAGGGTATCACCCGTACAGGCAGTAGGACAGCAGACCATGTGTGCCTTACAGAGGCATCTAAACAGAAACGTCCAGCCAGCATGGACATTCTGCTGCTGCCCAGCTGCCGGTCTAACTCTGACCTTCGTTCTCAAGGCAGGCAGCTTCCCCAGATCCCCTCTGGGACTGGAGAGGACAGCGAGCACACTTACTCTGAAGTGGGCCAGCGCTCCTCCGCTGCACGTACTGATGATGCCCTCTACGCCATGGTAGGCAGGGCCGGGCAGACGGACACTCCGGCCCCTCCGGCTGTACCTGCCAACACCCCGGCGCCTCCAGACCCAGATGGGGACGTGGAAGAAGGACTGCCTGAACCCGAGGCCCAGGTCATGTCTGCGCCTCATCCTCCGGAGACGGCAGAGTACGCCTGCGTCAGGAAGCTGAAGAAAGCGGACAAGGCGCCTCAGAAGAGAGACAGCGGGACGGACATGGCAGAACCGCCGGCTCCGCCTCCCCGACACGCCCCGCCTTCACATCCAGCCCCTCCTCCGCCACACCCCCACAGCACAAAGCTGCCTCGTAGAAACATTGAGGCCTTTAATGTCCCATCATTCCCAAAGGTTGGTACAACTAAATGTTTTGTAGCCTCAAGTATTTTTCTGTTTGGACTGACAGCTGAGCTTTAATATTAAGATCACTGACATTTTTAAACTTCTTGTTAAAAAAGGTGCCCTAAAAGTGGCTCTGGCAGCAAGTTGATCACATATCAGCTGTGGGCTTCAATGTGAGTCCATTTCTCTGCATTTTCATAAAAACACAAAGAACCCTAGCTTTTAAGGAAACTTACAAACCTCTATTAATTACAGATTCTCTCAATTTAAATTGATATTCCTGCAGATAGGCGAAGTAAATTTAAAACTCCAAGCATCTTTGCAGTTTGGGACAAAATAGCTGTTTTATCCAGCTAACAGCTAAAGTTCCGAAATTTGTTGTCATTAAATCCAGTTACCTTCTGTTAATTTACAGATGAGGCTCAGTTTAGCGTAATAATAAAATAATCAGACCTAACATTTGCTAAAATCTAGTTGAAGCATAAAATGTGTGTCTATTTAAATGTCTGATGAGTTTGTTGATGATTTTTAAAAGTTGAGACTGGGAAAAGTTTCAACATGATTGTATATTTTTAATTCACACAGCATAAAGTCTCCAGTAAATTCTCTTTAGTTTTCTTGAACACAAACATGACGAGCCAAAGTTCAAGGTGAGGATGTAACCATTTCTAAAGCAAACATATGAGCTGTTTCCACCTAAAATAATGCTATAACACATTAAATAATCCAAAGTCAAAAATGCAAAGTGACTGTAGATAAGACAATTTTCATATGTGATGGTTTATTCTCTGCTCCTATCTTAGCTGAGCTCAGGTCTGTTCATCAAGTGGCCCGCGGACCAGATACGGCCCCACAAGGCCCCCAGAGTCCCAAACTTATCTGTCTGAGTAAAATGCTAAAAATATGCCAAACATGTCAGAGCTATTTCCATACGTTGAGCTTCATATTAAGCTAGCAGAAGTCTGCCTGTCAGACAGTCTTTGGTAAACCATAACAACATCGTGAAGTGAGGGTGTGTGTGTGTGTGTGTGTGTGTAGGGGGGGGTAAATACTTGTAAGCAGTTGTCTGATTGATGCATTCATCTATTCTGCAAAAGGCAGCAGAGCTGGAGTACAGAGAACAACAGCAAAAGTGGTGTTAGTTAAGCTCACCACGGGGGTCAAGATGTCTCTTTAAAGCCAAAGAGATGAAAAGTAGATTTAGAAATTTGTCAGTTTCAAAGCAAATCGACTGAAAAGTATTTTTTGTTCACTTTGCCAACAGCCATCAGTGTTTAATTAAAGCGTGCTGGGATTGAAGAATCCAGTCTGAAAACACAATACAAGTCAAATCAATCCTTTTATTGTGCAAGTTTTCCAGAAGAATCGCAAGAATGGGAAGGTAAAATACAGAGCTGCTCGCATCCTTTCACTAAGTCTGTGATGGCATCCCTGCAAGCAGCTCGGACATTATTCAAAAAAACACTACTTTTTTCTGAGTCTAAAGCTGTGAGGCTGAATGCTCGCTGTCCTTAATGAAGTTGTGTTTGATGAAAAGGTTTTATCAGACCCACATGCAGCTGAAGTTGAATAGCCCCGGCTTAGAACAACACCTGAGCAGTCAGAAGGAAACAGATGCCTGAGTTTAACAAATGTTTCTATGAAAACACAAAGAATTAGTTTACGCTTGGTGCAGATGGAGCATTTTTGCTCAAGCCTTTCTTTATTTCCCTTGTTTCTGTTGTTTCCGCTCTGTAAACTGAGCCAATCTTTTCAAAGCTGCAGCTCACAAACACGGGCGGGAATCTTACTCTCTAATTCTTTGCCAATGTTTCCCAAGGTTCACAAATAAAGCATGTGATGTTGGTGCAGTGCATCCACTTTAAATCAGTTTTGTAATGTTTCACACTCTCCAAACACTTCATTTTTTTGCAGCACAACAAATAACTGCCAAAGACTGTCAAAGTTTTATAGCCTCAAGTCTTCTCGGGAATAATCTCTCAAACTTGGATTAACTTTCCTTCAGGTGTTTATTTACATTTTTACATTTAAAAAGATAACATCAGTGCACAGAGATTATCAGGTTTCTGAAGAGATGCTCAACTGTTTTCACATCCAGACTCTGGTAAAGCTGCTCCGGTTTTTATACTACGACAGCGTTTTCTTGATGCTGTTTCAGGCACTCTTTTTTTTTTAAATAAAAACTTAAACATTTGTCCCATCCTGAGATCTTAAACACAAAAGGTTTTCTTAAAACCTGAAGGTCCTGCATCTCATCCTGCAGGATTACTGTAAATCACTACTATGGTGATGGTTCCATCACCATAACTCATTATAGTATACTATAGTATAGTATATCATTGAGACTATAGTAAATACTCTCAAAAATGGGGTAAACTGCTTATTTCCTTCCTCACTCACACAGTTGGAAATTTTGTCTAAAACAGGGTTTAGTTGCCTCATATGAGAGGATTTTGCTTCTTGTGATCTGAGAGTGATTTGGATCCCCTTTGGCAAACTCCCAGCAGGCTCTCGTGCACCTTTTAGTCAGGAATAGTTTCTGTTAAACCCATGAATGAGTGATTTTTCAATGATTAAGGTGGTTGTGCCTCCTGCTCTTTAGATGCTGCAGAAGTGTTGTCCTCCCCAGATCTTTGGCTTTAATGCATGAGGATTCTCTGCACCATGATCTTCTTTTCACTGACATACACCAGCAGTGTTTAGAGCTTACACACACACAAAGAAATGCATAAAGCATCAACAACATCCCTTACTGGTTTGTTACATGAGATAAAAGATGTGAAAAAATAATCATAGAACAAGAAAAGGAAGTTACCCGTTAAAGGTGACAGTTCACATTTTTGATGGGGGCTTCTGTGGAAAGGTTATGAACAACTAATATCTCACCTGCTGTAGATAGCTCTTTGAACAACCTCAGTTTGGAGAAATAAGTTTAATTCTGACCAAAGTGGTGAGCTAACAACTAGTTTGAGTGGGACCATGACCGGAGTAGAATGCTGCCGTCCTAAAACAACTCAAATCTCAAAAGTTTCATTACAAGTCATTCTACTGTTTTATAAACCTTTACATATGTATCAGATTTGCTTTACACATTTAATCTGGCAGAAATACTATGATATTCCTGCAAAAAGTGCTCCAGACTGCTCAGGAAGTGCTACAGCTTGCTGCTGCTTACTGCACTTACAACAAACCATAGAATTTCATGTTAATAACCGTGTAATGTAAAATGGAAAGGGTTGTAAAGGTTTATACAATGGTATTTGCACTAACCGCTATAAAAAAAATAATTGTTTTAAAACAGCAGCAATCCATTTTGGTCCTGGTTTTGCTCAGACATGCTGTTAGCGTGACAATCTGGTCAAAAATATACTTTGTACAACAGGTAAGATATTATATGTTCAAAATCTTTTTACGAAAGCCCACTTCAAAAGGTCTGACCTTGAAGTGGGTTGTTGGTGTTTTTTTAGCAGAGTTCTGTGAGGTGGAGAAGATGAGCTCATACAAAGTAAAGAAGGACTGAGCTGATGCCTTGTTCCCATCAGTCCTGTAGACACACATAAGAAAGACTGGTGGGACAGTCCACCAGTCCGTTCTGATATGTGTGAGAAATGTCAGAGCTGTAGATATTTTATGATATTGCTCTTTATCAGCTCCAGGTTTTGTTTGTGGCTGAGGCGTCATGATCAGGAGCGTTTCTGTCAGATTTCCCGTTGATGCTGCAGAGGATCTGTACAGCTGTAATTGTGCCAGTGTTGCAGTTTCTGCCGCGCTCGACTGTCTCTCGCACGGTGTTCTGATATGCTGGCAGGTTCTCTTTGAAGTGCGGGCAGTAATAGTACAGGAGTTCTTGGTGATGGTGGGGTATTTCTGCTCTCAGCGGTGTCACCTCCTCCATATGCTCGCAGCAGCAGGAGTGTAAGTCGACTGTCTGGTTCTGCTGTAGATGTATGGCCCTCTGCTCCCCTCCGGGTGACAGTGGGACACCATTTGCTGCCCTGTATGAGGTCAGCGGGGTCGCGCTATCTGCTGTGACCTGAGTTCATTTCCACGCAGTTCACGGGCTTACATGTGCACGCAGTTTGCTCACAGGTCTGCACACCACTGATTTCCGTCTGGATGATGCAATGTGCTGAAATTGAGTCATCCACAACTAAAGCACCTGCTTCATCACAGGCTCCACCTTTCAGGGAAAATCTGCTCAATGCTGTATGAAATCCATCCGGTATGTTTCCAACACTACAGCTCTCTTCCTAAAAGAGGGTAATTTGTTATTCACGAGTGCTGTTATGGTAGTTTGAAAAGGCAGTTTTTGTATTCAAAGATGTTTCCTTGTTTGTGCAGCAGCACGCATGAACACGTGACCAACTCTGTTCCAAATTTGCGCTGTTGTTCTGTTGACAGGAAGTGATGTTTATGGGCAACGGAGAGCAGTACATCTGGAAACCTCCAGAGGACGATGACATGCTTTTGCTCCAAAATAAAGCTCTGGGCCCCCTGGGTGCTCATACAGTGGAGAACATACAGCCTTCTGCTGCGGCGGTGAGTGAAGACTCCTACTTATCAAACTTATTAATGTGAGACTACTTATTCACAAAAAGGTTAACAAAAATCATGTCTGTGCTTGACTGAGCTCTTCAACAAAACTTTACCAAACAAAGTCAAGCTTTAAAAATCTTGAATGTTATGTATTTCTTCCTAAACACTTTTCAGATTAACTAAAAAAATATTCATCTGCACCAAAAAAAACAAACAAAAATTCAGCTATTTTCTTTGCCCATGTCTATGTCCAATCAAAGCAGAAAGCAAAAATGTAAAACTCTTCTGTTATTATGATCTAGAAATACATGCAAATATTTGATGAAAATGTTTAGCATTAAGTTACAGATGACCTGATTCTTTTATTTTAGTTTCCAATGTAAAAATAAGAACAATATATTTTTTTTCCTGCACATTGTTTTATCATGTAAACCTTGTACTAATTGTGGTGAAGCTGTGTGTTTTAAACTGAGTTCACAGATTTATTTTCAAAATGCATTAGGTCTATTTATAGTTTTATTTGTTGGCTTCTGGCAACATTTTTCAGATAAGATTTGAACTTTTCTCTGATTTGTAATCCACGTTTCTCTGTTCTTTGAGGTCTCCAGCAACACCTGCAGTAACCAGCCCACTTTTATTGCTTCACAACGTTATTTTGCCTTGCAGCTTTAACTGTGATCATCATAAAACATCCAGCAGCCAGCCTTTATCTGATATTTCTTTTTCATAACCAAACAGATGTTTTGATTCACCTGTAAAGTAATCCTGTGAGCAGCTGTCTCCACTGTTCCTGTTAACTTTCATTCCTTCTTGTGGCGTCCTGTCGCTCAGTTATTATTCGTTTTCAGAGTGACGATAAGAGGAAGTCATTTCTGCAGAGTATTCAAAGCAGAAAGCTTGAGGAGTCAGATGGTGTGTTAACAATCAAAATTTGCATCACTTGGCCCTTCCACAGGCCACTACCTTTACAGGATAATTTAAACACAGAAGTTATTTAAATGTTCAAATTTTTCCCCATGAAACATATTCACTGTAAATACGCACAAAACAGAAGTAAAGTAGGTGTGTAGATTCAAATACTGAAATAAATGTTTACATTTTAAGTTGTGTATCAGTTCATCTTTCATTTGTTCATGGTAACAAAGTCGTGGCACTCCAACATTTGCTTACCACTTTGCACCTCGTTGTTTCCTTCATGTTTGCAGAACATGAAGGAAACAAAGAGGTGCAAACCGGAAATCCGGATGAC
>JAOXNZ010000210.1:8050819-8063253 GCA_028566095.1 Kryptolebias brasiliensis
TTTCTGCACTTTGCCTGCTACAAGTTGCATGCCTAAACAAATAACAAAAAAAAAAAAATCCAAAAAAAGAAGAAAAAAATAAAGGTGGAGGAAAAAAAAAACAAAAAACAAAAATCCAGCGCTGTCATGTGGTTTCTCTATATGAATGTTCTTTTCTTTTCTTCTGTCGTTGGTTGTTTACTTTTTTTTTTTTTAGTGTGTTGCTTTGTTTCTCTGTAGAGCTCAAAGCCAGTTTGATTAGGGATATCTGAGGCTCGGTGGGGCTCGGCACCACTGAGAGGAGGATTCGTTTTCTCCACTGCGACACACACACACACACACCCCAACACCCCCCCCCACACACACACACACATACACAGTACAAAATGAATCCAAGTGAACTGTTCAAGTACTAAACGTGGATTCCACTCAAACTCCCCCCTCCTGTCTGCTCACTCATATCTGTGGATTGTTCGTCTACTAAGCCCCGTGGTCATATGAATCTGCTCGGGTTTAGTGCAGCGTGGAAAGCTACAGTAGAACTGATGTGTGTTAGTAACCGTCATGTCCCATCATCAGCCCATTGACGAACACTCTCTGTTATCAGTGTTAAAGATATCGCAGAAATGACAAAAAAAAGTGAAGCGAGCAGAGGCGTCGCCCCAAGGAGAACGCACCGAAATTACATCCAAACAGCAACTTCACTCAACCAAATACCCCCCCAGCAAACAATGTGATTATACTGTATGTTGATGCAATGTGTATGTACATGACGAAAAGAGAAAGAATAATAAATATATCATCAGTGTCAAGAAATCTTATCTTTTTCTATTATGTTCAGTTGTGCTTTTTGGAATGACTTCTATTGTGACACAAACTGCAAAAACAGCTGCAATGTAAAAAGATTTCCGTGTACTCTTGTTTGTTGTTTTTTCAAAGCCATGAAGCTACCGGTGTGTTGTTGGGGGAAAAAAAAGGCAAAAAAAAAAAGCCCTGCTAAGTTAAACGTGGCAGCTAATGTTGTGTGTTTGCTCTTCAGACTACAGGGTCTTGTATTCAAACAGCGTGTAATTAAGTGCTAAAGTGCAAAAGATTGTAATGTTTTATATCAAGATTACTATTCATGAAATGTCGGTCAAGTTTATACTTTTGTAATAAAGTGGCACTTTAAAAACAAAACGCTTTATCTCATAGTCTCGCTTATTGAGGAGGACAAAATTTTACTGGAAGTTCAAAGCTGCCTGAAGATTCCCATCTTTAGACCTTTAAAGGAAATATTCCTTTTTTATAGGAAACACGGCGAAGAAATGAGGCTGCTTCTCTTTTACCCAACCTTAAAACCTCATTTAACAAGTGTCTTTGTCTGTGAGTAGCCTCCCTGTTTTCTTCTTCTTTTTAATCTAAATGTGCACGTGCAAATGTGCCAGAGTAGTGGGGTCTGCTGTGTGGCTGTGGATGGAGGAGGAGAAGGGGGAGAAAGGGGGGGAAAAAAAATAGGTCACCCCTTAAAACAAAAAGCTTGCAGTCAACATCGTAACCGTCTGCTGAATTTTCATTGGCGGGCCTGTCTCCATGGTAACAGGTTAACCTTGAGGCAGTAGTCACATGGGCGAGTTAAGTCTTCTGCTGTCTTGGAGAATCCAGCGAGCGTCGTGTGACATCCGTGATCACAGTGTCACCCGCTCGGCGAGGAGGAAAAAAGAAACAGCCCAAAAACAAACAGGCAGGAGCAGCAGATCCTCGTAGGTGTGAAGATGACACAAACACTCGCAGCTCATGTGATGTGCTAATCTCACCGCGAGGAGCATGAATGGCTGAATAAATAACATGAATGAGACGCTGAGCTCCATTGAAGGCTCGTGACGGGGAAAAAACACACAAAGAGGCGAGATCACACCGAGCATAATGTCGTAAACAGACAGATTACCCTGTGACGGGGTCACGCAACCACCACTGTGAGTGAGTTTATGCAGATCGGGAGATGGGAGCCCAATGGGAGAAAAAAAACTAAAACAGGAGGCTTGATGTTTTTACGGCTCATCGTGCAACTCTGAAATGACATGAACAATATCATCTCCCAGGTTTTCACAATCAGGGAGCACAAGTACATAAACAATCTGATTGGTCAGTGAAACCAAACAGAAAACAAATGAAGCATGAGCATGAATTTAAATTTCACATCCTAGTGTTTCTTAAAGATGAGTTCCAGGTGAGTCAGAGTGGGTTCTGGGTCTGGGATGTAAAGAGCACATTTGTCGAAGGAAATCTCATTGGAGGCACCTTAAGGTGATCGATCCTGACCCCTGCAGGCCTTAAGGTGTAACACAGAGGGGGTCCTGAGAGGCCTGCGTGTGAACCCTGAGAGTCTGAGGAACCTTTGAAACCGCGTGACCCTCCGTGACCTCAGCTCAGTTTAATTAATGCACAGACTCAAAGTGAATCTAGTGTAGAAGTAATTTTCTTTCATAGTCTGAAACAGTGACTGATATTAAAGTTATCAGTTTGTTTATCCTGGAGTGAATGTTTGGGGATTTGGATTATATAGAAATAAATTCAAAAAATAAGAAAAAATGTATTCTATGGTAAGTTTATGCAAATGTGGGTTTGCAGGAAAAAAATGTTTTAGTTTTTCCTCAAAGCTCTCTTTACATGGGAGTCAAAACTTAAGAAAAAACTTAATTTATTCCAATTAATCTTCAAACCACAGATGAAACACATTTCTAACAAAACCTTCATTTTAAATAAAACTAAAAACTGTGTTTATCATTTTAAATTCATGAGGTTTTTGTTTTCGTACTGACGTTAATTACAATATTTGATATTTTTAATCCAAAAATAAAAGCTATAATTTGGTCGAGCGCTCTAAATAACAAGAAGGCTTTTTCTGTCCAGACTGCAGAGATATGACAAATTAATTTTCAGTGCAATGAACCAGGAATGCACTAAATAAATAATCAGTGATTTCAGCCCCAAATTAGAAGCAAAACTTTTTTAACAAAACTCACAAATGAGTAGAATAAATGACAAAAAAGACAAATTATTGTCATCTATGTGTGAGAAACACTTGAAGTTTGGGGATTTTTGCTTCAGGAGGACATCATTTATTAATTATCAAACTGGTTGAACCGCTTGTTATGAACAGACTTTGAAAAAAGTTCCTTTATTTTTAGATGTGTAAATATTAACTGTGTGAGGAGGAGCTAAAATAGTATTAATCATTCACTAACTTTAAATTCTTTGAAAATTTCCATCAGAACATCTCCTACGATCCTCAGCAGTCCCAAACAGCAGATCTTTAAAGGGATAGTTTGCATCTTTTCTTTTATTAATCAAACTAAAGTCCTTCAAAGATCTATCTACAACAGGTGAGATATTATTTGTTTGCAACCTTTCCACAGAACCCCACTTAAAAAGAGCTGCGCTACTGCTTTAACTAAGTCCAGTGCCTAACTGAGACGATGAACATGATAAAAACGCCAGAGTCTCACATTAGTGATCAAGTCATAACAAGGTGAATATTTGAAGTGCTGAAAAAGAGCAGCTGGTGCATCCTGGATGAGATTATTTAATCTGTAGCTTTATTGCATTGATGTACCTGAAAGGTAACGTTACAGTTTTGCATCTTTGACAATTCTGTATGAAAATCTTAAAAATGAACACAGAGAGAGTCGTCAGCTTCACTACAGTGCAAAGGAGCCCACCAGAGGGAGGAGAACATATTTCTAGTCTATACCTGAAGAGGAGGATGTGCAACAACCGGTTGGTTTTTCAAGTAGTTTTGTTTTGTTTTTAGGCGAGGACGGCGACAGTTGAACTCAGTAGGACAGCTGCCGCTGGTCCTCCCCGTCACTCCAGCTGTCAGACCCGTCTGTACCAAAGTACCGGTCCCCAAAGTCCCCTGAAAAAACACAGCAGTGTAAAATGAAGAACAACTTCTAAAAGTAAAAACTAATCATCTTTCTGTGTATTTGACTGTATTTGCTGCAGTAGTGCTGTTAGTATAATCTGCAGTTCTGTGTGAAGGTGTCAACCTCACATATTTTTGTGACTCAACTAAACTCTGCTTACCTTGGGATGACAATGTTATGTTGTCTTGATTTGTTCAACTATTAATAAATAATGACACCAGAGTCTGTTGTGTGCTTTTGGACATTTGAAGTTAGAATTTAGTCATTTCAGAACCTGATAAATTTCCTGAGACGTAAAACCCTGGAACCTAAAGAGAGTGGACTTTCTTTCCCCCGTGACTGTGATGAGAACCTGGTTTGTAAACATTCAACACGATATGTGCTGGTAATTAAAACTGGGTCCCAGAGCATCAGCACCCAGAGGGTCTTAACCCTGCTTTAAATGGGACAGTGCCCATCACCCTTTATTGTCTTTAAAAACATTAATAGGTGTAGCTGACTAAAGTGACTCCAAACAAACAAATACCAAACAACAAAGTGTGTGACCGCTTACCGATACCAGGAACTGCATGGAAGAAGTCGTCCAGGCTCTTGTCCACAGCTGTGGTGATGATTTTGACTTTTGGGAAGGCGTAGGCCACAGAGTGCACCCCAAGTTCAGCCATCAGCAGCGACACCAACATGATCTTGTCTTCCTGCACCTCGTGATCCTGTTCACACACACAAGTTTGTATTCTATCCTTATTAAGACTGAGTTCCATTTATTTCTGTAGCCTAACCCTGACCCTTACCATAAATCTAACCATTACCAGCAAATGTCTAACCCCTGACCTAAACTCAATTCACACCTTAGCCCTAAACCTAACCCCTTCCACCATATTAGGACCAGGCTTTAGTAACCAAAAGGACCAGTGGTCCAGACAGGGTAAGTGAGTATACCTAAAAAAGAAGCACATCATAGCAACAAAACAAACAGTTTCCTGATATATATTAGTTCAAACAGTGTGAAAGAGTAAAAATCTTGGTCTTGTTTTCTTTGCAGAAACAACATTACGAAAATTCATCAAGAAAAATGGATGAGTGTGGTGGAGTCGTAACTGCGGCCTGACGATGATCAGTGTTAGGCTCCACCCACCAACAGGACTCGTACAGCCATCATGGCAGCAGCGCCGGTGGAGACTGTGCTGTCCATCAGGATGACATGATCTTCGCTGATGTCTTTGGGCAGACGCAGGTAATGCAGCTAGCCAGGCCAGAATGGAGGATACCAGTTGCCATGGTTACAGGAACAAGACAGGTAGTTACCACGGAGACAAGCATCACATGGAAGAAAATTTGAAAAGAACATGTTCATCTTTGTGGGAAGTCGTTTTAAAACACTGTATTGAACAGTTAGGTTTTAAAAATTTGCCATTTTTTTTTACCTCTGGTTCTCCTGAGTCCAGGTTGGTCTGGATGAGGATCTTACCGATGCGGACGTCTTTGCACACAGCCCTCAAGGCGGGCTCCATGGTCTCTCCTGCCCTCAGGATGGATACGCCAGTGATCTGTGGAGACGGAGCAGCAGAGTGGCGTTAGAAACCCTGAGGAAATCCTCAGCTGGAAGTTAACAAGACAACGCTCTTACCCCCTTCCCGTTGTAGCTGCGGCCCTCGTACTCATGGCCCTGTGGAGTCTGAACCACACATGGCTGGTAAAACACACAGGAGAGTCTTATTACACAATCATTAATACACCAACTAAGGCAGAGGGTTTCAGTGAAGAGATCACCCACATCCTAAAGTGCTTTTACTCAACTTGTTATTAACATGAAAGGTGAGCAATCCTGTAATTGTGTCTGTCTGTGTGGATATTTGTTTTTCTGTCTGTTAGCAAAATATCTCTAATTTATTGAAACTCTCAGTAAATAATCACCAGCTGTACATCTACAACTGACTGAGTTTTAGTGTCAACCTGATTCAAGATGGCAGCTAATCATTCTTAGTAAACACAAAAACAGTAATAACTTCGTCAGTTTTACAGATATTGAGCTCGAATTTTGTGTGGCAGTAGCTGAGAGTCATTCTCAACACATACTCAGAGCACTAACAGATCACACAAAATCCTTGACAAAAATGTTGTCATTAACTGTTGAAGTCGGTCTTGTCTGTCTGTTACCAAAACATCTCATGAACTACAGAATGGATTTGAATGAAACTGTATTAACTGGATGTACGTCTACAACTGATTAGCTTTAGCTGACACCTGATTCAAGATGGCCGCTACACACACATACTCCAAGCACTAACTAACTGTGTGACATCTTAGTCTAAAACTTTGGATTGCAAGGTGGCGGGTGATATGCATTTCTTGAAGGAATACTACTATTTAAGAAATGCAATCTTCGTGAATGTGAAGCAAAAGGTGATGAAAAGATCTTACCACATTTAAAAGGGTTTTTGCAGAAAATTAAAATCCCTAAGAATTAAAATGTGAAATTTATGGTTAATCAAAGTAGCCTTTCTTGAAGGAATGCATATCGCCCGCTGCCTTGCATGATCTCTGTCCTTTCCTGTGTGATCGTGTCTGGTGATAAATGTGTTTTACCTGCAGTAGACCTTCTTTCCAAATGATCACACACCAACATTAAACCTATTTTCACATTAATTATATTTCGAATAAAAACCTCGGTCAGGAGTTTAAATCTTCTCATCTGCAGGTGAACTCTTCCGTGTGCGCCTGGGACACGGTGCATCCCTCAGCACTACTTCTTCAACAATCATACAGAAGCAGAGAGAGGACATGCTTGGAAATTGAAATTCATGGTGTTATCGCGAGATAACAGCTTATTTTCTCAAGATCTTGGGAGATAAACATTTAGCTATATCGACCTAAGAAAGCTCACGTTCTCATGATAACTAAAGTTTTTTTCAAAATCACGGTGAAACAAAACAGATGTTTCTTCAGAAAACATCAGGACGGTCAGGCTGACAACTGACTGAAGCTGAAAATGTCCCATCAGCCAACATCAACACGTTACTGTTAGAGATCTCCTCCAAGTGTCGTGGCAGCGGTCCCACATGACGAAACTGAGTGTAACACAAGAACGGCTCGTTTTCACACCATAATCATCTCGCTATCTCGAGAAAACCTGCTTTGTTTTCTCGAGATAACAGTCAACTTGTGATGTGGAGAAAATCACATGGAAATTATTCGTAGCACGTCTAGCCGTCCCGCCTGGAGTGATCATTAAAGATAAAGTATCATTGGCCAGAAGACAAGCGGAAGGCCGAGCAACTACTACATTCCTTAAACATTTCAAAATAATAATAATAATGTACGGCCTAACATTCCTGCTGCCATCTGTGCCAGAGTTTTAAACAAAGATCATCTTACGCTCAGAAATGATGGAGTTATAGTCATTTTGGTCAAACCTTGACAATGATGTTAAGTTTGATCTCACCCAGTAGCAAGATCCCATTCGATCTGTTGGCGCTCAGAGAATGTGTTGGGGGAGACTCTCAGCTACCACCATCCCAAATTTTAGCTCAACATTTGTAAAATTGACAGTTATTTTTGTGTTTTCCAAGGTCAGTTGGCTGTAGCAGCCATCTTGAATAAAAATAACAGCTGTAAATATACATCTAACGATTATTTTCTGTCAGTTTCATGGTTGAGGAGGTAGTTTGCTAACAGACAGACAGAGTTGACTCCAACAGTTACTGGCAGAAGTTTAAGCAGATCTTGCACAATTATTTAGTGCTCTGAGTATGTGTTGGGAATGACTCTCAGCTACTACTACACCAAATTTTAGCTGAATATTTGTAAAACCGACTAAGTCATTTTTGTGTTTTGTAAGTACAATCAGCTGTGGAGGCCATCTTGAATGGGATTGTCTCTGAAAGCTAATCAGGTGTAGATGCACATCTTGTGACTACGTTCTGAAGGTTTTATTCAAATCCATCCAGTGGTTTGTGAGATATTTTGCTAACACCACACACACACGCAAATCAACGCCTTTCACCTTTCGATAATGAAACACCAGAGAGAGGTCGTGTGACACCAAGCTGCTCGTTGAAATTCTCCCTTCTTTCAAACTAAATCTGATGCATAAAAATTAAATGATCCAAATACCGGAGCTGCTCACTTTTTGTTTTGCTCTCTACATATTTTATTCTTCCTTTACTGCTCACACGGTCAGTCAACAACTTTAGATGCTTTAGTTCTTCTATTTTAGTCTCAGTCACCCTCTGTTTCAGGTGTCGTCTCTGATTATAATTAACCTGCAATTATTCAGTCATTCTTCAAAACAGTCTGACTCTATTCCAAACACTCGTCATCCCATTTCCAAACTTCTATTTTTACTCAGGTTCTGACCAAAAACAACAACAAAAAAAAAGTTGTCATTATTTAATTTGCGAAAGGAAATGTTCTGTTTGAACGCGTCGGCTGTCATCAGAGGTGACTCTCCCCACAGAGCTCGGTGATTTTATTTAAACAGCTGTCTTTGTTCTGTGTTCTTCCTCCTGGACTTTACAGCTGCATTTGATACGACAGATAATTCGGTTCTGATTTATCGTCTCATAAAAAGGGCTGGCATTTCTGTCTCTGGGTTGGACTTTTTTAGTTTCATACCTGTACATTAAGAGTCTAAGTGTAACCAGAAAAGGATCAAGTGTGCATCTTTGGTGTCCTTTTAATCTTTTTGAAATGCAGATGCACTTTTTCAAAATGTGCTCTTACCTAATTCCTGTGACAGTGATTTTATTTTCATTGTTGCTTTTTTTAAAATATCTATTAGAGTTTTACATTTTAGAGCTTTTCTTTCCTTCTGGTAAAGCCATTCTGTTGATTGGGGTGTATGTTTTGGGACATTGCCATTTAAAAAATGAAATTCTTTAAGGCTTAAGGTTTTAGGCCAAAATTGTCTGGTCTTTGGAACTGTTCATCATTCCAGCCATCTTGACTAAAACTCCAGTTCCATCTGAAGAAAAGCAACCCCACAGCGTGATGCTGCCACCACCGTGTTTCACTGTGAGGATGATGTTCTGATGGTGATCCACAGGACTTGTTCTTGCACCAAACATACCTTTTGGAATCTGAAAAGTTCAACTTCAGGTTCGTCCAACAAGAACACATTTTCCAGCGTGCTTTTAGGAGACTTAGCCATGTCCAGATGTTTTTCTTCGTAAAGCTTCTCTACCTCAGAGTCACATGTAGAGCTCGACCAGAACTTCCTGCAGCTCCTTCAGTGTTGCCGTAGGCCTCTTCCAGTTTCTCAATTTTAGAGGGATGCCCACTCCTCATTAATGTCACTGCTGTTCCTTATGTCACATTCCACATATGATGCTGGGGATTTTTTCGTATCCTTTTCCTAATACCTGCTGACAGTGAGATCCTTTTGATGCTTTGTGGGCTCTCTGTGAACCTTGGCTTTTGTTATAAAATGCAACTATAAGTAAATGTCAGTAAAAGACCTGTTTGGAGCTAATCAGAGTCACATTAAATGTGTGCTCCCGAGTAAAATGAAGGCTGTAATTAAATCAAAGGATGCTTCAACAAAATTTTAGTTTAAGAGTGTACACACTTATGCAACCAGTTTGTTGTATGTATTTTTTAGGTTTTTATATTTTCCCCAAACAGTTTGTTTGTCACATTAAAGGTGGGAAAATGTTTGAAATGATTCATTGTGGTCTATTTGGTTTACATCACAAAAACCTAGCATTTTAACAGATGGGTGTAGACTGTTTATGTCCACTGTAAACACAAACATATACAGACTTATGAAACATTATTGAGTGTGACAGAAACCTTCAGTTAACAAGTCACCTTTGACTCTACGTGGGTTTTTAGACACTTTGGTCTAAGAGTGGATTTGTACACATTTAGCAAGACTGCGCCTCTAAAAACATCTCAGATCTTTAATATTTTGTCTAATCTGTTTAAATTCTTCTCTTCTGCTATTTTTAAGATGACGAAAGGAGTTTATTTATTCAGCTGATTCATTTAGTAACCTGACTCCACCCACCTGAGATGGCAGGAATGTCAGAGCGTGTTCGATGAGGAGGCGCATTAATCTCTTTGAGTAGAAGATGAACTCATCTCGGCTGGTTTCTCCGTTCCTACAGGAAAGCACAACAACTGTTCTCACGCCTCAAAGGCTCTGTGGAGAGGACTCTGAACCGTGCATGAACACATGTTGGTACCTGATGATGGTGTGCAGACCTCTGACCTGCGGCGTGCTCTCCAACACGCTGAGGGTCTGCGGCAGAGGCTGCGTCTGCTGGACTGAAGCCAGGAGCGCCCTGAGGAAAAGGAGAGGATGTTCGATTCAAAGGGTTTCCCGTGTCACTCTGCTAAACGGTAACAGACTGATGAAGCTGTGTGACTCTGAGCTAAGCCTCACAGAAGCATGATGGAGACTGACAGAGAGCGAAGGTCAGAGGGTTCGAAGCAGGGATCTAAACCTGTCGTCGCTGCAAAGAAATGTGTTTCAGCGTACCTGACACTGAGCTCACGCTGCATGAAGAGAAGAGAAACACAAAGATGTGACAAGGAAAACCCAGAAACAAAGAAGACCAAGAATTTAAAGGAAAAGTTTGGATTAGAGCAACACATCCAAGTACTCCGCCTCTGAGCGATGCTCAACTCCTCCACTTTGAGTAACTCCTGAAGTGTTTGATAAGAAAACTGTGTTAAATGAGACTAAAACATTGCTTTGAAGCTTTTAAATGGCCACATATAAAAGCTTCAAAGCAATGCTTTAAAGGAAAAATAATTATTAGAGGTCACTGCTGATAAATGATTACCAGCATTATATCAAAACTGTTTCTGAAATCTGATTTAAAGGTTATCAGATTAGATGATGAATGCCGCCACCCAGTGGTCTGATGTGTTATAAGCAAACATTCAGTGAATCGTAGTCAGTATATTTTCCTTTATTAAACAGCTTTATTATGCTAGTATTGGTCATGAGCTAAAGTTACAGGAAACTAAAAAAAGTTATTATTACGCAAAATGCTAACTAGCATTCTTAATTTTATTAACCTTTATTTAACCAGGCAAGTCCCATTGAGATCACAGATCTCTTTTTCAAGGGAGGCTTGGGCTTGAAGGCAGCCTAACATGCAGGTTTTTAGACTGTGGGAGAAAACCGGAGCACCCAAAGTAAACCCACACAAACATGCAAACACCACACAGAAAGACCCCAGGTCCAAACTGGGGTTTGAACCCAGGATCTTCTTGCTGTGAGGCTACAGCGCTAACCACTAATCCATGATGCTACCAAGTCTGGTTCATGGTGGATTAACCAGCAGCTGCAGAAGTGTTTAAATGACAATGGTGGTTTAAAATGACACCAAAACAAGTAAAATACTTTAAGTAACTGATGACTTCCACATGACTGGTTTTATATTTTGGATGTAGTGATGACTTTAACACCATTTGTTTTGTCCCTAAAGGAGAATGACATGACATTGTTCCACTTCGTTCTCTACTGTAAAAAAACAGCTTTAATTGAAGATTAGACAACAGCTGGACATAGACGACTTTGTGAAATAGGAAGGCATGTGTCTCACTGGGCTCTGACTGTTGGAAGACTCAAAACAGCAGAAAAATCTTGAGAAAATACACAAATTTTCAGCTGCATTCTCATTGAGTTTGTATTTATGATACATTTGGGATGAATGCACTTGGAGTTTGCATACATACAGAATTCATACTTTATAAATTGTGAATTTATCGAAACTGCGATTGTCGCTTGATGGTTGTGTGCAGTTCTCACAAACGCTGTGCAAAAACGACACAACAGTTACTGTGTGTGTGACGACTGAGCCTCCTGGGAGCGTGTGATGACCAAGCCTGAGTGAGTGTTCGGAGACAGCCACACGTGTTGTACATTTTGCACCAATAAATGTTCAGTTGTAGCCATTTTGGTCAAACTTTGCTTTTTAAATTGGCGATATCGAAAGTGTCAAATTAGAAAGTCTGACATTTTTTACAACACTTCCATGCACATTTTGTTTTGTGAGTCCAAACAGTGCATGCGGTGTCAAGTTAAACACATCTACTGTATTTTTATACAGCAGCAATAAAATAAAAAGTGGCAATTCACAAAAAAATACAGCTCTAGTGCTTTAGTTACAGAAACTAAATATAGAAGGGTTTGAGACGCCTGCAATGACTCTGTGACTGTTTTGAGAGAAAATGTGTCGAAACATGTTCAAAATTCCAGCAACAAGAGCGAGGCCCTGCGGCCTTCGACACATTGTCTAGACTCATAAATGCCAATCGCAATTTGTCGCCGTGAGTAACAGACACTGAGATACAGGCTTTAGAGGATGTGTGTGAGCCAAATTAAACTACAGTTTGTGTGTTTGTAGTGAGCGAGGAAAGCGACGCCCTGGATAAGTGATTTAAAACCTTTTAAGTACAACAAGGGAGTGCAGAAAAAAACAGCTCTATAAATCTGGCTGCACATTTAACACATTTACAATAATTTATCGCCCTGCGATGGACTTGCGACCTGTCCAGGGTGTCCCCCGCCTCTCGCACAGTGACTGCTGGAGA
>JAOXNZ010000210.1:8067728-8082167 GCA_028566095.1 Kryptolebias brasiliensis
TGGGGTGGGACCGCTACGATGTCTGATTTGCAGGATTTTATAAAACAAATGAAGTTATTAAAGACTATAAAAACAGAAAAATTTCTAAAAGAATTTTCAAGGGCGCTACTGCTAAATATTGTCTAAAATCCCAACATGAATCAACTGTTTTCCCTAAAAGTCGTGGGAATGACACCCGGTTACGACAATCAGAGGTCACTAAAGTTCATGTTGCTTCAGTGCAACTTGGCAAAAACAATGTCGGACTCTGTAGTTTCTAACAAACAAAGCTCTCAACAACCAAGCTCCATCTTATATTAAAGCTCTTATTGTTCCATATTTTCCTAACAGAGCGCTTTGCTCTCAGACTGAAGGTTTACTTGTGGTTCCTAGAGTTTTTAAGAGTAGAACAGGAGGAAGATGGCTGCCCATCCTGGGCCTGGTTCTGTTGGAGGTTTCTTCCTGTTAAAAAGGAGTTTTTCCTTTCCACTGTTGCATTGTGCTGCTCAGGATGGGAGACTGCAACGAAGTGAAGATTCAATGCAATCTGCTGGCTTCCTTTGATAGATAACTTTTACTAATTGGCTTTGTGTAATGTATGTGAATGTTTCTGAACAGTGCCCCGAGATAACTTTTGCTGTGATTTGGTGCTGTATAAACAAACTGAATTGAACTGAATTAAAGCCCAACAGTAATTTGGAAATTATTTCTGTAGTAATCCTAAGATAAAATGTCCACATTTTGATGAATAAACTGTATAAGATGAATAAAGAGAACCAAAATTTAAATAAATGTTAAAACTGCTGCCAGTGGATCATTCGGGTAATTATGGTAACCAAAAGCCTGTGTCTGTTTGCTGTCACTCCCTGACAACACTCTTAATAAGACAGGAAGAGAGAAAGAAAAAAGTAGAAACTAAGGTTCACTGTGCAAAAACTACAAGTATTATTGAAAAAACAAAATCCTGAACAGTAAACGGCAGAAGTCTCCTGGTCAAACATAAATTTTCACGGGTTTGAAAGACCTTTCACTTCCAGATTTGAAGAAAAAAAATCTGAGCTCAGATACAATGGAAGTCAATGAGAGTTTGGATGCATGCAGTGCACACTTTGAGGGGATTGTAGAGAAAAAAACAACAAGTTTTACAGCAGTGGAGTATAAACGCAATGTAGTCATTTCAGGTGTGAAAAATCTGGAGGCGTAAGAAGAGTTTGCTTGCAAACATTGTGGAAAATTTAGACCGCTCAAAAGGTAGAGTGACATCATCACACAGCAAGATGAACCTAGTGTGGTAAAATCTTCACAAAACATAAAATCTGAAGGGAAGTTGTATAAAAACTGTTAAAGATGCCCGTTCGGACATGTAGAGTCCAACTTTCTGTGACCCGTTTGAAGTTTGAATGATGTTTTTACCGTGAAGAGGCCTGGGATTGTTTTTTACTTGTTTTGCTAAAATCCTACTGTTGTGTGGATGGAAAGCTTTTGCTGAATTTTAATTATTTTATTTTGTTTTATTTTTTGTTACATGGTTGTCACATATCTACTGGAGGCAGTAAAAGGTACCAGTAACCAAACTAGACCAATTGTGTTCAGCAGTAGTTGGTTTTACGGACTGATCAACAGAGTGTCGTAAAGGTGTCAAATCCTTCAAAGTGACAGTTTGTAGGTCACTTTTTTGGTCACTTTTCTGAAAAAGATTTGGAGGTCTGGACAGTAAGGATGATCTCTTATGTGTAATGAAGATGTTTGCCTGTTGTATAGCACTATATGAACTGAAAAACAAAAAAAGATAAAATAGGATGATTGTAAATATGATCACCATCTTTATATGGAAAAAGCTCAGTTTTAACCAATACAATTCTCCTAAACATTACTGTAAAGGTACAGACAATGTGCACAGACAAAACATTTTCTGCACTGTTTTGAGTTTAAATGCCAAACCTTCTGGCAATGCTCCCAAGCTTCAAGTTATTGCGTACATGCTGTACTTTAAGTATTTTTGTCTTGTAGCAGTGCAGGATCCTCCTACCTGCACCGTGTGACACTTTATCAGGAACATCAGGACTTTAGATCACAGTGATTAGCCTCCGAGTCACAGCACTGTTTACAGTCAGCTTAGCTTCTGAGTCACGCTCTCCAAAGACACATTTAGAGACTGCATTGCATCCAAAGGCTATAATTAGAAACTAAATGAGTACTCTGCTTGTTTTGTACATGATGCACAGCTCCACTGACTGTATGTGCAAACAAAATGAGACAAATCATGAATGGAAATGAGGACTAATGAGTGCTTTGCGTCTTCTGCTGATGCATGTTTAAATATGACCCAGAGCAGCGGGTAAAACCAGCTTTCCTAGCAAACCCGATCCTGCGCTTCCTCTGAGTTCTGAGCTAAGCCAAGTTAGAGATTATTTACATGTTTCCAGACTGTGCTTGAAAGCCTCATGAGACGAACACCGGCCCCCCACCCACTTGTGGTCAGAGACAACAGCCCGTCAGATCTTACCTCAGCGACCAGCACCCAGAGATTCTGGCTCCGGCACAGTCAAGCAGACTCATGTCTGATCTGCACAACAACCTGCTGCCCTCCAGCTCACCTGTCACCGTGACAACCAACCCACAACAGCAGTAATGGGCCCTCAGCAGTGATGGAGGTGGTGACTACGTGGAAATTACAGGTGTGTTCCTGGCCTGCCTTCACTCATCTGAAAATCTGCTCCACGCTGCTGCCGATGTGTCCTCCTTTCTGTGTGGGAGACGCTAAGAGGATCACCATAACACTGGCAGCAAAGAGCTGCTTGGCTGGGATTATTAGAGACACCTGTAAACACAAAGAGGACGGGACGGACTCCTGCTCATCTGCTCTCTATGCTCAGGCTCCTGATCCACAGGAACACTTTGGAGCAAAGGGAAGAGGGTATTTCTCACCTGCCTTCTGCAAAAGAAATGCCGGCCATAATGTTTTTAAATGTGTCGGTGCGCATTTGTCTGTCTGTCAGCAAAATATTTTATGAACCAATGCCCAGATTTTTAGAAAGTAAATCATTGGATGAACATTTACAACTGATTAACCTTTGGACATCGAGCTAGAATTTGGTGCGGTGGTAGCATACTCCAAGCCCTAACACGTCACACAAGATCTCACAAAATCGCATGGCATCGCATGGCATCGCACATTTTTCTTCAAGGTTTGACCAAAACGACTATAACTCTGTCATTTCCTATTTAACAATGACTTTCAGATATTCTTCACCTGCTGCGGAAAGTTTTATTTATATATTTGGTCAATTGTTTTTTTTAAATATTAATAATTTCTTTTTAGGTTTGAAACACCTTATTTTGTCCTTCACTTGACCAATTTACTACTTTTTCAAGTGCACACAACACAAAACACTATCAGGGCCATGTACAAGGACTGAAACCAATAATAATAATAATAATAATAATAATATCACTTTAAACAAGAGTACAGCCAACTGTACATAATACACCTGTCAGTTAATAAAATCTAGGGAAGAAAGGGTTTGGCATTTCTATGTTAGTTGAATGTGAAGCTGGAGCAGAGACAAGGTTTAAACAAAGGGGTGACCTGTGACTTTGACCTTTGACCACGTGACCTTGAAATCAATAGGGATCATGGTTGACCCATGAGGCGTCCAGCTGTGCAGTTTGACATTCCTGCGTTACACAGATGCAGAGTAAGAGCACGGACAAGAAACTGTCCACAGACAGGCAGATGGACAGGTGGACAGATGGCGCCATACCATAACACATCCTGTCTTATGATGGTATGGCGTAAATAAAGTACAAGAAAGTCTGGCTCCTTGCCAGAAACATATAAAGTGAAAAGAGTGGCTTAAAACTTCTGCACAAACATTAGGCTTCTTTTTTGAAAATAAAGTTGTCTTCAGATATTTGTGAAGTTCAATAATTGCATCTAGTAAAGAGCTGGAATACTAAAAATACCTTTGCATAAGTTTGAGCTACTCAAATATGACAATTTAAAGCTACTTAATATTTGTAATAAATCAAAATGAATCTGTTTAACTACACATCTGTGACAAAATGGGACCAAACGTACAATGCCTGATAAAATGATCTTTAGCATAAAAAATTTAAGTAGTGACTCTGTAAAAACATCTGTGTACATAAAAATAAGAACTACTTTAATAAGAACACTCTTTGTAGCTTAGTTAGATTTTAATTCAACTTATTTAGACAAAGATGAAGGGATTTCAGCAGATAATAATAATTTAAAAGAAATATACATATTTTATAAGATCACCTAAATCTAAAGACTGATAAAGAGGCACGGGCTTTAAAAACCACTACTGTGAACACAACACAGCGGATTTCAGGTTTTTCCCATAAGTCGGTGACGCACGGCGTGACGTCATGACGCTCACCTACTTTTGATGAAGTCGGTGTTTCACCTCGTTTAATCATGATGCTGTTTAATCAGTCGGAGCACAGAGAGGCTTTAACTGAGCGGTGATAATGTGCTCCAGCTTCATGTTTACATGAGGAGCAGGAAGTATCAGCCCTACATGGACAGGACGAACACCCCGCTGAGGACTACAGACGTATAAAAAAAACCCGCAAGGTTCATGTTTGGGATGAAGAGTTTACTCACAGCTGAAACCACAGATAGAGTGATGTACCTGTCCGAGCGGGACGACATTATGTCCACTCTCTCTGCATTCGTCGGGACCCTGCAGATCCTGCACACAGCAATGGATGGAGTCCTTCTGAAGCGCGCTGAGGAATTGTGGGAAATGGAGTTTATCGCCGTGTGAGCCACACAGCAGAGCAGAACCTCTCAATATTAATATAAACCAGCACTGATACCGTAAGAGCTTTATTTATTAATTGTTTTTTTTCTGACATAAAAAAGTTTCAGAGAAACAAACATTAAAAACAGAAAGATTTATAATTTTTATAATTAAAGGACAGCTTCAGATGTTTTGAAGTGAAGTTCTGTGTAGAAATGATGAACAATCAACATCTCACCTGTTGTAGATAGCTCTCTGAACAGCTTTGGTGTGCGGAAATGAAGGACGGATGAGTTCAAGACTAGTCTGAATGCAGATAAGTAGACAAAGTAACAATTAAAGCAATGCATGTTGCCCGCCACATTTCAGGGTTTTAGACTAAGATCATCTTATGTTGAGAAAGAATGATGAAATACCCCTTTAGATCAAATCCTAAAAATATTTTAGGATTTGACAACTTAATCAGTTGTAGATGAACATCCAGTAATTATTTTCTGAAAGTGTCAATAAAATCCGTCCAGTGATTCATGAGATATTTTGCTAACAGACACATACAGACACAGGCAAAAACAAAATCCCTTGCTTTTTGCCTTTCGGCAGCGGGCGCTAATCAGGTATAATAGCATTTGCATGAACTGCTATGAATTTTTTAGAACTGGAGTTATTTTATGATGGCTGAACTGATTTTGGAAGTGGATTCACTCAGAAGGTTTTGATGAACTAATAATAACAAACACAGTGAAGTGATTATGTCGTCGTCAACCAACTTCAGTCTTCGAAATTTCATATTGGTTCATTTGAACAGTTTTTTATAAACCTTCACACTACAGTAGGTTTTGCATTACATGGTTATTTTGGCTAAATCTTATAATGTTCCTGCAGGAAGTGCTACAGCTAGCTGCTGCTGCTGTTTGCTTTTGCAAATAACCACAGAATTCTATGTAAACAATCATGCGATGCCAAACTGATGGCGGTGTAAGGATTTATAAAACAATGTTTCCATGACTTGAGTTAAAATGATGACAGCAATTCACTTTGGTCTCAGTTGCATTCTGACTAGCCGTTAGCTCATCAGTCTTGTCAGACTTACACTCTTCGTCCAGTCAGAACTCAACTCTCTTTCTCCAATCTGAGATCATTCAAAGAGCTGTCTACACCAGGTAAGATATTATTTATTCATAACTTTTCCACAGAATGCCGCTTCAAAATGTCTGAACTATCCCGTTCGAACAGAACAGAGCAGAACATGAATGAATAAGATTGTCACGATGCTTTTCCATCACAGTTCACAGTCTGGACCGATAATGTCTGTTTGTCATGTAGATATGGAACAAGAAGCTGCCAACGTCTGAAGGTCACGGCTGGCTCGATGCGTCTTTTCTGGACTTGATTCATGTTGGCGTTTTTCGGATCATGTGTCCCGCAATTCCTTGGAGTCCACTTTCTCCCAGCTAAGAGATCTTTTCAAAGGTACCTGCAAGAAAGAGATTGAGACAGTTTAGTTAGTGAGACATCAGAGAGGTCTGACTCAAAGCAAAAGTACCAAAGTCCACGCAGCAGCGGCTCGAACATGCCGCAGCTTGTTTGTAAAGTTTGTACAGAAACAAAGTGTAAAAACAACAATTTGCTTGTGTTGAAAGCAATTCTGGTCTCTGAACAGTTGCCAGGCAACCAGCAGAGACTCCAGGAAGTTCCCGCTCGCAGGCAGAACACAGTTCAGCACTTCTTCATCCATGTTTATTATCAAATTAAACAAAGACGCACAATGAGACAGAAGGCAGAACTGTTGTTCTCACTTATTGTTTCCATGATTGTCATCCGTTCCACCAGTCACGTTCAGATGAAGTCGACTCCTCTGATTATTTTTTAATTAAGAGAGTGTTTGGGAGCTGAAGGCACCAACTGTGTGCAGGCAGAGGAAAATCATGTTTTATTTTCCTGGTTTTCTGCCCGTTCCACGTTATATTGTAAATGTTCTTTCTGCTCTTTCTGTTAGATTCAGAGGTTGAGAGCAAAGCAGAGTCAAAAAATAATGAAGAAGGATGTTTTAAGCATTAGCAACCTTTAAATTATTGCAAATTCTGAACAGGTTTGGTTACGTCTCACATAATAATGTAAATACAAATATACTGAAGTTGATGCGTTTAACTGTTTTTGGTTACAGGACCATGATTGAACTCCTTGTTTCAGAACCACATCCACCATCTCAAACACTTTTAAGTCACTGAAAATACATCAGCTGAGGAGATTGTGCCAGCTCAATGAAAATTAAAGGGTTCAGGTCTAAAAACACACAAGTATTCAATCAAAACGAAGAGCTGTTCGCACAGATGAACAGCAGAGATTTTTCGGATAATGTGTGATGAGTTCGGTTCAGCTTATTCCTGCAGTTGCTGTTCACTCAGCGGGGGGTTCTGCGCTGAAGTCGCATTCATTCTCACAGCTGGAAACGATAAGAGGGGCGTATGGTGCAGCCGTCTACGTCTCACAGGAGGGGAGACATGATGCAAAAAGAACAGAGTGGAAAAATGCCACCTTTTATTGTCTCTAAGATGAGAATGGCAGACGAGACTACTCGATGATCGATTTTGCTTTTTTACTTACAGAACATGTATTTGCCAACATGACATGCAGTTAGCAGAATAAAGCATGCACACCTGCAGTAAAAGCTACAGATTTACGCACATCATCTAACTCAGAGATTTTACTGGGAAGCTGGCTGGTAAATCTCTGCAAGAGGTCAGGCCTAAACGCTGCCGACTATGGCTGCTTGATTATATAATAATAATAATAATAATGAAATGAATGATTATTTTGGTCAATATTGTAATCACAGTTATTGAAAATGAATATTTGGAGCTGCAGCTCATTTAGGAAGAGAGCTGAGAGCACGCACACAAAGTGGAATATGGCCCAGTTTTTGAGATCGCTTAGAATAAAGATCAAAACCACAAATTCAATTTATTGCACAGCCCTACCACAGACGCCTGCATTCCCACTTATAACTAGAGCATCTCATGTGAAAATGGCTGAATTCTGACTACCACACACCTCTGCTGAGCAGCTGAAGGTTGCGTCCCTCCTCCTGCACCTGCAGCTGCAGCACCTGTTGCAGCAGCTCCTGTCGAAGCGTCTCCTGCACCAAACCCATCCTCTCCAGCTTCTCCCCATTCAGACGCAACAAAGCCCGACCTGCGGGGTGAGAGCACAGGGACCAGGAATGAACTGTCTGATCGGGGAATGCTCATCATGTGCTCGTTAAACATGCGGAGCGACCTGTGATGGCGTGCTGGGAGAACGCCTCCACGTAGGTCAGGTAGTTGTGTGGACAGTGTTTCTTCAGCCATTTGCAAACGTCTTGTTGTGTCCACAGCACAACGGGGCGGATCAGGCTGGGCTGAGTCGGACTTGTGTGATATATTCCATAATTGTCACAGGAGCGATACTGCAGATAGATGTAAAGAGAAGATGAGTGCACAATGAAGGAAATGTTTTACATTTTTATATGCTGCGTGTAAGTCTCAATGCCATTATTACCCACTGTCAAAAGGCTGTTTGTGTTAGCAAATATCTCATGAACCAAATTTTAGAAATTAATCAGTGGATGTACATCTACAACTGATTAACTTTTGGAATCAACCCAATTCAACACGGTCACCACAGCAGTCAACTGTACAGATATTAAGCAAATATTTGGTGTGGTAGTAGCTGAGAGTGATCCCCAACACACACTACACATTCTGCCACGTCTTTGGCTAAAAATGAGTCAGATGATGTTTTAATGTTGTGTTAGTGCAGACTTTCAAACAGCAGTATTATCATTAGACATTATCTTAAGTGCAACTTTGTCTTGAACTCCTATAGAAAATGTAAACAAAGGAATCAGATGTTTCACAGATCATATTAAAAAGTGGATAAATTCAAACAAGCATTCAAAGCTAGTCCTGTCATATCTGTGAAAACCACGTGGCATCGTATGCTCAGATCCACAGACATCAGTTTTCCCTCTGTTCATGATCCACAATCTGCTCCGACTGCAGATGAAGTATCTCCTACACTGCAGAGGTTTTCTGAAAGCAGGAAACTCTATGCTCAGTGCCACTTCAGGAGCCGGGATTTTATTTGCTTTTTTTCGTAGAAATGTACAGGATGTAAAACTGTGGAGCTCTGATCAGCAAATTGGTGTAGAAAATTTAACAGGTTCAACTTTTCTTTGACTTCAGATGATCCCTGATGTCTCTGTGGAGAAACATTTCTGCTGCAAGTCAGCTTTATATGTGAGCGAGCACACTAATAACCATGAGCTTATAACTTAAATAGATGTTATGTGCACACGTACCGTATGTTTACATTAATATTGTAAATTATTTAAATAACAGTTGCATTAAACTTCCAAGAAAGTTTCTTTAAGGTAAAATAATGCTTTCAATAACACCTCCCATTACAGAAATTATACAAGACCATAGATGATCATTTTTACTCTTTGGAAACATTGCATTGCTCATAAAAAGCTCCTATGTTGAGTTACAACAAAATATTCCACTACTATTAAAAATACCTAAAACTAAACGTGACTAATTCTTTATATTTTGCCTCTTTGGAGAATTTGTTCAGTTAACTCAACATTAAATAAAGTAAATGAAGGAAAGTTGTTTAGAAACGTTAGTGTTTTTATGAGCTCTTCTTTCTTTTAGATGGAGCTTCAGCGTCATCAGCAGCAGTCGTCTCTCTTTCTACATAAAGACTCTGTGGCTCCGATGTCGGGTTTGGGTTTTGTGACTTTCACACATTTGGAGTTGATATTGTGTGAAGCTTTTAATTTTACATCCAGTAGCATTGTTATAACCCCCCCCCCAAAACAAAAAGAGGAGGGGGGGTGTCAGTTCACGTGTTTCTCCTGCTTAGAGGAAAACTTCCAAATTAAGTAATAAAAGTGCACATAAATCAGGTAAAAATGAGATTATTAACATTTTTTATTGTCAGAGCAATGCAGCATAAGGTGACTCCAAATGCAACTGATAGGACTATTTAATTTAAGCCTTTAACTATTAATTTTATCCGTTTCGGAGGCAGGTTTAAGATTCATTTTGAGGTCCATTTAGGGTTCTTATTTCACTGGCAGCCTACTAAACCTTTACAGTTGTGGGGCAACTCTGTGTTTTGATTGTGCTTTTCCATCCAGCCTTCTTTTTTTACCCGCTTTTCCTTTCCGGGTCACGGGGAGCTGGTGCCCATCTCCAGCAGATTGTGCTTTTATTTATACAAGAAAAAATTATACACCTAATGTTATAAAATCCCAAAGCATGTTGACAGAGGGAGCAATGCGTTACACAAACACTCGTCATGTTCAGGGCTGCTGTTGAAACTCAGCATCTTTTTGATGTCATCTTTTAGCCAGATGCTCCGCTTCCCTTCATGCTGCAAACACAGACGAAAGCACAAAGAATTTGGCTTGAATTTGGAGCAGTGAATACAAGAGTCACTTGACGTGACGCAAACATTTTCTTTATTTCATCAAACATCGCAGACAGTGTTCATGCTAGGATCCAATCCTCTAACTTCTACGATGCGAATTTAAATTTGGAGTGCAAAATTTAACTCTTCATTTAGGGAAGTAATTGATTAATAATCAAAGCCAGATCACATGTGTTTAAGATGTTTGCAATATCCTAGTGCCCTCTCCAAAAAATACACAACAGTGGACATTCTTGTGACAAAAAAGATCCAACTGATTACCAAAGGTCTAAATTATATTTAATTATAGAGTTTTTGTGTAGCTGAAACAAAAGACAGCGATAAAAGGGAAGCGCAGCAGACTGACGCAGAGGGAAAAACTAAACAAGAAGAGAACATGTAGAGGAAAAGCTGAAGTGTGGAGGCAGTAAAATTACTGATCACATGCTCCAGCACAGAGCAACTACACAACACTGATTAAGTTTATGTTCCTTGAGACAAAAATAAACCGAGCAGCACATTATGCATCCTGAATAGGAAAGAAGTGAACAAACAATGCAGTTCGTACGACTCTGTTATCAGCCCGGCCCAGTTCTGTTTGCAGCTTTGGCTCTGGCTCTGCTCACAGGGTGAAGACAAAGCCGTGGGCTCTCTGACTTGTAACCAAGGGCTTTAAATGAGGCCAGTTCACAGCAGAAATGGACTGCTTCTGTTCCCAACACTGCCTGTGTGAGCTGAGCAGACAATGCTGCATCAGATAACAAGAAACTTTAATTTCAGCCGGAACAGAGGGGCTGCTGGACACTAATATGACAACGTTTCACACAAAAATGATGAAAAGTGAAAAAGGCTTATACAATTTATTACTTTGGAACAACAATGGAGGAGTGGATACTATCAGGCGCTGGGTTTCAGAGTAATTTCTTCTTTTTTTTTTCTCCCAGTAAACAGTCGGCATGGTGTGAGTGTTGGAAGACCTGTACTATTTAAAGCCGAGCTGAAAGGCTGAGAGAGCCCGCTGTCCCGCTGGGGGGGGGCAGCCTCCATTCTCTGTTAACAAAGTGCCCATTTGCAACAAAAGATGATGACCGGCCGCATTTGCTAGACTTAATTTTTTCTTCCATCTGGACTTCTGCACAGATATCAGAGTAAAAAGGGCTGATTGTGTGAAGTCAGGACAAATAAAAAAATATTTTCATTGATTTTTTAAGTCAAATTTGTGTCCGAATGCAGTATATGCTGTTTTAAGGTATTTTAAAAAGAAAAGAAAGTTGATGCACAAAAGTATGGTCTGTATTATTCAAATTTGAAATTTTCAATCAAATATTGTGTGTCAAATAAGGGAGGTTTTATAAATTCTGAGTGGCTGCTATTAACCAGTTAATTAATCCATTAACCACAGACTTCCATGTAAACAAACACGTAATGCAAAACTGACAGCAATGTAATGGTTTATATGTAGCGTTCACATGAACCAAAATAAAGTTTTGAAGACTGGAGTTGTCTTCAGACGTCTCAGCTGCATTCAGACTAGCCAGTAGCTCATCAGTCCTTTCAGACCTAAACTCTGTTTCTCCAAATTGAGGTTGTTCAAAAGGTCTCTCTACAACAGGTGAGACATTAACTTTGCATAACTTTTCCACAGAACCCCACTTAACAGGGCAGGAACGTTTCTTTAGAGATATTAAGAGGAAGCTTGTTTGCAGCCACAGTGCTTATCAGAAACACTGATATAAATCACAAAAGGTGCCAGTCCTTGTCAGAGGCGGAGAGCTGCATGAGTGGAAAGTTGGGTTTGTCCTGACATCTGAGTGTAGTCAGACGCTTTCTACACGATGAATGTACAGCAGGTTGTGAAGACAAGATATGATTATTACCTCCACCAGGAGCATTTTCAGGTTTGTGACTCCAGAACTGAAATCAGTTTTAGTTTCTTTCATTTCTCAGATAAGTGTTTAACTTCACTGTCGTGTCTAAACTAACTTATGTGTTGTGTGTTTTGATGTAAATGAATAATCAAGGAAGTGTCATACTTAAAAAAAAACAAAAAAAAACTGGCTACACAAACAAAGGGCTCTGTATCTCTGACTAACATGGATGCAAATGTTTCATTTGCTTGCACACACTGTCCTATTCATGTATAAACACAGATTTTGATACATCTGGCCTCTGGTGTTTGTGTGAGGTATTTGTCCCACAACATACAGACACAACTTGTAACCTCAACACCTTTTATGAATCCCATTTATGTCCTGACAAAGAAACACAGGCCGAGTGCCCACACTCAGCAACAGCCAGCACCACTGGCCGTGCAGCTGCTGTGATTCCAGTTACGATTTGAAAGAAAATGCCAGGAGTTTTCAGCTGCTAAACAGCTGCAGTATAATTAATATAATGAGGCAAATGTTTCCAGCCAAGTAGAGGGGCTTAAATTTGCATTTGAAAGGCTCAGACTGTTTTATTCTGACAACATATTGAGAAAAGCTTCAGAAGTCTCTCTGAAAGGAGCGTCTCTAAAAACTATGGAGGTCAGTTGTTACAGAAAGACAATCATCTGTCTAATGAGAGCCTTAGAAAGGCTGAAGTTATGGTACAAAGTTGGAACATGAAATGTAGTTTTCAGATAACAAACAGTGGTTCAGGGCCATATTGAAAGGCTTTTACCGGCTGCCTAAGAGGTGCTGGAACATGAAGGAGTTGAGCAGCTCGTGCTAAAAATGGATGTAACAGCTTCTGTCTATAAACTGGGGTCTGGAACTGACCACTTCTGTAGTAAAATAGATAAAATGGGAGAACTACCGTAGAAAACAACTTTCCCCTGAATCCAAATCTTATTCCAAAAATAAAAATCCTACTCATCATATATATCATTTCTAGGACTTCTCTGTATACTCAAACAAAAGGAGATTACCATCAAATCAGCTAAAAATCTAGCTGTGGCACATGGATATAAATAATGCTCTCAGTTCCTCACGCACAAACAAATCAAACACCAAAAGCAACTAGAAATTTTCTGAAGACAGCCTGAAGGGTGCCAATGCAGCTTCTGCACAAAATTAAAAACAAACACAGACTTTCTTTGATAAAACCCCAAAATATTTTGGGACTGACTTTTGTAATAATCTAAGCTGACAAAACGACGATAAACCAAAGTGTAAGGAGAACCAAGATCAAATGAAGCATGAAAGCTGCTGTCCTAACGAGACAGGTAGGCAGAAACGCAGGCTAGAAAGTAAGCCTCAAACAGTCACTGTGTGAAAACTGAGCTGTTTTGAAAGAAAATCCTAAACTGTAAGAGGCAGAAGTGTCTGGTTGTTACACATGTTTCTACAGTGTTTTATGTGGCAGCTACAACAAGTTAAAAGAACTCTTCACTTCTGGTTTTAAAAAGAAAATTTTGAGTGCAGATAAAATGGAAGTCAATGAGAGTTTGGATGCGTTCACTCTGTAATCTGAGGCGATTTTAAAGAAAACCTTAAGTCCTATAGCAGTGAAAGACACACTGCGTGAAAGAATACAAAATACCTTATGTTCTGATGTATAACCTCTACGAGAAGAGTAAAAATACTGTGAATAAGAAGAGCACAAATAGTTTGGAAAGCTCAGACAGCTCAAAAGTTTGTGAGTGACATTATCGCAGACTAATCAATTTGTGGTAAAATCTTCAAAATAAAGCATCAAATCTAAACTGTGATTGTGTAAAAACTGTTAAAGACACCAAAACATGAGTTCAAATATGTAAGATCCAACTCTCTGTGCCCAGTTTAAACACTTAATGATGTTTTCACTGTGAAGTAAAGATAAATGTAAGGAAAATGGTAGGTCTTATAAAGAGTGGATTCCTAATTCACTCTATAAGACCTACCAGCAGATACACTTCAATATCATCTTGCTGAATGAAGGAGGAACTAATCTCTCCTATCTGGCAGGAAGGAAATCTCAACCACATCGTGAAGCAGGTTTGCTGTGTGAAAGGTGGAAGTTGTGGCGGAGTTCAGTACCTGAAAGCCCTCCGTGCCCGGCTGCCGCAGAAGCTTCACTGTTCTGCCTCCTGCCGTTTTCTGTCCCCGCCCGTCATGCCAGGTTAGGTTCCCACCCGTCCGCCGACTCAGCTGGTGCTTGAAGTCCTCAGGCAAAGCTCTGTACTCCACAGCTGGTCTGCAGAAACTGAAACTGGATGCAGCTAGAGAGGCAGAGGCAGAACAATCAGACAAGCTACCCTGCTGGTGGGAGG
>JAOXNZ010000210.1:8123323-8139044 GCA_028566095.1 Kryptolebias brasiliensis
AATTAAATTAGTGCTACAAACTCTTATCTGATAAACAAGTTAGTTTACTTTAATAAATCTTTTAAAATTAATCTGGAATAATTAAATTTTACATGCGCGTTGGAAAAAGTAAAATAAATTGTAATTTTAACCTTGTTCCTTTCCCCCATTAGACACATTAGTCCGCCATCTTTGTTGATCTTTGCTCTGAAGAAGATGGGTGTGTGAGCGGGACAACCGGGTGCTCGCAGTAGTTCATAAACCCCTCAAACTCCATCAGCATCGTGTTTTTTTAAACCCAGGAGTATCTACAGGACGAGATTATACCTCTAAATCCTCTAAATGAATGAAAAAGTTACAGAACTGCTCACAATGAGCTCGGGACAGTCTCGCGCTCAATCACCCCGGTTAGTTTCGACACTGAAATCGTTGCTAGGTTACCGGAGAAGCCTCGTGGGAATGTGCGCGTTACAGTTGTCAAAACGCGGTACTTTAAAAGTTCAGGTAAGCCCTACTGTTGTCCTCAGTCCATCTCTTTGATATGATCAAATATTCATAACAACTGTTTGTTTGTTTTTTGTCTAAATTATAAAAACGTAACGAATATTCTGCCGCCATTTTGTTTTCGCCTGTAAAAATAAGCCGCTGACGCGGTGACGCAGTTCACGCTAATGTTAGCTGAGTTTGGCAGCTCAGAGTTAGCAGAAACATTAATAAAAATAAACAAAGTGTTTTCTTGTTCTTAGCGGCTGAACGTCACCAAAGTTGATCATTTCAGATACTAGCCTTTTTGTGTGTTGCAGGCAACACTTACCTTTTCAACATGATGTTCTATACACAACTTTTTACATCCAAACGAGGTCCTTTAGCTAAAATCTGGCTGGCGGCGCACTGGGAGAGGAAACTCACCAAGGCTCATGTGTTTGAATGCAACTTGGAAACAACCATTAGAGACATCATTTCTCCAAAGGTACACTTTCCCACAACACTAATCCTACAGGTACATTATGCTGTGTGAGGCGTAAATATGTGATTTCTTGTTTTAAATAGATGAAAATTGGATTGAGGACTTCTGGCCATCTGCTGCTTGGTGTGGTCAGAATCTACTCCAGGAAAGCAAAGTACCTCCTTGCAGATTGTAATGATGCTGTGGTCAAAATTAAAATAGCTTTCAGGCCAGGTAATAGTGCTTTTCTTTTATTCTGTCAATATTCATTTATCATCCATCCTTTACCCGTTTCTCCTTTCCGGGTCGTGGGGAGCCGGTGCCTATCTCCAGCAGTCACTGTGCGAGAGGCGAGGGAACACCCTGGACAGGTCGCAAGTCCATCGCAGGGCCACATAGAGACAAACGAGACAAACAACCATTCACACTCTCACCTAGGGATAATTTTAAGAGTTACCAATGAACCTAACATGCGTGTTTTTGGTCTGTGGGAGGAAACCGAAGTAACGCCTGTGCAGGGAGAACATGTAAACTCAACCCAGAAAGGCCGGGAGGTTAACTATGACCTGGGAGGCGACAGCTCTAACCACTGCTCCACTATGCAGCCCTGTTTAAAAATATTATAAAGATTAAAAAGGTTGAAAACTTTGTGGTTAATTATGACTACTAGATGTATAAAGACTGAGCTTTAAAATGTGTTTGCTGAATATTTTAGATACATAGCATTTTCATGTGACGGTGCAGAAACTGAGTCTTTGATATGTGAAATACAAAATACTCAAACACAGATGGTGGTTCATTGGGTAGAAGACATTAAAGTCTGTCTTTCAGTGGGTGATGATATTCAGTTGTTGTTGAGACTGCCATTTTGGATTGATTCAGCTTTAAGATAGTTTCAGAAGTCATATTTTGTGATGAGCATAAATAATAAAAGTAACTCAAATGCTCTTTGCAACTCTAATAACAAAAACATCTAGCAGGATGACTATTACACAACTAAAGATTTTCTGTTTATTATGACTGCCACTAGAGGGTGACATTTTAGCACTTTTGTGAGATTATGAAGAGTTTCTTTCAAAACAAAAAAGTACTTTTCTCAAACTTGAGGAAACAGAAGCCCACTGTTATTCATTTTTGTCAAATTTCTTGTTGACCTTTTGGTTTTTGTCTGTGTTTTTAATCCTAAACAGAGTAAATCTGAATGTTTTTACTGTTTCTTCTTGATACTCCAGGTCAAACAGATATGCCAGTGGAGGGGCTTGAAGCCACAGTAAAAGCCATTACTTTGGTTGAAGATTTTACTGCATTTGACGCTCAGTTCCCAGACCCCAGGTATAATTTTCTCCTCCCCTCCAACACATTTAAAGCTGATTTTATTTTCCATTATTCTTGGAATCATGTCATTTCACGTTACAGCTGCACAGAAAATGGAGTTGATGGAAAATCTACAACCTTGTTCTTTCTTACTCATATTTAAAAACATGATTTTAAGTTTTGATCACGAACAATTTAGATGTTTGATCTATGAAGTTGTTGTTTTGTATTTTTTTTTTGATCATCTGTTAAACCCAATAAGTGAGACTTGTTCCATCATTGTGTTGTCGACACCAGTGACATTGATGTTGTGGACCACTTTTCGCTGAACCAATGTCGGTCGGAGGAAATCACTCTGAAAGAGAACTTTGGAAACCCCTTCCTGAACTTCCCAGACATTGGTGAGAGACAAATAATTGTTTTAATGTAACGTCTACCACACAAGAAACAGCCAAATGTGCTTCTTTTCACCGCCTACAAAGCTGATAAACATTTTAGTAACATGCATAGTTTACTCCCCGCCAATACAATACTTGAATTTTCACTTTTTAATTTGATGTTTATATTTACTTGGCGATTTATACTGTATGCTCTTGTTAAGCAGAATCAGTTTGTGCCTGCACCTGGTATTTGACACTGCCTCTTGCTGGTTTTCTTTTCCATCTCCTCCTCCTCTCTGACACACAGGAGTTGAGTCACAGAGCCAGTCAAACGCACAACTGGACAGAAGCTTCGACACCTTTACCCAACATGGAGATGCATTTGGGGATGAAGAGAATGGATTCGATCTTCTTGGTATTTTGTGTGAATTGATGGGGATCTTTTTTTTTTTTCCCCTGCTGTCTTAACTCTTGGGTACCTTCAAAGCTGCCTCTCTGTGCTTCAATTCACAAGCTGCATCCACCCAAATCAGCCTATGAACTAAAATATCTAGAGGAGCTAAAGTAGTGTTTTAAAGTGATAGTTCAGAGCTTTTGAAGTTGGCTTCTGTGGAAAGATTATAAACAAATAATATCTCATCTGTTGAAGTGTTATAGTTATTGCTGTGATGATTTAACATCCCATAGGGTTAATAAGTTTAAATTCATCCTGATCTTCACTTCAGGACAGGGACATCCTTTAGATGTGCTGCATTGTTTAGAGATCTGTCTTCTGACACAAAAATAAATCATTTCTGTGAAGGTTTGATAAGCCCCTCATTGGTTTAGAAAGTCATTCTAGTTCCCTAAACATTGCATTCAAACTCTAAGTCTGTTCTCTGTGAACATTGTCCCTTGTTTTGGTGATATTTGTCATTTTTCAGTGATTTGCTTTCTGCTTTCTTTTAATTTTTATTTATTTTTTGACTGTAGACTTTCTAACAAACTCCAGTGATGGTGCTGAGCCTTCATCCTTCATCCTGGAAGAGCCACAGAATGAAAATCAGCAGAGCTCCTCGGTGAAAGATCAGTGTCAAACAGGTGGGGATATTTTACAGGACATCACTGTTTAACACATTATTTCTTCTCCTTCACTTGAATTGTTCCTGTGGTTATTTGATTGTATTTGTTTTCCCAGATGCTGACATGAGGGAACCTGTGGAGGCGGAGGCCCCCACACTGAATGAGACCACCCTGCTGACCAATGAGGAGGCAGCCTTCGCCCTGGAACCTGTGGCCATCACTCGTACGCACAGTCAACTCAAACTGTGATCTTCTAATTTCTCTGTTTAGAAAACTTGATGTTGTTTTGCGAGGAGAGTCTGCTGTTTGACACACATCTTCAGAGAGAAAAACCTTTTCTTTTATGGTTCTCTATTGTGTATTTACATCTAGCAAACTCAGAAAAGAAAATCGGTAAGAGGAAACGCAAGTTGTTGGTGGACCAGACTAAAGAGCTGAGCAATGACTTCATCAGAGAGCAGCTTTCTGACTGTTCAGACCTGGTTGCTCCTTTGGACATGGCCCCGCCGACTGTGCAGCTCATGCAGTGGAAGGAGAGCGGAGGTGCTGACAAACTCTTTTCACAGCCATGCTGCACTGTGGTAAATCCACAGATAAAGGAGGTAAAATCCTGCTTTGCTGCCAGTATTTTTATTCTTAGTTAAATATTATTGGTACATGTGCAAAAGCTGAGCATTGATTTTCACTTGACTGTACTTTATTTACACTATGACACCAGTGAATATTATCCACATTTCAGCTCAGTGTTTTTTCTTTTCAGCTCTTTGTCAGAAGTATCTTCAAGGTGAAATATTACAGTGTGAGCGAGGAGGCTGAGGAAATGCGTAAAGATGGACAAGAAGGTAAGAACCTGTTCAAGGAGGGAGAGAATCTCATGAAGGCTCCAGGTCAGTTTGTACTTCTGCCAAACTGTATCTCTGCAGCTTTGGTCACTTCGTATCCACACCTTTAGTGCACAAAAAGAAGCCGTCTGGCGAAAATGAACTAGCTCCTTTTTTTAGCAGCGGTTGCACGTGTGTCTATCAGATCGGCAAAGAAAAGCCCTGGCTTCATGCTTACCGATGAAGAGAAAAGTGAGAAGCAGCTTTAGTTTTATAACCCTCGGAGATTTTAAGCTGCAGCTTCTGACTGTCTCCGTGTTTATCTGAGTAGAGAGACGCGCAACAGCTGATGGCATTTTGGGAAAGAGTTGTAACTAGAATCATAAAAAATAAAAACACTTAGGCCTGCAGAGTTATCAACTCATTGTAAAGGGTGTACATTTTCTGATTTTTCCGAAGCACTGACAGAGCTGACCTGCAGCGGAGATAAAATAATTTTAATTTCAGTGCAGGATGCAAAGTGACACGTGGGTTTTGGAGCTGTGCTCAAAGCACACGGCTTCCTATATGAAGGAGCCTTAACCCTGTGTTTCAAAATAGAAGAAATAAAAAATGCAGTTCTTTTCAAATCAGGGTATAGGCTCTTCAAAATATGGCAATATTTAAAATACTTAAAACACAAGTTTCTAGGTTCTGCTTCAATACACCAGCACTGTTGAGAGTCTGTGCAGATTTTTGGCACCACAATTCAGCCTTTACACTCTCTTCAGAGTATATGCAGAACTATAGATTATGTAACCTGCTAGGGTACACTTTTGAAAATGTCTGGCTCATCACTGTGTCATAGAAATAGACGCTGCATGCATAGATGCATACAGTGTTGGTTGCAGGGCTTGTCAGTAAATGACAGCCTTTGGGCACAAAATGGGGTTACGGTTTGACAAGCATACTAAATAAATAGATTTTTTTTTTTTTTGTTCTTTCTCTTGAACCATTATGATGTAGCTCAGAGAGACCTCAGCACTCTCACCACAGACAACGTCAGTGTCGTAGACTTTTCTGTCAACACTGAGCTGACGGGCCTTGAACTCATCACTGACAACTGTGAGACATATTCAGAGCACCTACAAGTAAGTATAAGTCATGGCAACACAGGGACTCCCTCTTAGATTCAGGGAGCTTGTTTTTACCTTGTTGTCATGTGTTCTTTGTGTTTGGCAGGAGGAAAACAGGTCAGAGTTCACACATCCAGAGCTCCCATCAGAGGACTCCATGTTTGTTCATCCGTCTTACATGGAGCACAACACTCAGTCAACTTCTCTCCACACTCAGGTACTTGTGAACACTCACAGTCACAAATACAGGCTTTTTTCTGCTGGCTTCCACTTTCCACTGAACTCATGTCTGGATTAAAATTGAAATAATGAAGGATGATCGTCTGAAAATAGCTGGTAGGCTGAAGTAGACGAGCTTTAGTCCGTCAGCACCTAACAGATGGCAGGTGTTCATCTTCCCTGCTGTCCTGGCTCTGTGCTCAGCATCATTGATTAAAACATGGTGCTTGTCCAACCTGCAGTCTCTGCTGGACAGCCAGGACTTTGAGGAGAGGAGGATAAACAGAAGAGCGCAGAAGCTTCTGAGTGCTTTAAAAGTAAGTTTCCTAAAATAAATGTTCAAGGTTTCGAGTCACATTAACATCAATCACACCGTATTTCTTTTTCTGTAAAAGCAGAGCAATGTGTTTTTCTGTTCTGCTGAGCTGTAGCTTCCTTGCTTTAGTTAGTATTAAAAAAAATCTGTAATCACAGGGATTTAAAGGTGAAAGGAGAGGCTAGACCAGGATTATTGTTGTTTGTATCCACAGCAGAACCAGAGCAGCAGAGACCCCACGTTCAGCCTGCAGGCTCTCTGTGAAGGAAGCACTCGATCACAAGCTGCAACCACGTTCCTCTGTCTCCTGGTCCTGAAAAAACAACAGGCCATCCACCTGCATCAGAGCGCTCCTTACCAGGACATCAAGGCGACACCTGGACCCATATTCTACACCTAGAGAAATCAGAGTCAGGTGTGCAGAGTTTGAGTTTGTGGATGATCTGCCTCGTGTGGATGTGGCGTGTCTGTGTCATGATGTCAGTATAGAAACACGATCCTCTCTCAGGTTTTCTGTAAAACATGCTTGAACAGAAGACAATAAAACACAGATTAGTCTGTTTCTGTCAGAGGTTTTGCTCTTTCAGTTGTTCGCTCTTGAAATGAATGTTTTTCCTGAAGCTCTTTGTCGGACCGATTTTACAACGTAACTAAAAGCAGCTATTTAACATCTTCAAGCATTTTAATAAGAACAATCTGTTGACTACTTAATTTTTTACTGTATTTTTTTTATCTTTGTATCTGTCAGATCTCATGTTATGCAGCAGTTACTTTGGACTTGACGTTCTTGCACGTTCATGTTTGTGTTTCCACATTTGTTCCAAGTAAAGAGCTCAAACCCCACCTACATGTGGGATCAGCTCCATCCTAGGTGTTTTATCTGAGAAAGATAACAAAATTAACAATTTAGCATCTTGTAGATTTATTTTCATCTTGTGGACTCTAAATTTTGAACCTTATTTTCAGCTTTGTCTCTTCTGCAGCCTTACTGTAACAAATTCGATGTTCAGTGTTAAATTATAATGTTCCTGGTTTCTTTAAGCTTTATTTATTTTACAACTTGCCAGGATTTAGTTTCTAACTCATCCTGTGCAAGTTTAGCAGCTGTCATCGGGGCTACAAGAAGATATTTGTCACTTAATGTACAGCTTTACCCCACGCTGCCATTTTATATAAATAGTGTTGAAACTTAAAGTTCAGGCAGCACTTGTGCTTTCTGTGGAATTGTAAATATTTTGTTATAAGTTGTGAATTGTTTGAGCGTATCAAAATAAATGCAAAAGAAGGCTGAACTAAAATGCTTGTTTTGTACTGAAACAGGCGTAACTTGGTGCTGTAAGTGGGACAGCTGGAGTTTGTCCAATCTGGGAGAATTTGGACAAATATGGATTTTTTTGTTTAGTATTTAGGCTTCTTTTTTTTCTCCTCATTTTAGTTCCCAAAAATATGAATTTCTACAAATCAGTACAAAACAGCAGATTTATATCTTGATTTCTGAAAGATAAACAGTCAGTTTTGGTGACATAGGGCTGTAAATTATAGTAAACTGGATGTTTCTGGCTTTTAGCTTGCCTTTTGCTCATTTTAGTTTTTTGCTACTAATAGCTTTTAAGCTAGACTTTTCCCACTTTCAGCTAATCTTTTGTTACTTTTAGCTTAGAACATTTTCCTACTTTTAGCTTTTAGCTATTGTGTTCTTTTACCTGTTTCATTTTCTTCAGCAGGTTTTAACAATCATTCAGCATTCACTCATTTTCTAGTTGAATTTTATATATTTATTATTATTATTTATTCCAGTGTTTGTTTTTGGTTGTATTTGATCTGCATGACGTACAGCACTGGTTCCCAAGTTGGGGTCGAGTCCATCTGATCGTGGTATCATGGTGGCCAGTTGAGCCATTACTCTGATGTTCAGAAATCAAATTAAAATAAAAAATTAAATAATTTCTACCACCATATTTTTACTATAATCGTTAGAAAATATAACAATAGTCATCTATGAGGGGAAAGTAGTATAACAGGAGTTGTGTTTGTGTTATCATATGCCCTTATTGATTTTTTCATAATGTCTGTATAGTTTAACCAAGGATAGACTATTTGTAGCCGTACATTTTTAACACTTATTTTGAAGGTCAAAAACTGAACAGTTTGGGAGCCCCTAAGGTGCTTAGAAATATAATTCTCTAACAAAAATTAGACTTAAAAATGCATGTAGACCATTGGATTACAAAAGCATTTAATAAATATTTACCATGTATGCGTTTAACTAGGTGTCAAAAGGGTCCTGAAAATCAACAGAGAAACTTAAAAAAAAAAAACTAGTCTGGAAGTTTGAAATGGGAACTATATGAACCAGTGGATCCTGGTGCACTCGGGAGGTCCCTGAACGCATCAGATGGTGCCTTCGCGGCCGGTCGCCGCTCTGAGTCCCTGCTGTCTCTTTAAGAAGCAGCATTGCAGCAGCAGCCGCAGCAGCTTCATTTCATCTCGGGGCTTCATGGCTGCAGGATGGACTCTCATCAGTACCGCCAGCGTCTCCTCCTCCTGCGGCCGCCGGGCAGGAACCGAACCTCTCCGATGACGCGCAGCCTCCGCCTGCCGAAACGGTACCGTCCGATGCTGTCTGCACGACGTCTATCTTTAGCTGTGGGACTCTCAGGACCCGAGTCCGGCTGCAGAGCCCCCTTTAACTGGATGTAGGACGCAGTTCGGATCGACTTGACGCGTTTTCTCCTTCATATATATATAGATATATTTTTAAAAAGTCGCTTCTGGTGCGCTGAACGTCCAGCTCTGGACCTCCTGCGTTGCACGGAACCAATGGTGGGACTTTCTGACTGTCCGCTAATCTGAGGTGGCTTCGCTGCAGGCGACAGATGTGGACACACCATGTGATTTGAAACCTGATTATCCAAGGACGAGGCGCGCTGTTCCTCCTCCTCCTCCTCCTCCTCCTCCTCTCTGCCTCTGGGAGTCCAGTTTCCTCCTCGTCGTCCCGCTGTGTGAGGGGGAGCAGGTTCGCCTCCACGCTGTAAACACTCACACTCATACTTACGTAAGATGATTGCGTCTTTCTCACCAGCGCTTGGCCACTTGTTGCGCAGACAGGAAGGAGGGGAGGGGAGGGGAGGTTTCCTGCCTCCTCGTCCTAGAAATGTGGCTGAAGGAGCAAATGAGAGGCTGTAGACCCACAGGGGTGTCTTCATCATCAGGGTCTCCGGGGATCTTCACAGGGAACATGGGGACATTGTGTCCTCGCGCTGTGAGACAGATGAGACAGAACAGGACTCTGCTTTGGTGTCATCAAGTGTTTCATGATGGGCTCAATAACCTACTTTACACTTAAACACACAGGCTGGTTGCATTTAGTGTTAAAGGTGGGAATAGATGACTTTTAATTAGGTTTAAACAACTTTATATTGCTTTATTTAAAGACAAGTTAAAAGAGGGAAAACAGGTGACATGTTGCTCTCATTAATGTTCATGCATCATAACATATTAATAGCTTTCTGCTGGATGTAGAAATATTTTTAACTCATCAAGATAATTTGACAAACATTTTAAAAAGAAAGAAGCACAACTTTTATAGAAACATTACATTTCTGCAATTTCAAGGAGTAGTTCACATCTTTTAAAGCGAAGGGTTTTTTTTATCGGTATGAACAATTAATATCTTGCCTGTTGTAGATAGCTCTTTAAACAGTCTCAGTTTGGAGATTAATAGTTTAATTCTGACCAAGTAGATGAGTTAACCTCTAGTCCGAATGGGACCAAAACCAGCTTTGGGCACATTCAGCAGAAATATCATGTGTTATAAATATCTGGACAAACTAAAAACTGGTGAGGTAAAAACTCATCACAGTTTGACACAGCATACTGAGTTACGTTTTCTACCCAAACCTGGATTAAAATGACTTATTTGTTGAATCAGAGCTATCAAAAAAAAAGAGGGATGGAAAATGATTTTCAAATATTCAAAGTCTAGTTAAAATGGGTGATTATTTCTTTAATATTCAAATAAAAATTGAACAATTACTGGGTTAATTTGAAGTGTTTTTGCTTATAATGCATGTCCCTACCAAAAGTTGAGTTTAAAAGAACAACCCAAAATCTGGGTTATTAGATAATTACAATTTGGGTTGGAGCAAGCTAGCTGTCAATAACCATTATTAGCACCAACTAATGCTTTTTTAGGAACCCTAATTCACTGTTTAATGCAAACTAAAGTTATTAACAAATCCAACCATGTTACACATCTTAGTAGCTGTTTTCAGTGCCTACCTTTACTTATTACATCCTAAAGCAGAGGACAAGTCAGGGCTGATTTGGTCAACTTTTGGCCTAAAATGGGAGATTGTGAAGAATGATACCAACCCAACCTATGACCCAATAGCTATAACCCAGCAATCGAGTTATCAAAATAACCCAGCAGTTTTTAGCGTGTACATTTCCTGACAGATTAGCCATGTAATTTGAAATGAATTGCTGTGTAAATGTTTATAAATGAAGGTTCTCATTCTGATAAATGGAGTTATTTATTATGCTCAGACCATAGTGACGAGTAGTCTGGTAGTCTGAGTGGACCCACTTCTAAAAAGGATCAATGCTTTCCCAAAATAACGTTAATCGTCAAAACTTCATAGTGGTTCATGCAAACGCTGTTTTATAAACCATTATACCACATTACACAGTGAGTTAGGTAGTGTCCCAGGCTCCACAGGAGCAAATAAACATAAAAATCTATGTAAATAAGTCTGTGTTGCAAAACGATGATGATGTAAAGGTTTATAAAGTAGAGTTTGTATAAACCGCCATGAAATGTTGGAGACAACAACAGTCCGCTTTGGTCAGACTTAAACTCTGTTTCTTCAAACATTCAAAGACCTACCTACAACAGGTAAGATATTGTTTGTAACTTTTCCCACGCAACCCCACATCAGAGTGGCTGAACTATCCCTTTAACCTGTCCTCCTGAACACCTGTCAGCTCAGAACTTCATAGACAAAATAGAGCTGTTCCAAGAAAAATAATAATAATCACACACATAACTATACAAAGTTAAATGGTTGAAAGTATTTTTAACTATTTAGAAATGAGAATACCGATTCATGTCAGGTTTTTCACACTAAAATACAACTTCTGTAGATTATTTTGTAACTGGGCTTTAAATATTGACACAAAACTGATTTTAAAATCTTCTTCTAGGACCACCTATTGTAGGAAGGGCAGGTTCATGATTTACAGTAATGGGAAGTTTCTAAATGAACAGAAACTGGTAAATGTCTCTGGCAGCTACCAAATGTCAGAGAGTCTTTGTCCTTTTGTTTCAGCAGTGAGTCTTCGGTCTAATCGTGCTTGTTTGCAGCTCTGCAGATGTGCAGGCGCGCTCAGACAGAAGCAGCTGACAGACTGTGAACTCTGTACTGACTGTGTCCTCTTTGTGTCAGCACAGAAAGGAGGCTTTATTTGCCGCTGGCCCAGATTATTTTTGATGAGGCTCAGACTTTTGTCTCTAGGCTTCCACACGAGGGACCATTCTGCATGTTTTAGGACTCATTTAGCAGGATTTAGGCCTATTTGGGGTTTCATGCTTGTATTGCTGTCTGTGCTGGTCGTTACAGTCTTGCTGCGAGGGGCTGCAGAGTCCCCCCGCTAGAAACAGCCGCGGAGACGTTGGACGTTGCTCGTCGTCATATCGATGTCTCTCACGTCGAGTCGAAAACCCTTGTCCAGTCAGCGCAGGTACTGCGTCTCTCTTTTCGAACGCCCGAATGGTCAGACAGATCTGGCTTTAAAGTCTTCCTTTAGGAATGTAACATGGCTGTGATCTGATCTCCCGTAAGGCGCTCGGTGGGGCCCGGAGGGGGCGGCGGGAGATGTTCCCATAGTGACACATCCAGTACGCACACCTTTCCTGTTCGGATAAGGGCTCCAGAGGGCAGCCCCACTGCCCGAACACATCCAAGTACCCCCCGGTGAGATACAACTCTCTGCTACTCTTTACACAGTATGTAAGCCTAGTTTTGTCAATATTGATTGGTAGAAGCATAAATTTGATCTTTGCTCGTATTTGTGTTGAATCAGACGTCAGGCAAAGCACACAGTCTGCAGCGACAACCATGGGATCAGGGCCCCCACCCCGGAGCAGTACCTTACACCCCTGCAGCAGAAGGAGGTGTGTATACGACATCTGCGAGCCAGGCTGAGAGAAAACGTGGAGAGACTACAGCACAGGTGACTCTGTCTCCTGTAATGTTGGTGTGACAAGTCGGTCAAACCTAAAGTTAACTCTGCAAAATAAGTTGTGTTTTTGTACGTGTTCAGGGATTGTGAAATAGAGGACTTGAGGACCCAGCTGTACAAGATGCAAGAAGACTGGATCGAGGAGGAGTGCCACCGGGTGGAAGCACAGTTAGCTCTAAAAGAGGCCCGTAAGGAGATCCAGCACCTCCAGGAGGTGGTTGAGTCAGTGAAGTCCAACCTGAACATCCGTGAGCAAGAGCCTCATGATCACAAGCCATACTCAGGGATGCAGGGAGTGAGGTCAGCGGGGAAGTCTCGCTCCTGTGGATGCTCCCCAGCCAGCACTTTGAGCCGCAGCGCCACCTTCACCCGACGGAGCAGCGAGGCCCTGCAGCTGGATCGCAGCTCCAACGCCCCCGAGCCCAGTGGAGCAGCCCGTCTGGCAGGGCAGACCCACCTGCTCCTGGAGGCTGCGCTCTTATCAGAGCAGCTGCCTCAGCAGGAGCACCACATCCGAGGCGCCCCAGCTGTGCAGCACCCTTCCACTTATGAAAGGTTGTACAGCGGGGGCGCCGTGTTGCCAATCTCACACTCCTGCCACACTCTCAGCAGCAGCTGTAGATGCACTGGACACGCCTACCTCCCCCATCATCACTTGTTCCTGCACTTACCTCAGGAGGAGCCCCCGGTCACAGCTGTGACTGCTGCTGCTGCCCCCACCACCACTCACACCACGCCCATCCCAGTTCCTGCAGGAGAGAAGAAGCCAGAGGTCCGCTCCCAGGCCTGCAGCCCCACTATGACCTGGCTGTGTGAGGAGAGCAGTGCTGAAGAGCTGAGCGTCATTTCGTTTGCAAGACCAGAAACCTCAGAACTGCAGCCAATTGCAGCGTCTTTACTTCCTCTGTCCCCACCAGAACACTCGTACAGTGCCGATCCACTACCATTTGATAAACCTGAGGTCGCAAAGGTGCCAACACAAGCCCAAACCTGCCAGCCACGACCTACAGATCCACTTCCTGTAAGACAGGAAGCCACAGTGGTGATGATGGACGAGAACAACACAGAGGAAGCCGAAGGAACAAATGAAGACGGACCTCCCCCTGAGCTGTGCCACTGGAGTCGCTACTTCCTCGTAGATCTTCTGGCTTTGGCGATTCCTGTGGTCCCAACCATGGCGTGGTTGTGCAGAGGAACGCCGCAGGAAGTCATGCCTGCGTACCACATCGGCTCCCTGCTGAGAGGCTGCTGTGCCGTTGCCCTCCACTCGCTTCGACGGCAGGGTGCAGGCAGTGGGCGCAGACCTGCCAGCATGAACGGGTCAACTCCAACCTGACGCTTCAAGCCTACTTTCAATGTACAAACTCAGCTCTCCACCTCTGCAGGCACAACGCTGACTTGCCACTTTGATCTCAGCCATGTGTTTTCTTCTTACAGCATTTCTTTTAGAATTTACATAATGGCCCTGAGTCTGCATTCAGCTTTAGAGGAAAAAAAGGGAAAAGGGAGAAAAAACAGGACTTAGCCGTAATGCTTTCATTTCTCAGTTATTCATTCTGCTCTTGGCTGGACTTTAAGATGTTTTTTCTCTTTAATGCAATGTGCATGTAAAGCACAAATTGTTTGAAGATTCTTGCTTGCATTAAAAAAGCAATTTTTGGGGCAAAAATGTACCGTTTATATTGTGAAAAGAAGCAGATTCGTCAAAAGTTGAATGCTTCTCTTTTTCTATGAACAGATTTGTGAATATTTGATTCAGAGTCATAAAAATATCTTTGAGTCAACAACACCCTCAAGAAACAGACCGGTTACAGCTGCGGTCAGATGTTTACATACACTCATCATAGGTATAAATGGGCCTTAAATGATTTATTTGATCTGTACTTTTTCCAGGGTGGAATGATTATATAACATACAATCAATCATTTTTAAAAGTAAGAACTGGGTGTTCAAAATTCAATTTTTTTTGTGGATTTTCTCCAACCCACACAGGGTCAAACGTATACATACACCTCCACTAACATTTGGTTTAATGGCTCTTAGCAAGTTGCACTTTGACCACACTTTGCGTATCCATCGACAAGCTTCTGCTATAATTCTGGCTGAATATTTCACCACTCTTCTTGGCAGAGTTCATTTAAATTGGTTGGTTTTCTGACACAGACCTGGCTTTTCAGCACAGTCAACAAACTTACAATAGCATTGAGCTTGTTGCTATGAGAAGGCCGCTCCAGAAGCTTAATGTCAGCTGATTTATCCAATCAGAAACCAGTTCTGATGTGTTTAGGATCATTGTTCTGTTGGTTCACCCAGTTGTGTCCGAGTTTCGAATATCTAGCTGTTGGTCTGAGGGAAAGTTGAAAAATTTGGAGGTTGTCCTCCTTTTTCCTGATTCTATCCACTTTGTGTACCAGTACTACAGCATGATGCTACCACTACCGTTCTTGACAGTTGGTACAGTGTTCTTAGATATGACAGCTTCACCATGACTCCTCCAAACACACTTCTTCTCTTTGTGACCATATAGCTAATTTTTGTCTCGTCTGACTATAAATCTTTCCCCCAGAAGGTGTTTCTCTTGTCCATGAGGACAGCTGCAGGTTTCAGTGGAGCTTGAAGGTGTTTTTGGACCAGGAGCTTCTCTCTCACTTCATGTTGATGTAAAACTGGCTTCACTGTGGACAGAGACTCTGGTGTTCCAGCAGTTTCCAGTTCATGGCAGGTTTGAGCCTGAATGGTTCCTGAGTTGTTCCTGAACATCTGAACCAATTTTCTTTCATCCGAGGCTGACAGATGAGCATCCGTCAAACTGGTAAGTTCTGTCAAACAAATTCTTTTTTTGGTGGCAAAGAGAAACTACCAGCTGCAGTCATTCAGGATCACTAACAAATTGATTGACCATGTCAACTTAAAAGACATCCTAGAACCTTCAAGACCACTTATTAAAAGATTTAGGTGAATATATGTATAGTTTTGACCACTAAATCTACAATTCAACCTTTTGTGCCAATTCTTGTTTCTAATAATCACTAAAATTGTGCATTGTATGATCGTTTCACCTTGGGAAAAGAACACTTCAAATCAGTCATTAAATCCCCAAATTTAAAGGACATCCATGCCCATGATGAATGGATGTAAACTTCTGACCTGAACTGGAACTACATTCAGCAGATTTATTTCATAATAATGAGCACAGAGAGGGTGTAAGCGCTAAAAAAAGACATTATTTTTAGTACTTGTCACATAAAAATGCTTCATGTTTGAATCTGCAAAAGAAAAAAATCAACATTTAGGTAGAATCCATACTGAGCATCATTATCATTTAC
>JAOXNZ010000210.1:8219169-8230148 GCA_028566095.1 Kryptolebias brasiliensis
GAAGTCCAGTTGCTTTTGTTTTTAACCTTTTTTGGATTTACCATGTCCTGGATGACTGAGAATCTACACCAGCAAACAGCTATTAATACTGCATATGAATCAGCTAATAAACATTTTCCCAAGAAAAACTATTTTCTTCAAACATTGCTCTTAGTGTGAAACAACTAAATAACGGACTCTAGCTGTGCAACTATCACATGTTGCCTTCAGCTAAGATTTACACTGACCGTTTGGTCCAGCATATTTTTCCATATCAGGGAAAAAAAAAGTGCATGAGAAGTGAACTGAGAAGGGTGCATTCTTCCCAGTCCAGTAAAATGCTGCCAGTGTGGAGAAACCGTAACCTCGGGCCGCCTGCGGCTCACCATCAGTCGTTTCTTTATAATGCTGCTGTTGTTTGTTGTGAAAATGTGTGGGCAAGTTCCTTCACACGGCCCCCAACAAACTGCAGGACAACTGCGGAGTGATAAACAATGCTTCAGACGCTAAAGCATTTAGCCTGCTCAGAGACACAGATTTCTGTTCATTTTGCTGGTCATTTACATAGATTTCTGGGGTTATTTGCGAGGACAGATAGCAGAACTTTGGAGCTGTCCCTGCTTAAGGTCCAGTTCTAAAGTAGGTTTCTGACCTTTTAAAACAACTCAGATCTAAAAACATCCACAGAGGGTTGTGCAAACTCTTTTTTTTTAAAAATCATTACAGTTCTGCACTACACAGACATTCAGTTAGAAATATTAAGATACTCTTTACAGAAGTGCTACAGCTAACTGCTGCTACTTGTGCCTGCTCCAACTAGCCGTTCGCTCGAGATTTCGTTCCAAGCAGGGCCATTTTCTAAGCAGAACTTTGCAGTCTTAAAACAATTCCAACCACAAAACCTTTACAGACGTTCGTGTGAATGCTGTATTTTAAACTATTACCTCACTTGATATAATTATTCCAGCAGACATTAAATCAAAGTCCTGCAGGAAACACCCCACGCTGCACCAGAAGTGCCACAGCTACCACATTACTCTACATAAATAGCCATGCGATACGAAACTTACGGTGATGTAAAAGTTTATGAAACAGCATTTTTCATGAGCGCCTATGAAACGTCTGCGATTATTGTCATTTTAAAACAGCAACCTTCCACTTTGCTCTCGGTTCCACTCATATTAGCCGTCAGCTTGTCAATCTGCTCAGAACTGATCTTTCTTCCAATCTGCAGTTATTCAAAGCACTATCTTTACCTGTTAAGAGATCAATCCTTCGTAACCTTTTCACAGAACCCAACTTTAAAAGATCTTAACTATCCCTTTAATGTTCCCCACAGAGGACACTGGTCCTGAACAGCCTGAAACCTTAGGTTTGCATTAGAAGCTGCTTCCTTTACTTTACAAAAAATCACCAATAAACAAGCTTCATTTGATGCATTTTTAATTATACTTCAGAGCCAGAATTCTTGTAGAAGAATTTGACTGATTCCAATGATATAGACTATATAGACTTAGTATTTTTTTAAACTAGTAAAGTATAAATATACACCAGGCCAACAAACAGGGAGGAGACTGACATTTCAATGAAGCAACAACGCAATCATCTATCTGTCACACTCGAGCAACTGAAGCTCCTTTTCTGTAGATAAGCTTATGAATTTATTGACTAATAAGGACAGATTTGGTAATCTTTCATTTTTTTGAATAATCATTACATTGAAGGGGATTTGGTGACATCTAGTGGGGAAGTTGCAGACTGCGGTGGAATAAAGGCACTCTTGTGACATACTCAAATTATTCCAGTGATGCTCCTTAAATAAATTCTGACTTGTGTCTAATAACAGCGCATCTTGCACATTGCAATGTTTTATTCTCAGTCGCAGACGACTGAGCAGACCGTGTCCAATCACTGCTGTCTATATGATACACGCATGCCTTCACCGACTTGACACCGGCCCCACATCTGTCACCCCCCCCCCCCACACACACACACACACACACAACCCACAGCCAACCAGCGAGGCAGACGCATCAGAGGTTTGTGCGTTGGAGACTGGCACAGGCTGCCTCTGCAGAGCAGCGAAGAGGCCAAGGCCGAGGCACAAAAGAAGCTCTATTCAGGGCCGGAGCCGGCTGCTCTGATGAGGCCGTCGCACAGAAAAAAAACAAACACCCGCCACACAGAAGTCTCTCAGAACAAAACGAGCTCGGAGATTCAGTTCACCTTTATGTATTTCGCCTTCGAATGCGTTCGTGCAAACCTTTGGCTAATTATAGTCAGTAACAACATGAGACCCGAGAGGTTAGTCTGTGCATGGAGATACACACCAAACAGAGCCGGTTGCTAGGGAAGTCCCCCCTTTTTTTTTTTTTTTTTTCCTCCACTCATTTTTCTTTTAACACAGTGTAGAAACTGTATGGTAAGCAATGAAGAAAGCTGACTTTTATTTCATCACACTCCATGCACATTTGCGCTTATTGCACAACTTCAACTACTACACTATTTTACTTTCTCAGAAAAAAAAAAAAAAACTTGAAAAGTTAGAGGAACGCAATGAAAACAAGAAGCTTCCAACCTAAGATTCAGTGACAGTGAGGCGAGCAATTAGCTCTGGGCATGATCCCATCTCATCAGTGCTGGCCCACATGACAAGCAGAAATATGTACGGGGGTGGGAACAGAACATGCTCCAACATGGTCATGCCTATGACAGGAAGCTTATTAAGCTAAGTAAAAGTGCTTTGAGCTAAAAAGGACAGCACCACCTTCAGAATGTTGAGAGAAATCCCGCCTGCTGGAGGTTAAAATACCCACGTCCTACATTTCCCATTAAACTGAAAATCCCCATAATAAGCACAAATCATCTTCCTGTTCCTCTCCCAGGAGCCCTGTCTGTGTTTTGTAAACTATTTCAGGCATCCACAATCACAGATGACTTCCTTCAGAGTTTATCAGGCTCCGACAAAAACAAAACAAAACCCCAAACCAACTGAAGAGAAACGAGGCGACCCGGTGAAGCCATCCTCGAACAGACGGCCAGAGACGAGTGCGAAGCAGCTCGGGCATTCTTTGTTCCCTGGACTAAACTTCACACCCGTCTGGAATTTCCATTACCTCGTGAAAAAAAAAAAGAGAAAGTTACAGTGGGTGGACCACTGACCACCAACATCTGAGAGCCTGCTTTATAATGAGCTCCTTCAGCTACGCAAGCAGAATCGTTTTTCTTCTTATAAACAGACCTTTTCTTGGATTTAGACACACAGTTTTAAGGTTACAGTATATTTAGCAGATTTAATATTACACTCAAATGAAAGCTTTACAGCCAGAGTAGCATTCAGTCACTTTCTGTAGTAAAGGTTGCAATACTAGTAAGCAACAAAACCAGTATTTTCCCCATTGGTTAAGGTGGAGATAATGCAATGTGTTCAGGCATCTTATATGGCATCAGTTAAATGACGACCACAGTTGAGGGGCTAATTCCCTGCATCCTGTCTTAAGCGTGCAAAGCCTCTGCAGTAACATGTAAATATGGCAGCTGAAAAGTACTGAAAACCCAGTCAAAGTCTGAGCTTAGCCACTGTATTTAAATGTGCCGCGTTCCGACACTCAGGCACAGAAAGTGCAGAGCTTAAGCAAAGCATGCAGGTCACAGGGACTCAAGTGTTCAGAGAGCACGCCACTGTGAAATGCAAACAAAAAGCACTCGTGTGGAAAACAGTGGTGAAGAACAATAGAAATACAGAAGTCTTCCCAGACAGGAAGCGATTGAACTTTGCCTGGACAACACTTTTATTATTAGGAGTTTGCTCTGGAGTGTTTTTTTTTTTTTACTGATAGGAATGCAAATACTCCACCTAAATGAAGCCAGACGTGACAATGTGGTGCAGAAGCTCTTTAGAAAGAAAGAGAAATGTGTGTGTGTGTGTGTGTGTGTGTTTTTTCTTCTCCAGCATATCTGGACTGACAGTCTTGCACTTGCAAACAGTGTGGATTTGTGTGATAAAGGAGTAGCCCGGGTCATTAATACAGGTTACGCCGGGTGACCTTTTGACTCTTTCTTTGGTGCTAAAATGAGAAAACAGTGGAGCCAAAATGACAGGTGGGTCAATCCTGCTGCCTTCTGACTCCACAGACCACATGCCTGTCATTCTTAACACCAACTACTTCCTCTCTCCAGCCTGAAAAATCAATATATCACAGCATTCAGTCACTCAGATACCCATAAAATATTGATTAGCACACATCAGAAGTTAGCTCTGAAGAGTTCGTGAGAGCAGCTGGAAGCCACAGGTCAGTCCACTTACTATTTCTCCTGCGAGGATGAAGCCTTTCTGAGTCTTCGCGTAACTTTTCAGCTTCTCCATGCAGTCGGCAGCGGGGCTGGACCCAGTTGTGTCAGCCATCCTGCAAGAATTCACCCAACTCGACTACAGTAGCTGGAGTTTAAAAACAAAGTGTTTGGGGGGCGGAGGGGACGGATACTTCAGGAGGAAGAGTCCCAGAGCTGTTGTTGCTGTTGTTGTTGTTGTTGTTGTCGGCTGCTCCCGGGTCCAAACACCGAAGAGGGGTGTCGTTTTCTACCCCGCTGCTGCTCAGGGGGATGAATTAACTTCTCCGCTGAGAGGAGGAGGAGGAGGAGGAGGAAGAGGAGGAGGAGGAGGAGCTGTGGGGCGTTGGCTTTCACGTGTTCAAGGAGGTGGGCGGTCACGAAGCGGCGAGAAAGCGACGTCATGTCCTGTTAACCCTCTGGTGTCCGTGTTTGTAAAGTTGACCCCTCCTGAAGCTCTCGTAACTAAAGAGAGGAAGAAAAGCCCCTGAAACCTGGGGTCCATTTAAACCCGAAGGCCCCGGGAGGGTTAGTCTTTTATTGGCTTCACACGGAGCAGCTCGTGCGCTTCAACCTGTTTGCAGTATGGCAAGCCTTTTTAGCATTTATTCTGAGTCCTCTTCACGTCTGACGTCAGTTTCCGTCACTAGTTTGAACTTTAGTTGGGCATTTGGTCAAAGTGAAGCGGCATATTTAGCCTTAAAGGTACTCATTACAAAGTTATGAAGAACACATAAAATACAATTGTATAGTAGTTAGAGCTGGCCCGTTACTGACTCACCTGGGGTAAAGATCTGAATCCTCCCACCGAATCAGGACTCACGAGTCCGAGGTCTCAATTAACCCTGATCCTACATGACCTCTGGCAGACCGCGGCTAAGTCCCCGAGTTAACAAACTCACCGAAAAAACCATCAGAATCCCTGAAAACGCTGCTGACTCAGACATGTCGGGTCTCTGATCCAGGTTAAAGACTCATATGATACGCACATGTTTTATATTTACATATATAGTTACAAACTCTTTGCACATTCTGCTTTTTTTGTCCTGTGTGGTTGCTTTTGTTTACCTGGCTACTTAAAATAGTTCATTCTTAGTCTACATTCTAATTTGCACACTTTGCATTTTTGTTGCACATCTTATTTATATTTGTATTCTATTCTTATATATTCTGCTTATCACTTTTTGCAAAATGCACATTTTTTTGGTTCTGTTTGTTAACATATGTTTGCTTTGCTCACTTTGCGGTTTTGTTTTGTTTTATCATTTGTAAGTAGTTTGTTCATTTGTGTGTGAAATTGTATAGTAAATATAACATAAAATAATAAAAAAAATATTTGCAAACAGAATTTGTGACTGGACACCAACTACTACAGGCTTTTGTTTACCTACAGAAACAGCTGAAGTGACTGAAAGAAGGTCAAATGTTAAACTTACCCGTCTGACAGAAGTTTTGCAAAAGTGTTTGAATGTTGAGCTCTGTTTTTATGGCACTCCACTTCCCTGCTTGATCCCTGATATTTATTCTTGACATTTGTCTTATTTGTTTTTCTCTTTTCTCTCATGTTTAGCAGCAGATTCTCTTATATTTCCACCTAAATGTCTTCTCCATCCTAAGCTTGCCATATTTACCTCCACGGACTACAGCCAGCCTAATGTAGGTCAGTCACTCAAGCCTCCAAGTGGTTTTCAGAGGACTCAGCCAAGTGCTTTGTTTACATTGAGTGCAGACCCACAGTTCAAAATTGCCTGTCAATATATCTTGAAAACTACCGGAGTAAACTCTTTAAACTGCACCATTTGATTTAGTTCAGGAGAAGCTTTTTATGTTTGATTTCATAGTTTGCAATGAGAAGCTTTAACTATTGCAAAGAAATGGAAACAGTAGTCGGCTGTGGCTCAGTGGTTAGAGCAGTCGTCCTCCAATGAGATAGTTGGAGTTGGATAGTTGGATTCCTGGCAGCAGTCACATGTTGAAGTGTCTCTGAGCAAGACACTAACCCCCTCATTGCCTTTGATGTGCCCTATTGGTGTATGAATGTGATCTAAAGCACTGATTAGACTCCATAGAATGATTTATTCAGATTAGCTTTGTAGAGATGTAGTAGAGTGCTGTGTGCATGTGTGTGTAGTAAAGGAGGGAACAGATTGTGTTGTGAAGCACTTTGAGTTGGTTAGAAAGGCGCTATATAAGTACGGTCCATTTATCATAAAGGGTTTAAAAAAATCACATGAGCCTCTTTGTTAAACGCTTTATTTGTAGTGTTTCTCTTCTTTAGCAACACAAGCTTCTGCAACATTTATTCTGTGGGCTGAAAGCAGAAAGGTTTGTGAACCACAGCACTATAATTCAAAATCTTGGCGCACTGATTGAACAAAACCTGCCAGTTTAGTGTACGGGACACTACAGTACATCAGTGATCCAGCTTCAGCAGCATGGAGGCCTCTTCTGGCCGAAGGTGGGGTGTTCAGATTCATTACAGATGCAGTTTTCCAGGTCAGCTCTGTGTTCGAGGCTCTTGGAGAGGAGTTTTTCCTCTGCGATCGTGATCAAAAATGTTATCTTCCTTTTTCCTGCAAACATTTCCGACCAATACGCAGACTGGATACACAATAAACACACACACCTCCTGCTGATCAGGATCGTATCTGTGGCTCCGAAAGTACAGATGGTTTTTTCTCTGTAAATTCCCTTTAAATTATCATTAATAACATTTTAAATATTATTAAAATAAATATATGGATTGTATAAAATATAACATTATACTGGACAGTCTAATTAGGCCTAAATCTTCCATCAGTTTAATTATTATTATTATTTGTAATAGTAAGTAAGTAGTAAGAAATTTCTAGCCCTTGAGTAAATTTTGTTGGTGACCCCTGCTGTACTCAACATACATTATATGCAATGTTTTAACACCTGCTTTAAATCACTATCAGTGTTAAACTGAAGCCTATAGTGCATAAAATGCAAAAATGTGATGATTCATCTACATCCTACTTGATTTTTTAAATTTGCATACACATTGGGGAAAATCCAAAGGAAGTTAAATATATCAAACTTTATTTTTTATAGCAAACACCAAACAGATTTGAGCCTTAAATGAACTGACTGTGGCTCGTACGGCTCAGTTTGGATAATGGCAAACGTGGGGCATGTGGTTAATGATGTGTCTGTGATTTACCTCTGCTTTGAGCTTTTTAATTTCTTAAAGGACTTTGTTGTCAAACTAGATAAGAAGGCAACGTTTTTAATGCTGTCAGTTGACCTGTGACCATTCGGGGTTTAAAACATTCTTCATTTTGCAGCAGATGATATTTCAGCTCATGAATGAAATCTGTGGTACTTTTGTGGCAATAATTTTAAGGAATGTTTTGCAGTTAACTTTATTTGTTACAAACCACTGACATATAATAAATTCAGTAACGTTTTTCTGGTGGGCCGTGTTGTTTATCTGCTATTATGGTCCCATTTACACTACTCCAAACAGATTATTTTAAACTGATATTTTTTTCTCTGTAAAAAACAAACTATGAGCATTTCCATCGTATTAATTTGGGGCTAATAATGATTGATATGAACCATTCTTTGCAAAGGGTAAAATGATCATACAACAATTATTTTTTAAAACAAGAATTAGGCACACAAATTTGAATTTATTGTGCATTTTCTCTAATCCACTAATCCAGTAAATATGTTCATACATCCCCACTGTTATTTGGTTAAATGTATCTTAGCATGATTCACCTTAGCCACACACCTTTTGTCTCCATCAATGAGCTTCTGAAATAATTCTGTCTGGATATTTGACCGCTCCAGCATTGGTTGAGTTCATTTAAACTGGTTTGCTTTCTGACACAGACTCCACAAATTTGAATCAGGTTGTGGTCAGGGCTTTGTGAAGGCCGCTCCAGAAGCTTAATGTCAGCTGATTTATCCAATCAGAAACCAGTTCGGATGTGTTTAGGATCATTGTTCTGTTGGAACACCCAGTTGGGTCTGAGTTTCAACCGTCTATCCGTTGATTTGAGGTGAAGTTGAAGAATTTGGAGGTTGTCTTCCTCCTCCATTATTCCATCCACTTTGTCCAGTTCACCAGTACCACAGCATGATGCTACCACCACCGTGCTTAACAATAAATTCAAAGTTATGCACCCAGTTCTTGGTTTGTTTTTGTTTTTAAATCAGTAAACTTGTATGTTGTATAATCATTCCACCGTGGAGAAAGGACGGTTCAAAAATAATTGATGCCTCTGATGAATGGATGGAAACGTCTGACTGTAACTGTAAGCTCTTTGCTCCATGAAAAATCATTGTGCTTTCTCTAAAACATGTTAGAGTCCTTTTTAAAATATTTTACATTTTAAAAATACAGTACTTGGGTTTGCAAGCTGTAAAAATGAGAAGTTACCAATTCAAACTACTGAAAATGTGAACTCAAAGTAAGTTTTGAACTGCACAGTAAGTAAACTGCAGTAAAACATAACAAGTTCAGATTCTTCTGACCTTTCCTGCATTGTTTGTAATGATTAAAACGATTAAAAGGTAAAGTAATGAGGAAAAAACAAAAACAATGTTGATAAAAAAAACAACAACATACCCTCCCAAGCACTAGGGGGCACCATGATAAGACCTCAATCATTTGTCCCCTCTGTCAAAGCTAAGACATAAAATAATATTTAGTTTCAGACTGAAATAAACCAAGTGCATTAGGTGAATTAAAATGATAAAAAAAAAAACACAATTTACCCTTCAACAGAATAATGTCAAGTTTATTTCATTTTGTTTCACATGGACCCCATATAATAAGAATACGGCAAAGTTTTGGAGAGTCTTGAATATTTTTTTTCTGACTTATCATTATCATAAATACTAATATGAATACATCATTCACAATTAAACACGGCACTATCCAAGGGCTTAGAGAGTATCACAAGACATCATTCACCACTAACAACAGACTATATTTCATTTCAGCATATTTATAAGAGCTACAGTGAAAGAGAAAGAAAAACATACTGGAGAAAAACAAAACAACAAAGTGGAAAAACTAGAGAAAGAGAGAAAGCCATTAGCTTCAATTGCCTGAATTAAAGAACCCTGATTTAAAAGAAATTAATGTCTGTACAATGAGTGATGATATGCTGGAGATGAGTAACAACTCAGAGATGTTAGAGCAAAAACCACCAATAAAATAAAAACTTTTATTTGGCAAACATGCTCTTGAGTATCCAAAGAAAGGATCGGCAGCCATATTGATTATAAGTGGGTACGAGTCGTTATTGCAGCACTTTCTTTGTGCTTTGGATAGGATATGTCAGAGCTGCTGTTCAGTCTGTGCTGCGCAGTAACCACTGTTATGGATCAGACGAATGTTTGCTCCTTCCTGAGCCTCAGCGTCTACCATGTGATTGTGGATCCTTTGGAATGTAGGGAGGAAACTGCATGCAGTAAAGTGGCTTATTATCTGAAAAAGGAGAGATAAAGCCGAGCAGGAGAGGCAGAAGGTTAAAACACAGCAGCACGTCGCTCAGACTGCCTCGTTATAAAGGATAGCATGACCAGAATCTTTAAAAACCTAACTAACTCCTCTCTCGTGTTATTTTATGTTATGCTAAAGGTGAGTACGTGCCTCTGATTTCAGTGTGATGCGAACACCGTTTAAAAAACTAGATAACTCTGTCTCACAACTTTCTGGACCACATGAAAGGCGATGGAACACAGGAAAAGATTCATCGACAAAAACTGCTTGATGCCGTTTACATAAAACCTGAACAAAACCAACAAACACACGCTGCTAAAACTTGTGTCACAATTTCCATACTGACAGCACTATAGTGGTTAAGAAACAACAAATATGAGACGCTACCATGCTCATGAACACTCTTGTCTCTACACTTTTTTATTGAACAATACTCAGTGTATCACATGAATTCCCTCACTCCTGACAGTGAAGTTTGATGGAAAAAAATGACAAACACGTAAAGCTGAAACAACCTACTCACACCTCACTGTCACCACTTATATTACTCTACAGATCACAACTTGTTTGTTCTTTTTTATAAAGATAAATGTCTCTTTTATTCGAAAGTCAGCGTTTGCATTTTCAACAGCCTTCCCCTGGATTTTTAAGTCCCGCCAGTAATGCTGATAAAATAAACAAAACTATTTACCTTGAGGAAACAGAAGATTCCCAGATGTCGAAATGCGTAAATAAAAATATGATCGCGGTGCAATTTGTTTAAGAGAACTGGTTGGTAAAGGTTAAACTGTCGGAGCTCCTAAACAGAACCAAAGTAAAAACAATTGAATAACTCTGTGCTCAACATTTGTTGTATAACAACTAATATAGAGTGCACAATTATTCAGCTGTGTACATATAATCATATACTGTATATTTATATATATATGTGTTTTAGCAAGTTGATATTTACACAGCACAGACAAATACATTCTCTCAAGTTAAATATTACTACAGGTTTTTTTTTTTCTTTTTTTCTTTTTTTCCTCACAAATGTAAGTCTTCTCTGTTGCAAGATTTCCCTTAAATGTTCAACAAATGTTTTGGTATTTGTATTCAAGTTTGTCTCGTAAAACCAAACAGACAATCCTCTGTTGTCTTCTACAGTTAAAATACACCACAAGAATAATCATCATGTTACAGCAAAGAC
>JAOXNZ010000210.1:8285159-8300787 GCA_028566095.1 Kryptolebias brasiliensis
CAAACATGGCTCAGTTCCACCAGTTCTGTCAGGAGGAATGGGCTAAAATTCCTGCCAACTATTGTGAGAAGCTTGTGAAAGGAGATCTAAAATGTTTGACCCAAGTCATACAGTTTAATATACTAATGAAGTGTATTTAAACCTTTGACTTTGAAGAAAGTAATAAAAATTGCCTTAAAAACATTCTCTCTCTCATTATTCAATCCTAATTGTTTAAACTTTATTCTGACTTCACGTCAGACAGGATGAAAAAAAATGCATATGTGTCTTTTTATATAGTGTATGTAAACTTCTGGTTTCAACTGTACATGTATATTAAAAAAGGAATGGAGGAAAAAGTCCAGACCACATTTTCTGCTCATTCTCCTGCGCGTTTGTGTGTGAAAACAACTGTTACACGAGTACGTTACTGATGTTCTCCCCTGATTCTTTGCAACAAAACAAATAAACCTACCATCCATAATGTTCTGAGCATACAGATGTTGAACGTATTTGAATCACTAAAATAAGATGTTGAAGCATAAATGTGACAGCAATGACACACACACGCACGCACACAAATGAAAACAAAAAATGTTATATGACAACATTTTCTGATTGTGCAAATATGAGGTTTGTCAGAAGGAACCTTGCTCAGATGTAAAATTTCAGTCATAATTTGCCCCTGAGGTACAAAAAACAAAGTGCAGCTACTTGTCACCGGCGTGGGGAACCATCATGTCCACCCTTGATCCTCCTGATAGAAGTGTTGGCATTCTCACAATGCTCTGGTTTGACTCACTGTGTCCACCTTAGTCCTTAATGCTCTCTAGTGAAACAGCCCCTTTGGCCCCTGATGCTGCTGCTGCTGAGGATCTCCGTCCTTTGGAGGTAGCTGACTGGGATCATCTGCAAAGGGAACAGCTGAAGAAAACAAGAAGAAACAACAGAATGAAATTCTTAGGCTTTTTTTGGATACTCGGAGTAAACAACATTGTTTAGGTGTACTCTTTAGTAAAGTGTTTGCAGTTGTAAATGTCCAGTCTCTCTTAATAAATTTACAAAAAGTAAGAGTAAAAATCATAGGTAATGATGTCCAATTTCTGTATTGTCACTTCAGTTTTTAGGAGTTGTTCACGCTGTAAAAGCCCTTTACGTGATTCTGCACACTCTGGTTTCCTCCCACAAACCAAAAACATGCAAGTTAGGTTTACTGTCACAAACATCTTGTTTACAAAACTCAGTGAGGGTCACTCACGGTTCTGAAACTGTTGAGCTGTGTATCTGGTTAGAAGAATACCAAAACCCTCGATGAGAGCGAGCAAAATTCCCCCCATCATGGCTGAGCCCATCATGGTTAATGGTCCACCTGAAAAACAAAAAAACATTCAGTGAATGATAAGAGTTATTGTGTTCATTCATACAGGACAGTACTGTCTAGCTTAGAGAGCTTCTGGAAGTTTGCGCTTACTGCGTGCTGCTAAGATGGCTCCTGTCAGCGCACCACTTGTTATAGAGTTCCACGGGTCCTCTTTCCCTCTCAGGCGAACTAAACCACAGTCGATTGTAGAGAAGAGCCCTCCCCACACAGCAAAGCTACCTAGAAATACAAACAACCCAGTGCTGGCAAGGCTGACTACACAATGATTAGTTTTGAGAATCACTCAGTTAGATGTTAAAATAAACATCCACCAAGATACACCTAAATATTTAAAAAGAAAATGCTGGTATTACTGAGCAAATCAAATAAAACTAACAACAATAGTAAAAGAACTATCTCCTGGTCAACAAAACAAGACCTTCTTACCTCCAATCTGCGGAGCTCTTACTCTCACTGCTTTTGCACTTCCTTTCAGCCTGTGTCTAACACCCTGAAATATTGCAGAACGGTTAATAAATGCTTTAGAAAAGAGCCAGGGAGCTAATGTCTTGAACTTACAGCAGGGGCATTACGAAAGCCCTTGATTGCCTGGAACACCCCTCCTCCGATGGCGCCCATCGTGAAAGCTCCTCCACAGTCATCCACTATCCTCCAGGGGCTGCAGGGAGGCACAGAAACATGGAGGCAGTGGGGAGAAAAGGCAAATGATGCAAATCCAATCATCACAAAAAAACATGTAAGTAGAATTGTTTATTCTTGTCCAGTGAGGACATTTCCTAACAGGACAATACCAAACCACATCTTTTATGTTTTAGATGTTTGCTTCGTAGTAAAAAAAAGGTCTGGTTGCTGAACTGAGCTGCCTGCCCTGCAGGGCTGTCACCCACTGAAAACATAAGGCACATTATGACTCAAAAAATAGACAAATGGAGCCTCAACTGTGAATTCATTTCACTTTCACAACTAATTACTTCAAAACTTAACATCTGCTTTTTTTTTGTCTTTGTAGTCTGTATAAATGTAGGATTCAAAGGATTAGCAAAATAAAATCGAAATTATCTTTATAGCCTGCTGTGTTGTGTGCTTGTGCAAAGTGAAAAACAACTTAATGCGCGATTGTTGGTAACCATTTACTGCGTTCACTTAAAACAGCAAGTAATATTTTGGTTAAGTTCAAATAAAACTAGTTGACGTTAACAGACTGATTAAATTTCAACAACTTTTTGTCTTTAAACCAAACGAGTCGCACAACTCACAAAGCCCGTCTGTTCACTGCAGCTGATTAATTAAATGTAATGTTATAAAACCACATTAGGACTTGGGAGGACTGCTTTTAAACTACAATGAAAATGAAACCTTTAAGAGCTAATCTTACCAAGGTTCTCGGACATACTCCTCCATGTTTGTTGTCGTCGAGAGGACGATGTGACGTCATCACTGTGCGCCCCGTGTTTCCTTTTTGTTGCTATCATTCATTCTGCTGTCGACGTTAAACAGAACACAGTTCTTTAGCACAGGTAATCGTTTAATTTATCTCAATCTGTAATCTTTATCTAAATGTTTATTTTTTAAATGTTGTTAGCTGGTGTAGAAGGTGTTTTCTTGTTACAGCGCGGCTTGTTTGTTGCTTTAATCGAGCAGCTGTTGCTAACAGAGTTAGCCTTGGAGCATGCCTGCTGTTCGTGGAAATCGGTTTACTTTTGTACACATTGGGAGTGTTTTCCAAACCTGGAGTTTCTATATTAAAAAAGACAGGACTTGATTAACGAATATTTTCTTAAACATGCTGTATTAGTTGTCGTTTTTCTTTAAGTTTCAGAAACAAAAGCAGTGTGATTTCTATTAGTATCTTGCAACTTTTTACACAGTCCTAGTTCAAAGGTTTCCCTGCAAGGTTTTTGTTGGATCATGTGAAAGTTTCTATTCTAAAAAGAAAAAGGTAGATAGATACATATAAATAAAACAGTATGAACAAAGGAAAAACAATTAGTGATGACCAAAATCAAATATTGTACTTAATACATATGAGAAATATAATAAAATATTTCACTGTTTCAGCCCGACATACAGTCACTGTGCAGAAAGTTTGAGGTTTCTATAACTAAAAGTTCTATACATACAGACAACATTCAAATACTGCACTTAGCTCAGTGAGAGATATTATACTGTAATAGGTTTCTGAAACAGTTTGGGGGTACAGTCCGCTGTGCAGAGAGTAGAAGGAGAAATCATCGCGTTAACCCATCCAATGTATTTTCTTACTTTCAGAGTTTGATGATTGTGTTTCTGTTCTTTTCTGATTATCAGTCAGGGTGGCATCGCAATATAACCCTCACTCCTTTATTTCAGGATGCCTCTACCTCCGGCACTGCTGTCCCGCTTGGCCAAGAGAGGGATTGTCAAACCAACAGAACAAGGTAAATGTCCTGGGACAAGTGACTTAGTACATCCTTTCTCTGTTGTCTTGCATTTTCCATTCACTGTGTAACAGCCTTTTCTGTTTAACTAAAACAGACGCAGATGAGGAGATTATTGCTGAAGATTATGATGACAACAATGTAGATTATGAAGCTACCAGAGCAGAGAGTCTCCCACCAAATTGGTACAAAGTGTTTGACCCTACTTGGTACGTACGCTAATAAAGTTATATTTTATTAAATGTATCTTAAATATCAAATGAATTAAGTCAGATATTTATTGATTGCTCATACATTATTATAAAAAGTATAATTGTAGATTGAACCATTTGTTTTCTATTTTCTGCAATCTACAGCGGTCTTCCTTACTACTGGAATGTGGAGACGGATCTGGTCGCCTGGTTATCTCCAAATGACCCTTCTGCAGTGATAACAAAAGCTGCCAAGAAAATGAAAGGTGTCAGGGTTTTTTTTAATCTCAATTTGTGTTACCACTTACTAGTTCTCAGTACTCATATTGTAAACTAATACATAATGGCAGGTCTCAGCATCATTTTGTAAACAATCTCAGAACGCAGAGTGTTTTTGTCCGATTTTCTTCGGGGTTTGTTTCTTAATCGTTGCTTTGAAATCTTTTTTAAGCTGATGTGGGAGATGAAAGAGTGGAGAGACAGTCTGAGAAGCTCGAAAGAGAACGAGAGCGAGAACGGGACAGAGACCGAGACAGAGATCGTGAAAGAGATAGAGACCGGGACAGAGACCGGGAGGACGGGAGGGACAGAAGAAAGCAGAGGAGAGAGGACATCACACCGTACAGCAGGAACAAAAGAGGTAATACCTGCATGTGGATTATATCACATATTACTAGGCCGAAGCTTTTTGTGCCATAAATGTTAAATGCTCACTTTCTTTTTTAGGAAGAAAAGATGATGAGATGGACCCGATGGATCCAAGTGCTTATTCTGATGCTCCAAGGTAGTGTTTTAGCATTGCAGGTGCTATAATAGCCCTCTAAGTTTTAATATTATAATCGTGCTGGTCACGCCACAGTTTTGCAATTTGGCAGGAAAATAGTTGTTAGAAATGATAATATCAAATCAAAAATGTCAAATGAATTCCTTTATTTTTCCACATTTAATGGAACTCAACTGTCATTAACAATTTGTCTAATATCAGCTTTTCCTTTTAGTAAAGGGTCTTTAAGACAAAGCTGACATCTAAAGCCTGGTTTAATTTAATGCAGAGCGCTGCAGCTTCTGTGTAACTTGATGCGTGCTGGTTAGAAACTTTGAACGACTATTGCTGGCACTGCAGAGCAGGCGCCAAGTCACATTGCAGTAAAACCTCGTGGGAGCGAGGTGGCAGCAGTCCCTGTCCTCTGGTTTCACCAGCTGGGTGCAGCCTCTGTAAAAGCAGGACATTACTGAGTGATCACCTGAAAGCTTTTGTTCGATGCTCTTTAGAGCCACTATCCTAACCAAACAATATGTGATGTTTACATTACCATGCAAAGATTTATGTTCCAGGTAATTAAAATTAATTGTTACAGTTAAATTAGATTTTTTGGTCCTCTCAGAATCTTTAACTCTTAATGAGTAAAACATAGAATTTTTGCATCATTCACATGGACCCATCTCTCCAAGCATTTTCATTAAACATTACTTTTATTGGTTCAAAAGGAGAACAGAATCTAATGTCTGTCCTGATTCTTTTTTTTCTTTTTTTTTTAGTTGCATTTACCTAAAATGCTAAATATGTTTTGGTTACCATAACAGTTGTGTCTTTGCTCAAATAAATTGATATAAAGTACTATTAGCTGATTATTTGGGGGGCTTAAATTGGTGTGTGCAGAGTGTCATTAAACAGGAGGGAAAATTAGACAAGTGGAGGACAAAAGGAATGTCAAAACTTAAAAAAAAAGTCTATAGCTAATGAGCAGTATCTAAAAGTCATGTTTTTATAAAACTGGGGGAGGGATCAATCAAAGACCTGACAAAGAATCTGAGTGATGCATCATCCTTCAGATGATCATCGACTGGATGTCAAGTTTTCAGCTAATAGCTCTTTGGGAATTACCTTGTTGGTGATGAAATACTGTTTTATTTCTGTCACTGTTATCTTTGGCATTTTTCATCAATTCAGTTAAATAAATGGGAACAAACTCTGCTGACAAAGTGCCTAAAGATCAATTTTAAAATGGATTCTTTGCAAAGTGTACCATTATGTTTTGACTCAGCGCCGGTTCATTTTTGAGTTCATGTGAAGCAGATTCATATAGTGAATGAGTGAAACGTTTTAACTTTCAGAAATATTGATCAGAATACCAGAAAGTCTGCCTCCTTTGCAGAAGTAACATCTTGCTCAAACCTTTTTGTACAGAACCGTATGTTTTGTAAAAAGGCTGAGATGTTTTTGTTTTTTTTAACCATTTATTGAAACAAATGTGTTCTTTCTGACAGAGGCTCCTGGTCGAGCGGCCTGCCCAAACGCAACGAAGCAAAAACGGGTGCAGATACGACAGCAGCGGGTCCTCTTTTCCAGCAGCGGCCGTATCCCAGTCCAGGAGCCGTGCTACGAGCCAACGCCGCCAACCAACCCCCCAAGGAATAAGAAGAGACCCCACAGAGACAGCAGCTTATACACGTTGTTGTCGGACGTCTTTTTGTTCAAATCTTTAACATCTTCGGCATTGTTACGTGTGTCACATGTAGGGCTTTCATGCTGATGTCAAACATGTTTGTAAATATGTTTTATATAAAAACTGACTTTCTTGTTGCTACTAGAACCATCGGTGAACATAATAAATTTCAAGATTGGTGTGAAAATAAGCTGTTGTAGCTTGTTTCAATAGAACATCTGCACACATAAAATTCTTGACAAGGTTTTATTTTTTTAAAATATCACACGGCTTCAAAATCCACTTATCAGTTTTACAAAAAGTAACATTTAGGATGAGACAAGATTTACAAAGAACAGTTCATTTTACAACACAGGTTGGAGGGTCATTGGTCGGCTGCTCCTACATACTGACAAATGGAGTCATAATCCAGCGTGAAGACTTTCTCATCGTATCGGTCGAGCTGGACCATCGCTCTGCACTTGTTCTTGTCCCGCTGAAGGATACGGCCAACCTGCTCAGACAAATGGACAAACTGATTAGTAAAAGTTGATTACATTCAAACACGTTCACACAATTGTAGTCAGACGTTTACAGCCACTCATCATGGGTGAATGTCATTAATTTGGGGGCTTCTAATGATTTATTTGAACTGTTCTTTTTTCCAGGGTGGAATGATTATACAACAAACAACTTCAATGACTTTTAAAAACAAAAACTGCATACACAAGTTTTAATTTGTGTATTTTCTCTAATTCACACAGTCAAAATTATCCATACTGTATTTGCTCACATATATACATACACTCACTTAAATCTGTTTATAAGTGGTACAAAAAAGTCTCTTTTTTAGCTTGACATGGCCTGTTAACTTCTCGTTTGAGATCATGACTGACTGCAGCTGGTAGTAAAAAGGATTTGTTTGGCAGCACTTTTTTGGACTGACCAATACTTATCTGTCACCATTAAGATTAAAGGAAATTGATTCAAATGTTCAGGAACCACCGAGGCTCAAACCTGCCATGAACTGGAAACTGCTGGAACACCAGAGTCTCTGTTTACAGTGAAGCCAGCTTTACATCAACATGGACTGAGAGGTCCTTCAAGCTTGGCTGACATCTGCAGCTGCCCACATGGACAAACCAAATGTCTTCTGGAGAAAGGTTTTATAGTCAGACAAGACAAAGATTAAGCTATTTGGCCACAATGACAAGAGGTACGTTTGGAGGAGACAACCCTAAGATCAGCTGTCAAACATGGTGGACAACGATTAAAAGCTAGGTCTGTTTAAGAAACCAACTAATAGAAATAAACTCTACTAATTCTCCTGAGAAAAGCAGTCAAACATCAGGAATTACACTAGGAGCTCATTGATGGATACAAAACGCCTCTGGTCGAGGTGCAGCTCACTCAAAACAGGTTTAACCAAATATTGGGGGTGTATGAATATATTTGAGCCTGTAAGTACAATTTTGCCCCTATGTGGATTAGAGAAAATCCACAATAAATGTAAACCTGTGCACCCAGTTCTTGTTTTTAAAAATCACTGAACTTGTTTTTGTATAACCACTCCACCCTGGAAAAAGGACGGTTCAAATAAATCATGAAAGGCCAAACTTAATATGACATTCCTGATCATCTGCTCACCTGTCCCCTGTGTTCACCCAGTACGACCATTACTGAATCATATTCGCCTTTTGGGATGATGGTTTCCAGCATGTCCTGCTTCACATCTGCCACAGAGTAAAGACATGCCTTAATCATCACAAGCATTTACCATAGAAGCAGTCAGGAGGAGGCTGGGTAATCAATCACCAATTACTATCTCCAAAAAGACTTTTTAAGTTTGCTTATGTCCTTCAAGGCACTGATTATCTCTGTAATTCTGCATGGAGACAACATATAAGCTCTCTATATGTATGAGCTGTCAGAAAATATGAGGTTTAGATTAAAATTGATGAACAAATATAAAGTATCTCTGCATAAATCACATTCATCACATTAAGCAACGCATTTCAATTATACAAAAAAGGGTTGAAGCCATCAAGTGATGGAAAAAAAAAAAAACTACAGCATACAGAAACTGAAAATTACAACAATTTAAAATGACAAACTATTGTTTCACAGATTGATTTGCTCTGTGTGCACATCATTTTCTCATCTTACTCTTGTGAATAAAATCAAGTTTCCAAAATGATTATAGCTTCTGTTTTTAAAGAAACCACAGTTTATAACACCATGCCATAACATGCTCTATTTTCCTACTGAAACGGGGTTAACGACATGTAAAATATTTAAATCAGCTCACAAAACTGATTTTAAACATCAGAGGCCATTGTTATTTTACATGAGCAGTGCATTCTGGGTCGGTGATGCCATGGCCATGCTCGACAGTGACCGGTTTAATACTAATGCAGTTTATAGACCTTTTGGTTGTCGTTCCAGTTCACAGGGAATCCTCACCTGGCTTCATGACAAACACATCTTCCTACAAACCTGCAGTCGTGTGCCTGCCTGCCACCTTTTCCACAATTCATGTGATCATTTTATCAACTCGAGCCAACAGGAATGAGTTTTGCTTGTTGTAAGAGGAGCATGTAACAAAATGTTGAGTTGACTTTGTCATGTTGTTGATTAGGTTTACAATCCCATGAGTCTTTGCACAAATCAGCTGAAATGAGTCTTGTACACCGAGGATTGTCTTCAGCACTTAATGCGTTCATGTTCAAACTGCACAACACAGGTTACATTTATACCACCGTAGGACCCAGAAGTCATGAAGGTTCTGATTATTTAACAGCATCACCCATAATGCATTGTGACAAACAAAAAATACCAGGCTAGGAATGAAAAGATTTCCTCAAATATAGTAAAAAACACATTTTGCAGAGAACAATGAAGACAAAATGACACCTGGGCCGCACTGACGACTCACCGTCTAACAGTCTTCCCTCTTCAGTTCGACACACACAGGTAAACGGCGTCAGGACATCCTCCACTTGCATCTGCACAAAAGTCAGGCTGATTTTAAAAACTGTGGCAGAAACCCACACATTTCTAACCATGAGACTGACGTGGTGTAATGTTCCCTGGCTTCTCACTAATCTGCTTCTGCTGCTTTGATAACGGCGTGTTTCTGACTGCCTGTTCAACAGCGTGATTAATTTAAAGTGAGAGAAAGAAAACAAAAAATCCAAATTAAAGAATCTCAGAATTTAGTAACTAGAAATACTCCTTGTTCTAAATGAGACTTGTAGCTTGAAGCATTGTGGATCATAAAAACATTTCAAGCAGGACTGTGAGAAATTTTCCCTATTACACACCCACGCTCAATAAAGACCACTGATTCATACAAGTATTTCTCTTTAATTAAAGGTAAATGATGACACAAAGAAAATATGCTGAGGCTTTGGTACCTTAGAGTTGTAGTATCTGCCCCCCTTAAAAACTTTGTCTATGAAGCGAACTTTCAGGTCTCTCTGGAGCCACGAGGGAGGAGCTGCTGGCTGCTTCGCTTCTTTTACTGGAGGCTTATCTCTACAGAGAAGGAGACAAAAGCCAAACTCTCAACCACTGATTGGTAACTAGAAAACATGAAAATCCTAATTTATCTTTGTGTGTGAAAGTGTACCTGTCTTGACTTGATTCTCTGTGTTTTCTCTTCCTCTCTTCTTTCCCTCCGTCTCTTTCAGAGGACTTGTGTTTTATTTTGTCGCCGTTGTTACTTTTCTCCTTCTCTCCTCGTCTCTGTCGCTCTTTCTCTCTCTCCTTTTCCCTCTCTCTATCTCTCTCCTTTTCCCTCTCTCTCTCCTTTTCCCTCTCTCTCTCTTTTTCCTTGTCTTTGTGGGCTCTACCGAGTCGGCCTGTTTGGTGAAAAATAAAATTAAAAAATCATCATTAGCACAAAAAACAAAACAAAACAGACATATTGTGATAACGTGTGCGACTTCTTAGAATGTGTTATTCTAAGAAGAGTCTTTACTGTATATACAAGGTGTGGCCAAATCGGCTGTTTATGTTGGTTGGTTTTGCACACTGCATGAAATTACTTTGAATAAAAGTAAAAACTCCTTTAGCCTAATAAAGTAAGTCTGAAACTAGTATTTATGGTATTATGAGATAATATGCCAGTTTTGGAGTTTGAAAAGCTAAATAATGGTACTACTCACTGAGGTCTTTGCTGTTTTTGTCATATTCTTTTTGCCCAACGAGTTTGATGTTGTACTGGCTGACTGTCACCGTCTTTCCACCAATGGCGAGCTTCACCACCAGTCGAGCGTTGTCTGCGTCAACACCTTCTATCTGAAGGACGTTAATAAAAGGTCAGAGAACTTCTTCCAGAAATAAAGCAAAGTTAACAGTAGGTAAACCAGACAAATGATCTACTTGTGTTTTACTTACCTTGCCATAAAGATCTTTATGCGCCCCTGCTTCCACCAACACACAGCCCCCCGGACCCATCACAAGTTCCTCCTTCGCCCGCTCCTCGCCTGGCTTCGGGGGACGCTGGGGTCTGCTGGGCTCCAGATCCTTTATCGCTGAACGATTGGCTCCGAGGCCCAAGCCTTTTGGACGGAGCTGGTGTTCGATTGGCTTCACATCTCTTTAGCCGACAGGGAGAAAGAGAATAAAATCAATAAATAAAGATCTGGACATGGGCAGGATCAAAAACAGGCAGGAGGCAGACACACCTTCAGTTCGGTTTGTAGGATTAAAGTTAAACTGATAACAAATGTGATGGATCGAGGAAACCTATCCTCTGTATATAAAAAGGAACATCTGGTATTACTGCTTTTATATTTAGTCTGTGTGGATAAGAAAATAATCAAATTATCCATGATTTCCATTTAATTTATTTTGAGCCATTTTTAATTTAATGCCAGCATATAGTACTTGAAATATGAAAAATATATTAAGTATAAACAAGCTACTAAAATAATTTGATTTAAAAAAAATAAAAAAATTTAAATAATAAAAAGGATTTAGGAATTTCATCATAAACAGTGAATAATAGTTTATTCAAAGACTCCAGAGACATTTCTGTACAAAGGCAACGAGACAAAAACAAACTGAAAGGCTGTGATATTGAAGCCTTCAGGCAACACTGCAATAAAAATAGAAACAAGACAACAACTGCAGTGAAAATCTCTTCAAGAGCTCAGGAACACTTCAGAAAACACACTTTGCTGTTGCATTCAGATCCTCACTGGATATAAAAACACACAAACCTATTACTCAAAATATGATACGTTATCCAATGAAAAAAACAGTGCACTGTAAAACAACACATTACAATAAAACCGTTCAATCAAGCACAAATGAGAAAATATTTTACTCTCAAAACTACATAAGCCGCTCTCCTCAGTTGAGTTCAATGCAACATGATATCTCAGTTTTAAAATGGCTTACGGCACTTTTAAACGTACATAAGGTTTAAATGGTTTTCAAATTACTGCATTTTTATTTCCATTGTAAACAACATTTTCACTGCTTTGGGTTGTAAATTAGGAAACAAAACAGTGAAGACAAATGGAGTGAAGTGGTCACTCACTGTTTAAAGGTTCGTCCGATGCCTTCTTCTTTCTTCCAACCCATTCCTTTAAGCATAGCAAGTCCATAAGCTGTGACAGGAACGCTCTCATAATCTGCCTCTGTTGACTGACAAACACATGCAGAGAAATTAGCTACTTTGCAATCAAGTGTCATTAAACCCACAAATAAAGAAAGAAATCAGGAAACAAACTGCACAAAGGCCTAAATGAAGATCTTGTGTAATCTCTTCACAAAACTATTAATGGCATCTGACAGAAGAAGCAGTTTGTAAAGTCGGCCTTACTCAGCCTTTTGGCCTCAGGCTGTCACACTCAACCCAGACGGATCTGAGCAGCACCCCCCACCCCCCCACCCAAACTCATTTCTGTCTCCACTGAGGGCTGTCCTCTCAGGGTGGCCGGGAGACGCCTCTCACCGAGGAGACAGGATTAAGATGAGCTCGGGGCCACACTGAGCCAGTTCGCCCCGACTCTTGCGTGCTGCCAATCACAAACACGGTGATGGAGCGCTGACGTGAGCTGATACCGAGGAGACACGCAGGGCCTCTTGTAAAAAGAAGCAAGAGGAGATCTGATTGGTTGCCCCCATGTCTCTGGGGATAACGCTGATGCCTGTCTGCCACCGAAGCCTCGCTGCACTGACAGTCAGCGCTGCATGTTTGTTCAACTGTACATGCACACAGCCGAGCTGTTTTACTGTTTTACTCAGCATTTTTGCATACTCAAATTTCAGCTGCCAGTCTACTGTACACGACATTTTGTTCGGTCAGGTATTTTCATGTCCTCGCTAAAACGCCTGTCTAAAAGATTCTATCGCAGTCTTTCTGTCACATCATCCTGTTATTTATCAACTTTAAATTAACTTGGACGGGACGGTGAGAGCCTCACCTTTGGTAAATATCTGATTTCCAAATGCTTTCTGCAAGGAAGTGACGGCAAAATTTTAAAAACAGGACTTGCACAACGCTGATGGAAACAAGTTTCTGGATATATAATGATTTGTTTGAAAATCTGGCATTATTGACCACAAATGTTCCATTTAAATAGTAGGAATAAATTAAATTGTGTAGATTATCTTTAAGTCACTTCTGTTCTCTAAACTGTGGCAACCTCTTGTCTTAAATTCTTACTAATCAGCGACCCAAATGTTCTCCCTCCGCTCTTTATACGCTCTCATGTTTGTGTGTACTTTCCATGACCTGCCTGTTGTCATGAAAGTTGCGCTGAAACAAAGATATTATCATGAAGAAATGCATATAATTGTTAATACTTGCTGAAAAATGGCAGATTGCTGCAGCAGATTCAGTCATATTGTAAGAATTTTGAATGAACTTTTTTTTGGCTATTATATATATAAAAAAGGTGATTTTTGAAATATTTTCCCATGCTGGTTTGGTTGTGTTGCATAAGTGATTTCTGCTGGTACTTGAGGCAGTTTTTAATGTCTGTTAAGTACCTCTGCCAACAAGAAAGTTGTTTACATGTCAAAGCAGCTGATATGACTTTTTCAAGGTCCAACTAATGCCAGGGAACAAGATCCCATGTATCTGGACAACAGTATTTTGAGTTTCCTACTTGGCTGAAGAAATATATTCCCATCTCCAACACCTCGCTTTCCAGCTTTTAGACTAGATAAAGACAGCAGATGCACACAGCTCTACTCAGAGTTGCTGGAGGTTTAGGACATCATTCCTGTCCACCACAGAGCCTTTTAGATGACCCACTGACCTCCGCCAAGGAGGTATATGGTTTATATGTAGCGTTTGTTTGTCTCTCAAGATTACTCAAAAAGTAATGAATGAATTTTGATGAAATTTTCAGGAAATGTTTAGGTTAAATTTTAGTGGTGATCGGGATCACGATCCAGATCCTACAATTTTTTAATGACCCTATGGCCTGGGTGGAGGTTTGTGCTCTCAGAGTTTCTCGACATACAGTGATGACATCATGTGGTGATGATGTCATTAGTCCCCTTCGGACTTCGCAACGATATGGGTCTTGGCGGAGGTTTTGCTTCTAGTTAGTATCCTATATTTTTTTATGTAAACGGCACTTTACTGTAGCAAAGTAATAATTTTTTCAATAGTGTATATATAGCAAAACCATTATTCCTCTTTAGAGTTTTAACAACATTTAGAAATGTTGGTTTACTGGCTCTAACACAAAGGGTGAGTGCCAGCTTCCATTGTGGAAATAATATATAAAAGTATTTATCTGTGTCTGATGAGCTGTTCCTTTAATTACATTTTCTCACTCTCCACTTTGAGCATTTAAGCTTTAAGATTATGAGTTGGTAATTTCATTTATATATGAATTTTGTTAAAGACTCTGATTAGTTCATAACTAAAATTACTCTCACACCGACGGCATTGGCTCAGAAGGAAGGGATTCGTCCTGTAACCCCCCCACTCCGTCTGTCTCAGTCGTGTCCTTCTTGCCTACTGGTGGTGGGCTCAGAGGGCTCAGTGGCGCCGGTGCGATGGCAGCCTCACTTCTGTCAGTCTGCAAGCCATTTACATTTGAAGTCCATATATTTGTCCCGACTTACAGATTCAGGCCGCAGGTCCACCTTTATTTGGTCTCCGTCCTCGAAGCCCTCTGGCACTTTGTTCTGCATCAAGAGGGGGATGGAGAGATTGATGCTTCTGTCTGATTCTGATCCATTCTGCCACTGCTCCAGCTGCCGCCGTGAATCTACGAGCAGAAGATACAGAGACAGGGAGGTTTTGTTGAAGCTGTTTTTGCTCTCACTGTGCACACTGACGCGTTCCTCTCATATATACGAACCTTCAATAAGTTCTTTGACAGCCTGAGAAACCATGGAGTCATTATCTTGACCCGATCCCTGCGTTTTGTTTTCATTTTCCGTCGTCTGACCCCCTCGGTCCGGTTTGTGCCAGCGGTTCTTCTGGATCAGGGGGATGATGAGCTCTTTCGGCTTCTCGTTTGGCTTTGAGCTGAAAGAAGGAAGTGAAAGAAGGATAACGGAGGTTAAAAGGCGCTAAAATAAAAAACAAACAGTCCTTTCGGTGGCTAATTTATGTAAACCCATACGCAGTAGTTAAGAGCACAACGACGTAATATGAGATTTAAAACGTAACCGTTACGTGAACAACTGACAGCATTAGCTTAGCTCGGCCGGTTAGCATTACCTCTGCAGTTCGTTTCTGTTAATTCCAGTCAAATAATCTCTATCGTCACTTTTGGTCGCAGTGCCACCGGCGGCGGGTTTAAATTTGCTAACAGTTTTAGTAAAACCAAAAGACACCGCCGCTGTCTTCTTCTCTCCCTGCTCCTCCACGGCAACAGATTCGGTGGCCTCTCCGCGCGACGCCATTATTGTTTGCAAAAAAAAAGAAAACGAAGGGGAAGCGGTGTATTCTGGGAGTTGTGGTGCGTTTTGAAATACTGTTTTAACCTCCTTGACTGCAATGTACTACATGTCCCGTCATGCATCGTATTGAAAGGCGAAAAGTGGTCTGGGGGTACTTGGGAAGATTTGTGTCGTTTTCACTGCGAAGTTTTTCTTTGAAACAAAGAGAAAAAAGTACAATTAGATAAAGAAATATGACTATTGTTAGATATTTTACAAGACTGAAGAAGCTCTGGAATAAGTTGGGATGTCTGTTGCTGATGTTGAGGTGTTTATGTAGTCACTGCATTTGTGGTACTGCGTACTGGG
>JAOXNZ010000210.1:8313475-8323843 GCA_028566095.1 Kryptolebias brasiliensis
GTTTTGCTAAATCGCTCTTTCCTCTTATGGCTAGAATATGATATTATTATCCCACGCATATATACTTTATAAGCATTCCATACAATTCTGGGGTCAGTATTGTTATTGTCATTGAGTTTTAAGTAATTTGGTAAAATCTTTGTTTAACAACAGATTATTTAACCTCCACAAAGCTGTGCGATCCAGTGGTTTGGGTGGTTGCATCGCTAGTCTGACAGGGCCATGGTCAGAGAGTGCAATAGTTTCTATCTCTTCCACTAAGTGAACCAAATGACTTGACATAAACGTAGAATTAATGCGCAACATTGTTAAATGTGGCAAAGAGTGAAATGTAAAGCTTTTTATTAAGGGATTAAAGTGCCTCCATACGTCTATTAGGCCCAGTTCCTCTAGAATATTTTTAACTGCTCTAGAATATTTAGACTGAGTGTTTTGAGGAGGGCACCTGTCCATAAGACGGCATGAAGAGCAGTTACAGTCACCTCCGATAAGTACGTTTGGGCAATCCATCTCAGCAATTTGATTAAGAAGCACCGCAAAGAAATCCTCATCATTTACATTTGGGCCATATACACTACCAAGCAAAATTCTCTCTCCGCATAGAGTACCCTTAATTGAGATGATTCTACCTTCTGTGTCCTTAAACGTGTCTATAACTGTGAAAGGGAGCTTTTTATGTAATAAAAATTATAACTCCCCTTTTATTTGTTGAGTATGATGAGATATGAACTTGTCCCATCGATTCTCTCAAATATTTTTTATGTTCATCATCAGTGAGATGTGTTTCTTGTAAAAACGCTATTTGGGTCCTGTCCATCTTTAAGCTGTTCAGAATAGCCTTCCTTTTCATTCGAGCCTTTTACATTCCATGTGCATACCCTGATGCTCATCTTCAGAATATATCAATGTGTTGCTTTGTGCTGTGTTCTAAAAAAATAAAAATAAGAAATACAAAATTAAACTGAAACATGCCTACCTTGATAAATGTTTTGTGCTGATAAACAACCAAAAAAGTTCCAAGCAAGAACCCGAACAAAACTCGCAGCTTGGATCAACCTCTAACGAAGGAACAATAGGCATAACAAACTACATAAAATAATTACGATCTTGTCATACCCTAACTCAAAGGTATAGCAGGTGGGGGCCCAATGAAAAATAAAATAAGAAATAAGGAGAAAAAAAAGAGTTAAGACACCCTGCCCTCTCTGGGTCTGGTTATTAAGCCACCGTGGGCATAAATATACAAGATATAATGAAAATGTGTTAACTCAAAGTACCATTCTCATATATATATAAAAGTAGAGCTTACTTGAAATTATGATTAATGTTATTGGGGTACCATTCTTGTAAGCGTTTATAGTCGTGTTTACCTCATATCGTTGTTCAGTCTGTTGTCTTACGTGCACTCTAGACAGTATGTGTGACAGGATCCATGTGAAATCATTTATGAAGTGTCTTGCTGAAGTTGTTCATTTCTTTCATGTCGGAAACAGATGTGGTCGTCCCGTTCTGATTGAAGATCTTGATCACTGCCCGGAACACAAACGTGTATATGACGCCAGCTTCTTGCAGCTGCCGTCGGGCATCTGAGGATCCCTGTCTCTTTCTAACGACTTCTGCAGAAAAATCTTGGTAGAGGGATACTCTGCAGTCTTCTACTTGGATTACTCCTTTATTCCTTGCAGCATTGAGAATCTTTTGTTTGTCGTTGTAATTGTGTAGTCTCACAAGGACTGCTTGCGGGTCGTCTCTGCCATTTCGCTCTGCCGGAAGTCCCATGCGATGGGCTCTTTCGATTTTTATCCGTGTCTGCTGCAGTCCCAAGACTTTTGGAATCCACCCCTCAAAAAAAGATACCAGATCTCTGCCTTCAGTACCTGCTTTCAGACCCGTAATCTTGACGTACTGGCACATGTTTTGGTTCTCAAAACTGTCCAGCCTTTCCAGTGTCTTTTTATTATTTTTCTCCATAATATCCAATCTGGGTGCACTTCTTGTTGACGCATCCTCCAGATCAGAAATGTGCTGTTCAGCAGTAGCCATTCTCTGCACCATGTTGTCAAATTTCTCTTAGAGCTCAGTTACTGGTTTAAGGATGGCAGCTACTTTTTTGTCCAGCATTTCTTCAATATTCTTGGTGACTCGTTCCACTATGGTGTCTTCTTTTAAAGTGTTAGCTTCTTCCACTTTACTCACTGTACTCCCCTGCTCCGTGTCCTCAGTCACAGCGGCGTCCTGGTCGTCTTGGCTAGCTACAGACATGCTAGCATGAACATTGACCTTCCAACCTCCTGTCTTCTTTTTGTCTGGTGCAGCAGGTACAAAAAAGTTATCCAAAGACATATCAAAGCTTACCACGTCTACTTTTCCACCTCACAGGGACAGGGAACTAACATTTGAGGATCTGGCGAGGAGAAATAAAACCATGGAGCTTATATCCACTGGGTGGGATGATTAGTAACTGAGAACAGGTGCACTGATTGCAGATGAGCTACAGGTGTGTCTGTGTGCGTTAAACGGTACAGGGGAAACAATGAGCAGGAAAACAGAAAAACACCAGCGGAAATAAACACTAAAACACACTGATAAGCAAGAAACTAAATTCTAAAACCAACAAATGTAAAAAATAAAAAACTCATTGTGACAGTCATATACAATACTGCACTGCCTCTATTAGAATACATGTTGCTACACAACACAGAGAAAAACATTGTTTTTGGCATGCATTGCTAATAATAGTTAGCCTGGTCACCAAGCACAACAATTTGCACAATTTTGGTTCTCTGAGTTGCTTTTGGAACTTGAATAATTTGAACATTACGCTCTTCCCAGGTTCGAGATCTGACTTCTGAGGTAAATGAAAGGTAGCATTAGCAGCAGCAACAGGTAGTTTATCTTAAGTCAATTCAGTTTTTCTCCTCTGATGAGAAACCAAACGTCTTCAAGAATCAAAACAAAGTTCGGTTACCTTCGATGAAAACATCCTAGGATTACCCAGGAGCCTGATAGTCTTTTTGCAGTTGTAAACAACCTGGCAGGTGAGACTTACATGTAAAAATAAACAGTCGTAAACAAGTAGGTTTTAGTTGAATATGGGTTGAAAAATAATGACAAGGTAGTGAAGTGGAGGGCCCCATGCCTGTGTTTTGCCTTGGGCCCCAAAATTACCAAAGCCACCTCTGATGAATGATAATAAGATGTATCATGTGATACCTTCCTCAAATAAACTTTTTTCTTTTTGTATCATCAATATTGTATTTGTTGTTGTTTTTGTTTTCAATTTTTAATTTTCACAGCATTATTCCCACATTGATCTCCTTTGTCTTTTATTTGACATGTCGTGTTTGTCTTTTTGATCCTGATGCGTGTTTGTTCCTGTCGTCCCGTGTGTTCAGGTGACAGTGCTGCTCTGATCATGTCACGGGAACATCGTCTGTTGGTTTGCATCACACCTGTCACATCAGGGTTGCATCAAACAAATCTTCACCGTGTCAGCTCCATCCTTAGCCGCTCGCGCTCACATCTGCTCCTCGGGAGGCAGTTTTTACAACAAAAGCTTCAACTTTTCATTTACTTCCTACTAACTACTTACTAACGTCTCTCCTTCCAATTAGTTAGAGGAACTCTGCCATCACTTACAGTGTTTCAGCTGGCATAACCTGTCAGTACTTTGCAATTAAAGAAAGATACTTATTTTGCCACTTATTCTACAACTTCTATTTTTCTGGCAGTTTTGCTCATTTTAGTGGAACTGACTCAAGTGTTTGAGTCATGGCCTCTCCGGTTCTTGGCTTGCCTGTCAACATGTGCGTGCATGCGTTCATGCAATGCTATTTTCCCATGTGACCGTGCGCTGGAATGCACAGCGACACCTGTGCTGTCTGTTTACACGTAAACATAACGTCAGCCTAGAAGCACGGTGAACATGAGGGACATGTCTGATTGTGGTGGCTGCAGAGTATGTCGTTGAGGCCGTGATGTGTTTGCATAAAACAAAAAGGTACGGTTCCCATGCGATGTTATTCCTGAATTTCAAGTTGCCATCCGTTTGACTAGAACGCCCCAACACAGGAAGCTAGAATTATTCATGACTTTTACACATTCTGATGTGAAAAACACTGCATCTCCCCAAACTGAAGACTCTGAATGCTGGCAAAGGTTAAGTTGCATAAAGTCACAGGTTATTTCCCTTGCTTATTATGTAATTGACAGGTTTTTTTTCAGTCTCATAACTTCTGCTCACCCTGCATTCCTGTTTTGTTTTCTTTGCAGCTCGTTTGCCATGTCTAAGACGGTGGCGAAGAAGCTGCACTGGCGTTCCAATGTGCAGGACACCTCTGTCCCCTCGCTTGGTACGTCAGGAGAGCTGGGGATCTCTGTTGGTGGAGGGGCAGATTATGGCGAGTTTCCCTTCATCACGTCGGCAGCAGGCGGAGGCCTCACAGTGGGTGACATCATCCTGGAGATTGGGGGAACCCCGGTGCTAGGCATGACGTTAGGAGATGTTCGAGGAGTCCTCAACTCCTGCCTTCACCCAGTCCGTATCAAAACTGTGTCTCCAGGTATGACTCAGCAGGCAAAGATAATCTGTTGTACTTCAGGAGCCGTTTCAAATTAAGGGATTTTACTAAAATACTGGCTTTGAATCTCAAACTAAAAATATGTGAAGGTAGGCAGCAAGAAGGAAGTTTCTTTTTACTATTAAAGAAGAGTGATTTTTTTTTAGAAAGTTTCTCGTAGTTTTTTTTTTTTGTGATTTTGGCAGAAAAACATTTTGGTTAAGTTTATATACTGAAAATGTTTCTCCCTATGAAACAATTCTTGTTTTAAGATACTATACTAATATTATTTGGACATGTTTTTTATTAATTTGGCCTAGTTTTACACATAAGTTTGAGTTTTGTAGGCAGTTTGTTATTATTTTAAGATATTTTATTTATTTGAAGATTTTAAATACTTCTATTCTGCAGACATGTTGACATCCCAACGTTTTACAGCACACCTTCTGTAAAACCACAGACATGAGGTCAACCACAGAGAACAGAAGCTCAGTGCTGTCAGCTACTTTGACAAGAATACTTTGAGAGTATTATTACCTTTTAGAAGTTCTAAAAGATTATTTCACAAAATTATATGATTTTATTACAAAGCCAAAATATCTAACTTTAAAAAAAATCATTACTTTCTACTGTTAACAGAGTTTCATGCGCTTCAGAGAGTTTTATCTGTTGCAAATGTTTGATCAGTCTCCACCCAAACAGTGCTACACTGAAGTCTCATTCCTTAAACTCTGGCTCAGTGACCCTCTCTGGACTCTCACTAGCTAAATCTGCAGCTCATAGCTTTCTGACGCTGACTTATATTTGTCATTTAGTCTTTGTACATGAAGTGAACTGTCTGATATAGTTTTCACACTGCTAACGACACATGACAAGATTGTGTCAATATGGTTTTCTGTCAACCACAAGAGGCCCTAGCGTTGTGACTCTGAGGTTTGGGACGTGGATATCTTTGTTGGTTTCTGAACAGGCGAATATGTCAGCGGAGTGTCACCTTATTACAGCTCCTGGTGGCCTTTCTGCCTGGATTGATTGCTGATTTGGCCACAGGGGTTTAAATGGGGACCTTTGCTCCCAATAGTTCTGCTGCTGGTAGATCCATTATCAACTCTGAAGTCTTTCTGGGCCTCCCTGGGCAGCTTGCCTGTGCGCAGCGTGGACAGTGATGGATGTGTTGTTGCTCTGCGTTGCTGTAGCACACCTCCTCCTCCCACTCTTTCCAAAAACTACTACTACTACTACTGCTCCCTCTGCCCCAGCTTTCAAATAAGGACACCAAGCTGCTTTCCCCAGACGCAGGAAGCACAAAGAGCAGTGATTCCGCAGAAGTAGCTTTATGACAGCCGAGCCCCAGATGTTCTTCTTTACTATCATCCTTCTTATGTTTGCAGAATTTGTAAAATTATCACATAATCCAAGCACTGTTGGGCTCATTCAGCTCAAGAGCTCATTTTTGCTCTTAATGCAGCAGCTGTCTCAATGAACAAAGGGCAACAGGCGAGATTCTTTTTTTCTTTTCCTTTACAGGCTGTGCGCATCCAGACATCTTTACATACAGTTGACTGCCCATGATCATACATTTGGCAGTTTCTTTAAAGCACAGCAAGTCCAGTGTGCTACTGGGTGGGCGCTCTAACAGACAGTGGTGGTGGTACGTCAGGGACGTAGACAGCTAAACAGCAGCCTACAGGGGAAGCACCGACAGAGTCCTCGTCTGTCAGGGTGACAAGATATCCTCAACCCATCAATAACATCAAGCAGCCTGTCATCAGAGACCATAAAGCACTTGAGATGATATTAAGAGATCACAGAGGGGAAACTGAGTCCTGGTGATCAGCAGGAACTTCTACTGCTGCCAGAGTTAACCTTGGTATCTGACATGTATATTCAAGTGGGGCTTTTTATAGTCAGGATCTAGTAATCTGTCAATGTGAGGGACTATGTTGTAAAGTAATGAGTTTAATCAGCCCGGCAGGAGTAAAGATTATTCCTTCAGACATATTTAAATGTGATTGCGTGCCTTAAGCGGCTTTCTGTTTGCTCCTTTCTTCCTCTTGTTTATGTTCTGTGGTTCCTCCTCTCCGTGTCATCCTTGTTTTGTTTGCCCTCCCCTCAGGCTCCACATTGTGCAAGGATCTCAGGTTATATCTGAGTAAGTGCTTCACACCCGGCTCAGTGGACAGCCAGCTTCAGCAGGTCATCAGAGAGAACCTCTACCTCCGAGCGGTACCCTGTAAGGCTTTTTTTTTTTAAATCATTACATCACTACAGATCTCATGTCTTTGTGTGTCTCTTCATGTCCTTTGAGTCTCCTCTGCATGCATTTACACCTCTTGTGTCATTTGCCATACATTTCATGTTTATTAGGATTTTTACTGCCACCGGGCTTTTATTATTAATTCACTGAAGCATATCTTTTTTTGTTCATTACCAACCTCATTAATTCTGTGACAACATATCTCCTGTTGCTGTCATGCGAAGATCCTGGTGTTAATTAGCGTTTAAACGTGCAGAGCTGCTTTTCCACACTTCCTTGTGTCGGTGCAAGTTCGCACTTAGTGATTTCATTTACAGAATTACAAAAACTTTGCATATATGGAGGTCAATTATCAGACTTAAACAACTTATGTCAAATTTCAGTGAGAGAGAAAGCACTGACAGAAAAAAAATTGTATTCGACATCAGGAAAGTATGTATTGCCACAACACTTTGTTTATTTTGCGTGTCAGAATGGTACCTAGAATCCACAGCACGGTGCTGCAGGATGTGGGACTGGGTAGGATGGCAGTAAATCTGCATGTAACAGGTACTCCTTTTCTCAGTCTGCACAGGCCGTTTTATTTTTATTATTTTGAATAAAAGCCAGCGCAGCGGCAGCCAAAGGCAGCGAGTAGTTGTACATCTGTTGCTAACTTAATCCTCTACATTATGACGTCACTTGAGGATAAATCAGCCGAATTTTCTGAGTCAAAACCTGCTTTCTCGTTGCAATTTTCTGGTGTTCTTTTATTTTTTTTAAATTTTCATTTAGTAGGTGATGTGGAGGACACCAACCTTGCATGCAGCGTGTGTGTGTGTGTGTGTGTGTGTGTGTGTCTTAACCTTGTGGTGGGAGTGTGGAGTTGTTGCTAATCTCTCCTTTAGTCCAAGAAGTAGGTCAAATGGCACAGTCTGCCACTACAACCACACAACACACTCACTAACAGAACAAAGGACAGTTCAGGGCTCTCACAAGATTGTGTAAGAGAGCTAAATTGTGTCTCTCAGGACATCAGGTTGAAGTGTAATTGCAGTTTTAGCCCGTTTAAGCTCTACTATTTCTGTACAGTGCATCTACAAGCTGCAGACAGACTGAGTCTCCTAAATTAGCATCTAAACTCAGAAATGCTATCATCACAGTGGGTTGATATTTACAAACTCTTAGAGATAAAATGTTACCTAGGGATAGTATTAAAAGCTGCTGTCAGGAAACAGTGCACAGATTTGAAATATTGATAAGTTATAACATATTGAATGCTCCATTCAATGCCTTTTGTTCTAGTGTTGCCAAACTTTGCAAACTTCCTCCCATGTCTGGCTGCTTTAATTTAGCAAAGTGTGACAACAAGGCAGGCTCAGCCCCTGGGTGTGTAATCCCCCTGATCTCCTGAAGATGACACAGTAGCATGCTGTTGTTCACATGCTGACACCAGAACACGCGTGCACGTCTGAGCCCAAAAGACGGCTCTGGAAGCGTCACTTTTTGTTTCAGACTGCAGGAGCTTTTCCTGTCTTCCTCGCATTGTTTTATTCTTTTCCTGAAGGAGGCAGCTGTGTGAAACAGGAACTTAAAGCTGAGGAGGTTTCATCAGTGGCTCATTGTGGCCCCCTTCAGGACCAGAAGTATGTTCTTCCTGCTTCCTTTGTAGCATTTCTTATTGTTTTGTGCTGTATTGTAACTCTGAATTTCTTGACGTTACAATCAATTAGCCTCAATTTAAGTTTTTGAAATTGGTTTTATGGTAAGGAAGCAGATTGTTTATCACATAGCATCATTACTTTTTAATCCTGTAAAAATGTGGCTTGTACCACAGGGCCGTTTAGAGTATTTCAGTCTTGGGATTATTTTGAAGAGACAATATTCTTTGATACAGAAGCTGGCACTGATGCAGGTCATTACATTACAGAGGCTCAGTTAGGAGAGCAGTGCATAAAAATGGAAATGAATGACAGAGTTTAAGTAAATGGAGGCTACACTATCAATAATCTGGAGGGGCAAATTAAATTAAAAGCTAATGTCTATGAGAGACAAAGTGGAGGAGGGAGTGGCAGCAGTCTAAAAGACCTGTGTGTTAATACAGAGGCAGACAGGGTGCTTTCTGTGTAGTATGAACAGCAGTATTCATGCTGTCTGGTCCTTTTATGACAAACCATTTTAAATAAGTCAGCTTTTTTTCAGAGATTGTAAATGACATCTTTGTCTCTTCATTTATATCATTTTGTGGCAGCTTTGCAGCTCTCACTTTACCCTCCTCAACTTTCCCATCCTATTTTTTTTTTTTTTTCTCGTTTAATCACTCTAAGCATTTGTACTCGTGCCCTTGAATGATTCAGAGCCAAAGTCGTGGTCTCAAGGCTGGCTGCGACTTCATCTCCTCCATGAAAGACTTTTTTTCCCCCCCTAATTTTCTTCAGAGCAACTCGCAGATAAGAAACATCATCATTTAGTTATTTAATATGCTCCCTCCAGCGTGTCAGGCAGACTGTCTGTGGCCTTTTCAGCCGTATGATCCATTGTTTGCTATTTTTGTGCAGCGATCCTGATAGACAGCTCTCTCTCCGGGTGTTGATACAGAATTCTGTGTAATTACCTTCTTCAATCCCTCTCTCACCCATGTTTCAGGGGATCAGTGTGCGGTGCCTACAGGGACAGGTGGGGAAGAAGAAGATGTCAATAATCCATTCTGTCTCCCCGCTGACATGTCATATATATATATATTTATTTATCTCCAAGGAGGTTGTATAGATAATGAATCCCTGCCTCGCATTGTATCAGCTGGAGAGATAATGTGCGCCCTGAGGGGAGGAGAAGAAGAATTACACACAAGCCAGATGTCACGAGGACATTTGTTATCTGATCTTTAATTAGGGACAGAGAACTCTAATTTATCTAAGGCCGAACGAATTTGAGGTCCATACTTATGTGGAAGAGAGAAAAACAGAGACGCAGGCACAAAAGGCCGAGTACGTTCTCATGTCTGTGAAAACACCTGAAACCACAGAGTCTGTCTCCACTTGAGAAAATGTCCACTGATCCTGAAGTACAAAGCAACAGATTGGAAACCTTAAAAGAGTATGTGGAAACATTGGTGAGACACAGGGCACAAATACAGGGCTTACTACTGGCATTCCACCAGCAGGCAGACAGCCAGAGCTGATTGTAAAGTAAACACACTTTGTGCTGCAGTGGGAAGAGGACAGGCTGATGGACAGCCTGTCCAGTGTTCGGTGTCGACTCTTGTGTGTTATTTGGCAGGAATGTGTGAGAACCCTTGTTTTGTTTTGTTGGGGTTTTCTTCTGTGTTTGTGTGTGGGTGCATGCCGGTGCAGCCCTGCATGTGTCATTGTGGCTGGGAGAGCTGCTTCCAGGACAGCAGTGCATCAATCACAGGTTTTATAGGGTAGCTGGGTGTGACTTCCTTCTGTTGCCATCCCCCCACACACACACACAGACATCGCACGTCGTCCTCCAGGGGAAGGACGGAGATTTGTCTTTACTTTGGTGTGATTTTTGTCTGTGGACAGAAATGACTTCAAGGTCAGAATGGGA
>JAOXNZ010000210.1:8323943-8336434 GCA_028566095.1 Kryptolebias brasiliensis
TGACTTCAAGGTCAGAATGGTGGTGGTGGTGGGTTGGTGGGTGGGGGGGGGTCTGTTCTCGTTTGCAAATTAGAATTCCTCCAGTAATTTAATGAGAAACATAAAAGTGATATACTCTGCATGCTTGTACTTGTGTTTAATTGTGTGGAGATCTGAGGTTTGAGTTAAAACAAAAGAAAGTGGTTTTGTCTCGTGCAGAAAGGTTCTCCTGCCATGGTTTAGACTCTCAGGTCAAGGTCAACCTGATTCAGTAATGATGATAAGTTGTTGATCAACTGAGTGCTCCACTTTTGGAATGGTGATAGAACAACTTTAAGACTTTCTCAGCGTCTCATTAATGTTTCATTTAGTTCTCATTGATCGGTTTGTAATAAAGGTGCCTTAGCAAAAGCTTGTTAGCGTCATACAAAAGGGAAATTTTGGTTTGTCAAGTCAAGTCAAATTTATTTATATAGCACTTTTCAGCAACAATGCGGTTCAAAGTGCTTTACAACATGAAAACAGAAAAATACAAAGTCATCATGAAAAATAAAAGCTAAACTAAACTAATGTATAACATGAGCTAAGATAATCTAAATAAAATAAATAAGCAAAAGCAACATAAACAGCTAGGAAACTAGGATATAAAAAAAGCTAAACTAACTAATCTAAAACAAGCCATGAACTGAGGAAAACCAAACTAAGATGTAATAAACTGATAATAATCTAACATAAACTAAACTAGGATTTAAAAACCTCAGCTGAACAGATCAGAAATGAACTAAACTAAACTAATGGGTGGAAGCTCTGCTGATAAAATTAAAATACTGTAATTACTAATTAATGTGATTTTTATTTGAGTCTGACTGAGTCAGTGCTTTCTGCAGTTTTGTTTTTAATCTCCCCAACCTGCGTACAATCATTAGCTTGTTTCCTTTTTTAATTATTTTTGCATCATTTGTCAAATTGACACAGACCTGGACTATTTATAGCTTGCTGACCTGCAGTTTGTTTAAACACTGAGCTCAGATTGATGAGCCCTGATGGGAGGGAAAGGCTTTGATTAACTGATAAATCATCCATATCAGAGCTGACATTAAATGCAGCCTCATCACTCTGATGCACGACACCATGTCTTCCCTCACAGGTACGACCCGGCAGCCCCGAGAGGGGGAAATCTCTGGGGTAGACTACAACTTTGTTTCCATTGAGGAGTTCTTCTCTTTGGAGGAGTCTGGAGCGCTGCTTGAGAGCGGAAAGTTTAAAGGTGAGACTGAGATATCCAGATTTCTTTGTTTTTTTTTGTCTTTTATTGTACAACAAGATTTTTTCTTTCAAAAGCATGATGGATAGTGATCATCATTGTGTCATTATCAAAATGTTTGTGCTTGTTCCTGAAAAAAAAGATTTTTATTATTATTATTGTTAGCCAAAATATTAGGGAAATAAATAAATGTATTTATCAATTATTTGTTATTGCTGAATAAACACGGGTGAAGTAGATTTTTAAAACAGTAAGTGAGTGATATTGATTCAAGAATCGAACAATCCCAAATAAAACCCAAACCTACAGATCATGTTAGCGTTTATAAGCAAATCAAACCATTGTGAATAATCTGCACTTTCATAGCATCCATTAACATGTGTTAGGTCCTTCAAATCACTTTAAAGAGGTGTTTCTTATTCACCTTTTCATACAAAGACATGCAGCACTTCTTATTCATTAGTGCATTTTCTCCATCTGCACTCACACACTGATAAAGTGAGTGTGAGTTTCATCTCTCTGAGTTCAGTGTGGTTCGCAGGAATACAGATTTGTAGAAGAGGTGGGGACCAAACTGTGTCCTCACAGAGGATGACCAGAGCCACGATCTTCCAAAGAAATAATTTTTATTCATTGCAACATCAAAAAGAACAGCAACATCCCAGTTTCGTCAAGATTTCGTTGCCATATTGATCATTGGAGCCATGCAATATTAAAATGATGGCCATATTTTATTATTTCATTACAGAACCTTATTATGCAGGTTATTGATCTCGTGGTCATGAATTTCTTGTGGCCAGCCACTAGTATAACTAACTTTTGGCCATTTTTTAAAACTCCCAATGATTCCAGGTGACAGTACGATTTTAAGGTAATTATTAGGTTAGATACTGAAATAAGTTGAGTCAAAAGGTCAACATTACTGCCATGTCTTGATTATCTGAGTGTCACATATAAACCAAAAACACAATGGAACACCAGCCATTGCAGTCTGAGTTTAACAGAATTATAGCTATATCGCACATGCTGCATACAAAAAAATTCAAAAGGCAACATGTGGATTTATTTGTATTTTACCTTATTAACTAGGTGTGTTGCTTCAGTGTTTCTCAAAGTTTTCATAATGAGTACCACTTCAGAAAATACCAAGCTCTCTAAATACCATCATTATGACAGGCACTAGTTTTTAGGTTTGGACTGAAATGTTTCAGACAGATTGTTTAGTTTGCTCATATGTGTCCGATACTCAATCTACTTGAACACCTAACTCTAACCTGAAAACCATATCCACTTTTTTATCTTAATATCTTTTCAACAAACACAAGGCCAGGAGAAATACACCAATGCCGGATCATCCTTGTTGGGCCTTTCTTGGGTGAAGGTGTGTGTCCACATGATGAGCCCGAGGTCCACTGCTGAGGGTGTGTCTCAAAATCCTACCAACTAACCTAAAGACTCTTTGATTGCTAAACAAACTTAAGAATTTTAACAATCTTTATATTTTACCTCCTGGGATAAACAAAAAAGATGGCATCTTGATTGAGATGTGCCAGCCTTGCTTTGACTCTGAACAGTTTTAGTCATTGGACTGATTCAAGGCGAACCACTGAGGTACAAAAACATGCCTAACCTTGGTTGAAGAGGTTCATGCTTTCATTGCTGAGAACAGCATCACATACGCTACAGTGTTGGCTCTTCTGCCCCACAACAACTGAACACAAATTTGAGATAACTTAAATCAAGTTTCCTCGTTGTTTTGCACCTTTTTGCCAGCAGGTTCTACAGAGGCCTCACTGGTGCAGCTTAAATAGTCACTCGCACCTCGGTCAACCATCATCCACCACAGTTTCCTCAGGGGTTCTCAAAAATATTTCCCAATACTGTTTTGTTTCAAGTAGTTTCCATTTGGAGCTAATATCACCATTTTCTTGGGCCGCCCATCTTTTTGGCTATCTCGTCACATCACATTTCAGCATATGACAGTTCATTAACTTGTTATTTAACAAAATAACTAAATTTCTTCTGAGTGCCACTGCAGGGATCCTAAGTAAAACTAGTTGTATTTGTACCTCAGTTTGAGAACCATGGTGTTGCACTGTAAAACTCAAAAATGTGCATGTCTACTTCAGTTGAGATTAAATGTATTATACAAACCATTATTGATTTATAGCTTGGGGGGGTTAGTTGGCTGATTAATTACTTTTATTTCTTTTATTTGTTGTGTAAGTAGAGAAGTAAAGTTGTCTCCACTGTTGAAATGCCACGCTAATAGCTAAGCTAAATTTCTCTTTGCTTTAGCTTCAGGTTTACCATGGCCTCTTTTAAAACCTCATTACTTTATATTAAAAACAGTGGCAAGTGTTGAAGCATTAAGCTACAGGTTTTTACTCTGATTTAAAAAGGTTTACACATGAAATAATAGGCACCATAAGCCATTTCTTGGTGTAGTTTTATGATATCAGATGTTGCTCAGCTCCTGTCTTCTCCCTCCTGTAAGGGTTAGAGTGGTGTCTCTGATTAAAAAGCCTCCATACATTAGCATCCATAATTTATGAGTTTAATGGGAGCAATAAATGTCGTCCTCACCTGCCTGAGGTCTGACATTGACAGACACATTGGCTTCAGTAGCAGCTATATTAGCAGCATTGTGCATGCAGGAAGCTGCAGAAACTGCAGTAAATGGTGACGGCTGGTGACCGTGTTGTTGAGTTCACTAATCTAATATTTGCCCTCAACCTATTTGAATCTCCATGAGCTAAACAGGAGGGAGGTGGGGGTAGTCGGGGTAATTTCATTTCATTTTTAGAAGCTGGAGCAGATGGCTAGAATAAAAACAGTTTGCGATCTCTTGGGATAGATAATGTATACACAGACAAAAGCAGCATGTTATGTGCTTGTAGATGATTGCAGGAGCCTGCTCTGCTGCTGGATGTGACATAACAATTTCTTTACTTTATGGACTCAGATCAGATTGGAGCAAATAGCATATTCAAGCAGTAAAAGTGCTGTGTCTGACCTAAAGATTTATATCAGCGCATTTGAGTTACAATTACGGACGTAATGTGCACTTATCTTTGTATCAGTCAGAACATTTTTGTTCCAAATCTACTAGTGTTTCACTAATCATACTTTTGACAGTTCTGTGTGCTTTTTGCATCAGTATTTCTTACGTAGCAGCTTTTCTGTCCTGCCCATCTGTGTCTCAGGAAATTATTACGGCACGCCTCGGCCCGTTCACATAAGTGCAGAGAGTCCCCCCATCACCTACCAGGAGCACCGCAACCTGCTCAGAAACTTTCGCACACGAAGCAAATCCCTCAGCAACCTGGAAAAGGCTGCAGATGAAGGCATAAACAGCGAGGACGACTCAGGTCTGTCAGGCAAGTGTTGCTAAGCTAAATATTGATTGCTAGTGACGTCATCAACACCATGAATGCGAACAAGTGCTAAAAATGTGTTAACGCTATATAATATAAGGTTCTATTGCAAGGTTTTTAGATCCTTTTTGAAGTTTGTTATACAAAAACCTACCAGTAACAATAATAAATTGTATTTGCTAAGCTCAGCACAGTATCCAGTGTCTCTCTATCTATGGCTTGAGTCTCTGTTGCCAAATTAATCAATCATGAGTACAATTAGTATGCTGAAAACCCTCAGTGGAGCTGTGGCCTCATTGATTGCTGGATGATCTCCAAAGGAAGGTCCTTTTGCCTTTGGTAGCCCTGGAGCACGCACCGAGGTAAACAGATAAGCAAACATGGAAACTGGAAAGTAAAGGGGGAAAAAAACAGATGAGTTGGGAGGAAGCCACTTATCTTGCCTGAAGTTTAATGAATGTCACATTTTTTAGGTTTCAGAGTATAATATTTGGGTTAATTTAGTGACAGAACTGCTCTTTCAATGACCGTAACCCCCTTCCTGTTTGTAATCTCAATATCAGCTGTTGAAATCCAGAGACACAAGTCTCCCCCTTCTCCCCCCCGTGTTACCACTGTACACCAGGCACATATTAAACTTTGGGCTAGAGATCGTTTTTTTTTTTTGAGGGGATGGAGTGTGTGTGTGTGGTGGAGGAGTTTTAGTTTGCTTTTTGTGTCTTTAGATGCCACTAAATCCTATGATCTTTATTTCCACCAAGTTAAATATCCTCAGTAACAAAAATTTTAACCATTGTGGCTTAAATCTTTGCATGCCACTCTGGTGTCAGTAAATAGAAAAAATATAAGTAAAAAGCATGACTAAACCTAAAGTTGAGTGTAAGAGATTATGTGGTCAAGGTGAAGTTAGAAAAGCAGCATCACAGAGTGGTGGTTTTAGCAGGTTGGGAGGAGTGTTAGTGCAGCTTGAAGCATGGAGCCAGAGGGCTGCAGGAGAAAAAGAAGAGGGACCCAGAGTGGGAGGGGAAAAGTGTGGGCAGGCAGACATCCAGATATTTAGAAATGCGCTCCAAGCACTCAGGTACAGGGCAGCAGGCAGTCGAGATTGAAGTGACTGAGACTGGAGGAAGTCTGAAGAGAGTCATCCAACAATCTGACCTCTGCTGAGTCATCTTTTGAAGTGGAACTTTGTGGGTGGATGGGTCGGCAACACCTGACATGTGCTGCAGGACTCTGGTGCCCAGAGTCTGAGACAGGTTTCTCAGATCCACATTGGAGTTCACAGCTGAAGGACAGCTACAAGGACAGTTGAGAAAAAAATATGCTTATACATTTTTCTAGTAGTTGCATGGTATGCACTGTCACACACTCTTACTCCTTAGTGGGAGGACAAAGATGGCAGAGATGCTGACCTCAGCTCTTTTTGCCTAAGAATCTTCATTGGAAATCACAGCACCAAGTCAATAAGTTGCAAGAGAAACTCCCAGCTCATCTATCTGTTGAATATGTGATGAATGTTTGTATTTTAATTGTATTCCCTGTCACTACAGGAGGCTCTGGAGGTGTGAGAAGCAGCATTCCTCTTGGCCACTGGTCTCCCAGTCGACCCCGGGCATCCAGCAGTGGAGGTGAAAATCATGTCATAGAGAATGGGATCATCGGCAGCAGAAGAGGTGGCAGAATCAGAGGGGTGATGCCTGATCACTGGGAGCAGGCTTTCAGTGACCCTGGAGAATCACTTGACATCGAGTGAGTGTCCACTTGGTTACAAAACTAACAAAGGAATAGTTTTGACAAATACACGAATCTCGCAATCTCTACACACATGCATCAATAAGACTGGGTCAGAGGTCCATTGAGGATACAATCAGCTCAGCCGAGAATGATGACATTTTGAGAAAAGCTGTAAAGAAGGGTGTAAAGAAAATGGATGGATGGATATTTCACACCAATATTTTGGCCACAATTGGAAGCAAAGAATGACAGAAAAAAGAAGAAATATGCCCCAGCAATTCAAAGACAATCTAGGTAAAGACGGGTGAGACGAAAGCCACACAAAAACAAAGGATCACTCCGGCTCGTCAGCATCAGAGTTTATAGCATTGCAGATATATTTTAAGAATAGTACTCACTACTAATATGTTCGCTGCCAATTGTGGTCAAATTTTGGTGAGAAATAAAAACTAAGAAATAAACAAGAGTGCTAATATTTACTGCTTTTCTCAAAATGTCAGCATTTGCAATGGCAGCCGAGCTGAACCTATCTCTGATAAAAGTAAAAAAAAAAAAAGTTGTATTGTGAGTGCAAGTTATCCTTCGGAAAAGTCAAATGTTAAAATGCAACACTTTCAAACTGGTAAAAATCCAGCATTGTTGTGAATTGATGTCATGTATGAAAGTACAGAAGGGTAGAATTTGATTTATCACCTCTATTAAAAAGGACTATAGTCACAGAAACAAAGAAATGACAATTTTATATGAAGTGGGAGGTGGTGTGTGCAGAAAAACAAACTTAACATCAGTGCTGTTGTCATTCAGCTGATTCAGCAGTACCTGCTGTTAAGCTTCTCCTGGCTGCATTTTTGTACCCACTGTTCTTGAGTGAAATGAGAGGCACTACCATGAAGGAATGAATGGTTTTCTCAAAATGTCTTTGCCTTGTTACGGTTAACCCAAGGAGAAAGGACACCATAACAACCCAAGGCTTAATAGAGTGGCCGGTGCCAAAAACGGGTAGAGTCAGCGCTGTGCAGCTAGAGTCAAATGAATTGCAAAGCAGAGGAAACAGGATAACAAACACCATGAGCACCAACAAGCAACATGAGATCTAAAAACAAAACTGGAAACACAAGAAAAAAAGTGCTGAGTACAAAGACAATCTAGCACAGAGCAAAGGACTCTGGGATGAGTTCAATGTGTGTAAATCAGTGATGTCCAGTCCTGACTTGGAGAGCCACTGTCCTGCATGTTTTAGTTGTTTCTCACACACCTGATTTAAATGAATGAGTAACAGGCTTCTGCAGAACTTGAAGACCCGCTAAATAACTAAAACATGCTGGATAGTGGCCCTCCAGGACCACTAGTGTAAAGAGTAAAAGAGCCCAGGTGTGGAATAATCAGTCAACTGAACACATGCATGGAGCAAACATCCAATTAAATACTGAGCACACATGCACTTTTCCAGCCAGTAAAACATGAAAAAATGTGTTATTTTTATTTGAATAAACTTTTATAATTCTACTTTTGGCGTCAGGCTTCTCAGTCACAGTGACTCCAACCCTATCTTTAACCAGCAACACTGGATGCTTTGCTTTAACCATTACCATAAACCTACCCACAACCTAGTTCTAACCAGACCTTAAGCTTCAAACATCACATTTAACTTGTTGGAACTGCAGCTTGGTCTCAGTGTTAATAAGAAGCCCCCAATACTTTTGTCCTGTCAGGTTTTTTGTTCCTATAATAATATCAAAACCTACTCGCGGTGCCCTGTGCATGCAGGCGGGTTGGTAACCATGGACCCTCTGGCTGATCCTATGGACCATCAGCCGAGCCAGAAAGGAAAAGGGAGAGGCTTCATGTTAGGGTCTTATTTTCTCTCAAAAATTCTCAAAACCAAGTAAGTTGTTAGCCACTAGATGATTTTTTTGTAAATTTGTACTTAGATCTGTTTTTGGCTAGTTCGTATATGAATCTTTAGTTTCAGTGCTTTGATTCGTTGTGGTTAGATTGTGCTGTGTTCTCGTTTTGGTTTAGCTTCAGTTACAGAAAGCTGGGTGATTTGTATTGAGTGGAAAAAAGAAGTTGGTGCATGAGCTAAACTTGTTGAAAAACATAAACATGTATATTTCAGTGGTTGATTTGATTACAATTGATTCATTTATTACTGATGTGAAAAGGTACGAGATTCACACTTAAAGGCCAAGTATGTTGGATATAGTGACCCCTAGAGACAAAACTGCAAATTGCAACCAACTGAATATTCCATACCTTAGTTTCCCTCCTGTGTGTTTAGGAAAAAGCTATGCTAGGTGTGGGAAGTGTGAGGCACCTGTTTATACTTTTTATTCCATTCTACGATAATGAAAATGTCTTTATGCATATCATACTACAATTCTGCCAACAGATGGTGCTGAAAGTTACCAACTTATACTTTAAGATGTTTTTACTTGAACGAAAGACGAAAGAGTTCATCATCCCAGCAAAAAAATGTTCAAAGAAAACTTTTAAAGTGATATTTACTTCCTCACATTTCAATGATTTTTGATGGTCTGGAGTCTAATTAAAGTGAAAAGGCCATTCGGACTCTCACAGGCACCACATTATTTTCTCCATTAATTCTACTGAGAATTGAAAATTATGAAAACAGTTTACTGGATGCAAAAATCAGACTCATCCCTGTGTAAGGGATGAGTCATCAATGGTTTTGATCTTAACCCAAGAAACTACATTTTCTAAACATAGGTTGTGTCACCGTGATAGCCTCCATAGAGTTTATCTCCCCAGGCTTGAAACAAACCCACGTCACCAGAAAGCAGGCTTTTCCACAGGGAATTACAGTACATGTGCAACAAATAATAGTGCTTTTATATTTCATCATTTTGCTGAAGAGGATGACTTTTCTTCTGCTTCCCCCTACTCTCTCCAAGGCGCAGCCCGAAAAGGACCAGCTGGCAGAGTCCTCGACACTCAAGCAGGGAGACCCTCTACAAAAATGAATGTGAGCCTCTTTGTTGCATCGTTTTCCTTTCCTGTCTCGTTCTCAATGCAATCATTAGAACACTGGCGACATATTTAACTGTTGAGGGTCCTAAACGAAGCTACGAATTTGTCACGCATGGAAGTTGCAAATACAACCAGCTTGTTAGAGTCAAATGAGACAGAATGAGCTTTTTGCTGAACAGAGGCATGTAAGTGATTAACGCCTAAAGCTCTGAGCTGCTGGCAAAGAGCCAGACCTGCTGCACAGGCTGGCAGGGTCAACGTGGGGATGACATGTGACTGGCCTCGTGATTTGCTGTTGAAAAAACAACAATAATGTAGTTTCTGATGCCTCTCTATCATAGTGTCATAACCTGAAAACAAGCCACACTTCATTTGCAGTGATTCCTGTTTGTCTCAGTAAAGTGTAGTACAATATTTTCACCAGCAGAAGGTGCAACAGTGTTTGTTTTGATCACAGATGTCTGCATGGGATAGAGATTTCAGTCAATTCTGCTGTCTATAATTGCAATATGACATATTTAAATGCAGACAGCTTGAAAGGATTGCTGCTCCTGCCATCAGATCCAAGACAGGGTTACATTAAGAAGTGAATGTGAGCGGAGCGGTGCAAACTAGATCACTTTTCACAGACGTGTTGATCCACATTTTCACACATCTGTCAATAGAATAGGCCTAGATGACTGTGCAGAGCTTGGTCAAGCTAATGGATTATGTTACCAAATTTAACTTGTAGTCAGTAATGGATTTTGCTTTTAATGCAATCTCTCCACCATATGCTTTAGTTTGAGTAGCATTTTGTTAAAAGCCATCTGGCGATTGGTTTGCAGTGTTCATCTCCCTTTCTTTCTTTTTTTTCCTAAAACGAGTCACTTCTAACCATTTGGTTGTATATAAAACACTGGACTGTTCCCACTTCTTTCTCCTCGGTAATATATTTTTATTTGGATTTCCTGAAAAGAATTCTTGCAGGTAAGCTTCATTAATATCCCATCTGTCTCTCTTTTCTTTCTGTGTGTGTGTTTTTGTTTTTTTTTCTACTTCTGTGACTCACCAGGGTTCACAGACCAGCCTGAAGACCTCAGGGGTTTTCCTGTGCACACACACTTGATCAAAGGCTCCAGGGGGTTTGGTTTCAACATCGTTGGAGGCAGCAGGCCAAGAGAGTTCCTCCAAGTGTACAGTGTCACAGCAAGTGGACCCTCAGCTCTCAAGACAGGTAACGACTTTTAGAAAAGAACAAACAAACAAACAAAAAACATTACCTTTTTTGGTAAAAGCACTGACTGGCATGTCTGCAGATGGAGTGATGTAACTACGAGTATAATAAACCTTTTATTTAAATCAGAAGTATATTTAGTATAGAATTCCTGGTCACTTGACACTCCAATTTTTGTGATTATAACGCTGAAGATTTCTGGTCTCCCAGAGAGTGTAGATCAAAACCATTAATCCTCAGGGCTAGCGCGCCATAATCTTGCTATCATAACATTTGCAAATACTGTAGTGCACAGCATGTTCACGGGCATGCATGCAAATGCTTGTACAGGCAGATATTACCACTCTAGAAGGCCAGAGCACAGGCTGTCTCTGCAGGGACTGATCTGGTTCATATCTGTTAACAGGCTGGTTTAGGAGGATTAGTTTTTTTGGATTAGTCCCCACCAACACAAAACACACGGACAGGGTTTTATTCTCGAACACCTATCTACACACTCAAGCAAAATTATGAAAGAAAAAAAATGAAAGTTTTAAAGCCTAAAAACCAAATTATAACAAATCTATTGTAATAATATTTCCATCCGTGTGCTTGTTTTAGCCGACATCCTGGTGTACATCAACAACGTTTGTGTGTTGGGAGTGTCTCACAAAGAGGTTGTAGAGATGCTCAAATCAGTCCCTGTGGGCCGCAGTGTGGATATAGAGGTTAGAAGGGGGTATCCCATGCTCTTCAACCCCGACGGCCGTCCCAAGCAGCCCTCGCCAGAATTACTGGACAGCGAGGACCATGTTCTGCCACCCACCACCATCCAGCCTCAGCCTCTTCACAAACTACCTCGCCTCCCAACAACTACACCCCAGACCCAGCACTTTAACGGGCTCCACAGTGACGGGGGCTACACGCAGCCCGGTGTGACTCTAGATGCCAATGGAAACGCGACGTCTTTTGCCTCCAGACCGCCTCCGCCATACAGACGCTCCAGTGTGAGCAACGCCGCCATGTCCTCCCCTGTTCTCCAGCCTCGGTTCCTGAAAAGTTTGGCCAGGCTGCAGTCACTTGACCCGACGCTGGCCAGCCAGAGTGACAGTGAAGTTGTCTCTGCGATTGGTTCACACAGGTAACACCTCACATAGCACGAAGGAGGGTCCACATACTGTAGATACACATTAGAGTCATATAAAGTGCACAGACTTTTGTTTTGATTGTAACTACCTTCTTCTTTATCATCAGGGCATCAATGATCCGAAATCACAACAATAACTCTCTGTCAACGCCACCACATCTTCTACGTTATGGAACTTCAAAGTCTTCAGAAAGTGACCTGTCCACCTGTACCGTCCCGGGGTCCCGGCTCCCACTGCCTGAGTCACCACGGAGGCCTTCCTCTTCCCCCAGCGGCCCCCGCAGCGCTCACTCTCACCTCTTCAGACCACATACCTCCCACCTCAGACCTCCTTCCACCTCAGACAGTCCCCACCACCGTGGCTTTAATGGCTTCCATGGCAACACCAGCCCAACTGCCAGCCCCAGCAGTGCGTCCTCACCTGGGGCGATGAGTGTGGGGAGCGGGTTTGGGAGTTTCAGCGGGGGGGAGCTGGTCCCAGTGGCCTTGGCGCAGACTGAAGGAGACAGAGGCCTCGGCTTCAGCCTGATGGCTGGGGGCCCTGGGGGCAATGTGACTGTAGTGGAGAGAGTCTGGGACAGGAAGCAGTGCAACTCCCTACAGCCAGGGGATGCTGTTGTCAAAATCAACGGAGCTGATGTCCAGAGTCTTAGCTATGCACAGGTAACAGAGGACCAGCATGAATACAGTTCACTGTCAAGCCGTTAAAAGTATGTTTCCTGCTTATTTTGCTTAAATAGAAATAATGTTTCAATATTCATTTGACATATATTTATATATTTTAAAAAGAGTTTATTAGAATAA
>JAOXNZ010000210.1:8355381-8365498 GCA_028566095.1 Kryptolebias brasiliensis
TTTTTGTTCTTCCTGCGTTTAACAGAAACCGTGCTATTGTTGCAGGCTGAATATTCTTTTATATGCTTTAATTTGAGCTTATTGGCTTGTGCCTATACTTCCTATCGTAGCTGCAGCACAAGTAAGGAGAAAGAGAACCTGCCCCAGGCTAATGTGTGGGTAAGCTCAGCGGAGCTCGTTCTGACCCGCTGCAAATCATCATGTGCCATAACTTTCCAGAAGAAACACACACACATACACACATGCACACGGCTGCAGCTGATGGTTTCTCTGGTTTTCTCTCTTTGCATAATAGATTTAATAACGTTGGCCAAAAAAAACAAAGAAAATATCACAATGGCGTTAATGATGCCAGTGATGCAGTTTAGCTTGACGTAAATTTAAATGATGGATGTGTGTGTGTGTGTGTGGGGGGGGGAGGCAAATATATGTGGGTGGTGCTTTTTGCCTTCTAGTGAAGTGAGTGCTCATGGCTTCATGCTGTGCATGCAAAGAATTAATCGTGTTTGGCTTCATTTATATTTAGCGTACATTTACCCATAAAGACACTGTTTGTTTTTTTCCAAATATCTCCAGCATATAGTGACCAAAGGTTTTGGTTCTAAACCAGCGTTCATGCCACAGAGGGGCTAACGAGGTTTTCAGTTTGATTCACTTTGTCAGAATGGTGTCGTGTTGTCAAAGCTAAAAGGTCTTTGCTTATTTTGAGCTGTTTCTTGTCAGTGATTCTGGCAGCGAATGCTGTAAACTTACAGCAAATAAAAAGGAGAGGAGGGATTCAAAATAAAAATAAAAAAAAAAGTGCCACCCAGGCAGACAGACGAGCTTTGTGAATGGCTCGAAATTTCTTGGTGAATTGCTCACTTTTAGCATCTCCGACATGTTACGCACTTGAGTTTCCGCCGGCGAAATGTTTTTGCCCGTCATGCGGTTCCATCCCTCGTCTGCCTGTGTTCAGCCTAAATGGTGAGAAAACAAGCGAATAGCTGTGATGTAAAGCTTCTTTCACTGTAAGTGAAATGTTCTTGGAGCGGGAGTGTTGTGAAAGACACGGTATAGTTGCTGTGGAAACCAAACCAAAAAAAAAAAAAAAAGAGCTGGCCTCGAGACAGTTGCATTATTACATTTTCGTTTGTCCTGCTCCTCCACCTCCCTGCTGCTTCCCATCACCTACATCCTGATCCTGATAGACCCCGCCTCCCTGCTTTCTTCAGCTCTTCTTGCTCTTTGTATGTTTACAGCAGAATCTGTTGCTGTGTTTTATGGTTGTTGGCTTTTTTTGTTTTTAATAAGGAGCAGCTGTGCGCAGATAACGACTGAGCTGCGGTAAACGAGAGCTCAGATTAGGGAGTCTTGGTTTGTCATTAGTGAGGGGGGGGGGATCAGAAGCTGGTGTCCAGTCGTCAGTGGGTAAAACACATACATCCAGTCGTGGGAACAGGTTTCAGATTGGGGGGAGGGGGGGTGCTGTTTGACCATGAACTACTATCCTAACGCCAGGTATATGCAGTAAAATGCACACTGGCGTTCCCGATGCCTTATCTGAATATGAACAATAAAATACATGCTGAATATTTTAGACAGACAGTATCTATAAAACTGCACTCATGACCGGATGCTAATCTGCCCCTTTTTGTGGGTTTTAAATAGAGAAGCAAATCTTTCGGTGTCTAGCGATTTGATTCGATTCCGATTTTCAGAAACCAATTTTTCCATTCAAACGGTCTAGAGATTCTGTTTAAATTATGTGACCGACAAGAGGAAAAGACAGTGTAAACAAATAGCACATTTTTATAAGGTTCCATACTGTATCAAATCATCAGTTTATATTTAAACAAAAATAGGTTTGTGCATAAATTTCTCTTACCTGTCTTAGGTTAGCTTAGCTGCTTGGCTTTTTCTCATATAAAAAAATAAGGTGTTATTCTAAATATAATTTTGCAAAACTTAAGCAGACTTCAGTCTACCATAGTGCATATGTTTTGTTGATCTCTAAAACAAAATACAGACTTTGCTGTAAAAGTGCATTTCTATTTGTTAAATCTTGAACAAAACACCAGAAATACAAAACTCAATAATGTGAAAATATTGTAATTTAGGCATGCTGTATGCCACGCTAATGAAATTTGTTTTTATTCATTTTTGTTTTCTTTTGCCTGTGAAGGCGGACAATTACGGTTTTGCCTGTGTCTGTTTGTCTGTTACCAAAATATCTTGTGAACAACTGGGTGGGTTTTAATGAAACTCGTGTAAAGCAATCATTAGACGTACATCTACAAATGATTAACATTGCGAGTCAACTCAATTCAAGATGGCTGCCACAGTCAACTGACCTTCAAAAACCCCAAAGTTGCTGTAACTCAGTCAGTTTTACAGATATTGGTCTAAAATCTGGCGTTGTAGTAGCTGAGACTGATTGACACAATATATTCTAAGCCTTAACAGAATATTGTGCAAGATCATGGTTACATGGTTCTGAATTGAGAAAGCTCCTCGGATGAGAAGCGAAACGTCTTCAAACTACAAATTGAAGTCCAGTTGCTTTTGTTTTTAACCTTTTTTGGAAAGATCATGGTTAAAAATGTTGCCATTAATTATCCAAGCCAACTGTGTCTGTCTGTTAGCAAAATATCTCATGAACCACTGGAAACATTTTAATGAATCTTTCAGGAAATAATCACTGGATGTACGCCTGCAAGTGATTAACTTTTGAAGGAAGTTCAATTCAAGATGGCCGCCACAGTTAGTCAACCTTAGAAAACAAAAAGGGGCTACTACTCAATCAATTCAACAGGTATTGAGCTCGAATTTGGTGTGGTAGTAGCTGAGAGTCAGTCACAACACATACTCTGAACGGCAGCAACTCTGTCACTGCTCAACATAAGACGATTTTACTCTAAAACTCATGAAAGGTGGTGGGTGATATGGGCCTTTAATTGAATTAAATCTCTATGTACCTGGACATTCGTGTCCTCTGGCACCCATCAAGGAGGGCTGCAGCGCCCTCTCCACCTCTACTTCCCTGGGCATTGGGTAAACATGAGCGGGGATGTAATCTGTGGCGCTCAGACCGGACTTTTGGTGAACACAGGCACGCTTCTCCTCTTCCCCCAGCGGTTACACCATCCCTTTTTATTCAGCGTCTCCCCCGTTCCGATGCGGATTAAGGGGCACTTTTGAGGCGGGACGTTTGTCAAACACTCGTGCGTGCGTTCTGCCGAGCAGAATAGGGATACTGGTTACCGTGGGAACGCTGCGAGCTCCTCTGTGAAGAACTCTGTGGGCGAGAGACACAGAATAGAGAGATGGAGAGAAGTGGAGAGAGAGGGTAGGAGTGAGAGCAGGAGAGAAGGGTGAAAGACAGAAGCAGGGTTTGAATGACGGCGCGATGGGGACAGAGGGGACGCGTCGAAGACAGATGAGCGCCCAAACGGGTTACTTATGGGAGGTTACAGGTTGCGCGTCTGATAAGCCGTGGCCACAGTTAGTCATGCTTCACGGCTGGGATCTATTTCAGTCTTTCACAGAGTTTCCCTTCAGTGAATCCGCAGGAATATTGGTTTCTTGTTTCACTCCTCCTGTGCCGCCCACGCCACATTTAAATGAAGTTCTAATTGTTCTTCATTTGGGTGAATCATCCGGTTGAATTCAAACACCTTTTCTGCGGTACGCACACACAGGTGCACGCAGACTCACAGGACCCAGCGGGTGCCCTGGTGTGTGTAGTCGAGTTGTAACTGTAGCTGCGGCCCCTCCTCGTGCTTTCCTGTGCTTTTGCCTGGCACTCAGCGCCGAACGCCCACACAGGCAGCCAGCCCGCACTGTTGCCAAGCAGCAGGAGACTCAAAGCTTAGTGGTGGAAAACCAGTGAGGCTGGTTGTGGAAGAGCTGGTGAAAGTGGTTGGGAATGTTTGGAAAAAAAAAAAAGATTGAACTTTAGGATGAAGATCAGCACACATCTTTGTTTGTCAGCCAGAGTCAGGTGGGTCACACGCTGGAGGTGGGATGACGCAGTGCGCTCCCACACGCTTCTCTCACAGACAATGGTGAAAATGAAACGGTGAAAGGATGCAGGCATCTCGGACCGGAAACGCACATGGATGGAAATGGTTGTGAAACATGCCTCGTTGTACGTAGAGTGCAGCGCCCACTCTCCTCGCTCGTCTATACATAGACCCTCACCTACACGGTGACGCGCCCCCCACGCGCCCGCCATCGCTCAGGTTAGAGGATCCAGCTGCAAGTATCAGTCCCCCCCCCCCCCACTTCTCCCGTTCTCCTTACCTCCATTCATCTTGATTATTTTCACCCCTGCCCTCTTCTGTTTTCAGCGTCTCCCACTCTCTTCACTCTCCCTCCTCCCACTCTTCTTCCTCTTGCCTTCGAAGGCTTCGCCGCTTTAAATACAAACCACCTCACACGTTCTCCTAATGGACCACTTCAGCTTTCTTTTGTCTTGTTTTGTCTACGATTTTTGACCTGCGGTGCTTGATTCATATCTCGATCTCATTACCTTATCCGTACATGGGAATGCGTCTCGCATAATAGAAGAAGTATGCATAGTAAGAGTGTGTGTGGGCAGTACGTGTGTTTAGTTTCTCCTTTGGAGTAGTAGACGAAGAAGACCCAGGTGTGTTTGTTTTCTCAGAGATTCGTGATTTAGGAGTAACCGCTCACAACAAGCGGAAATCAGATTTCTAGATGAGGCTGTCAACAGTTGCCTCACTGGGGGGGATACTCCAGCAGGAGGCATTAGTTACTGCTGTTAAAATACAAATCCTGGCTGCGTGCGTCCAGGCCGTGTACGAGCATTGCTCAGCCTTACATAACAACTCCCTTGACTCGCTCCACATCGCCATCCAAAGCCGAGCAGGTCAGCGGGTTTATTTTGTTCCGAGGATTTCACTTCTCTGCATTACAGAGACCTGATACGGAGAAATTACTGGGACACAGGTCACATCTTGTCAGGATTTGTGGCAGTTGAACGCGTTTGCTTTAAAATAATCTGAAACTTAAGCTGCTGACTTGCAGCCGTTTGTGTTATCTTTGTAATGATGTCGGTGCTGTGCTAATTAAAGTCATCTACAGACTGTTTTCATTTTACTGGTACTTTGTAAGATCTGCAGTAAGCAAACAAACACCTACATGTTTATATCTTGAAACATTCATGTGATCAGTAATTTAGTTACATTTAGCCACTCCTTGAAACAGCGTTACTGCCACAGTGAAGGTGGAAAAGAGTTTCAAAATGATTGACTGTGCTTTTATTTTTTTACATCACAAAAGCCTGGCATTTGAACAGGAGTGTGTAGATTTTTTATTTTATTTTCCACTCTGTTATTGGTGCCTAATCTGATGAAAAAACAGTCTGCATTTCCCTCTGTGTACCAGAGCTCCAGGTTTTTGAAGAACATAATTAGAAACAGTGTAGCCGCTAAATTTGAAATCAGTCAGCTGCGCTCTAATAAAGTCCCAGTTACAAAAGATCGACTTGACCTAAACCTGCTGCTGACACAGGAGGTACCGCTCCTTGCTTTGTGATGCTGCTTTGCTAACTGCACTAACACATGTCTTCCTGTTAGAGTTTATAGTCCTGAACACTGCAGCCACTTAAAGTGATAGTTCAGATCATTTGAAGTGGAGCTCTGAGAAAGCGGATGAGCGTTAAACTTTCCTGTTGTACATCGCAGATGGCTCTTTGAACGACCCTCTATTAAGAAAAATACAGTTTAATTCTGTCTGACTCCATGGGCTAACGGCTAGTCGGAGCGGGGCCAAGACCATCCGTAAACAACTCTAATTTCAAATATTATATAACAGTCACTGCAACAATGTTTTTATAAACATTTATATTGCTGACACTTTCACATTACACATTTATTAATGTCGATTTCTATGGTTATTTACGTGCCGAAATAGCATCGGCAGCAGCTAGCTGTAGCACTTTTGGTGCAGTCTGGGGCCCTTTCAGCAGGACTATCAGAATTCTGCCAGAATAACTGTCCAATGCTGTGTAAAGGTTTATAAAATAGACATGAACTGCGCTGAAAAATTTGAGACACTGTGGGCCTTCTCAGATTAGCTCGTCAATTTGTCAAAACTAAACTTTATTTCTCAAACCTGAGATTGTTCAAAGAGCTGTCTCCAACAGGCAACAGATACATGTCAGCCTCTGTGCCTCAGTGACAGCATGTCCACACCTTTTTAAAGGAAACTTATTTTCAGACTTGAAACTACAGCCACCTGGTTAAATTCACTTCTTACTCTTTTTTTATTTTAATCTCTTTACTGATTCATGGAGAAAAATCAGCTCATTTAGCTGCTGATTGTTCATGTTAGTGGAACATTCTACTAAAGCTGGGAGGTTGACCTCAATCTTTGGTCACAAATTTGCGCAAACATTTTTAGAATTTGTTACGTAAATTATGACCAAATGTGAAGAATAGCCTTTCTGTGGTGTTAAAAAGTGCTTAGTGGTTTCCTAAAACAGCCGGGCATAAGAGTTTATAGCACAAGTGACTCAAACGAGAGTAAATACTACATTTGCTGGGGCCTATTTTCAGCTGTTGACTCTTGTTATGTTAGAGTATTTGCAGCAGCGGGAGTGTGGATGTAGGCTCAAATCAAAATACTCCGGTTCATTGTAGTGAAGGAGGTTGTCACTCAGAGCCAGAGTCTCTTACTGTCTCATGGTTTGAATAACGTACTGTTTTAAACCACGGCAAACAATAATGATTAGATCGCTCAGTTCATCATTTGGTTTTGCCTTTCAGGAGATGTAATTTATCATTTTCAGCAAGATTTTGCTCCCATCCTCCACCAAAATGAGGCTTCTGCGCTGCGGTCGTGGAGGTGAATCACTCATTAGCTCTGAAACTCTTCCACAGCTGGTGAACTTCAGCGCTCTTGCTTAAGTGTTGCGTCTTACTGCCGTCTTCTCTCGCCGCACGCCTTTGCCTCTCCTGAGCGTGTTCCTGTGCCAAAGTGACGGGGACCGCGTGTCCTTGAAAGCAGCTGGCCCCAGTGAGGAACCAGCCATTTACATGCTAATCTAACCGCTGCACCAGCTTGAGCTGCTCGTGAAACATCTCTCGTTTCGATCAGAGAGGAGGCTTTTTGTGGTTTTATGTGCACATCTGCATGAATTACACAAAGTGGTTTCCCATTTCCATACGGGAGGATCCGGGAATAAAGTTCACTGCAGAATCCAGCAGAGTAATGGATCAAAACATACCGTCTGTGTCTGTTTGTTTGTCTGTCTGTCTGTGAGCAAAATGTCTCATAAACCACTATTCGAATTTTAGTGAAACGCTCAGAAAGTAATCACTGGATGTGCATCTGCAACTGATTACCTTTTGGAGTCACCCCATTTCAAGATGGCCACCACAGCTAATCGACTTTAGCCAACGCTGAAATGGCTATAATTCAGTCAGTTTTACAGACATTGTGTTCAATTTTGGCGTGGTAGTAGCTGAGAGTCGTTTACAATGTATACTTTGAGCTCTAACAGATCATGCAAGAATTAGCAACATTGTGAGATTGCACAAAAATACTGTTTTCAAGATTTAACCATAACTGATCAAACTCGTTTTTCAACATAAGATGTAACTAAAACTGTGGCGCAAAAGGCGGCGGGCAATATGCATTCATTCAACAGCATCCGTCATTCATGCTAGGTTTTTAATTTAACAACTCCTAATAAAAAAGCTTTTTTTTTTTTCAGTCTTCAATTCCACTTCAAATGACTACTGTACCTTTCAGGAAGCAGATCTCAGCTGAACCTGTTGTTTGTGTGGGCGTGAGGATGTCAGTCACCTTGCTGTTGTCTGTGTTTCTGCACAAACTGTCACACATCTGCATCTCTTTCCTCCATCCCTTCTACGACCACTGCCGCTCCATGATTTCTCGCCTGTCTGTGTGCAGCTTCTAACTGCTTTTTGTCACTGTTTCTGCTTCCGCGCTGACCGGATGTGTTTGTGTCTCTCTGCTTCTCCACGCCTCTGTGTCTTTTTGTGTGCCGTCCATTTCCAACACCTCCCCGTCAGTGTCCGGCCTCCGTCTGTCTCAGGGCAGCCCGTCTCGGCTCCCGCCACTCCCACCGCGGCGTGTGGCGCCGTCTTTCCCGCTCCGTTTCCCAACAGCCTGACCGTGCACAGCTTCGGCAGCCTCCACCAGTACTGCTGCCAGTCTGCTGAGCAAAGCTTGCAGCAGGACGACAGGTAAGGTCTGCAGTGGGGCTTGATTACTGTGAGTACAATGAACAAGACCCTTCTCATCTGTATAAGGATCCATGCAAGTCACCTGCAACACTCCCAGACCCTGCCAGCAACCTCCACATTTTTGCCCCTCAAGTTTTCCACCCATCTTTATAGATATGATGTTTTTGCCCATGTATGTGTGTGTCCATGTGTTTGTCTGTCTGTTAGCAAATGATCTCATTAATTTCAATTACATTTGCAGAAAGTAACCACTGGATGTACATCTACTACTGATAAACTTTTGGACTCAGCCCATTTCAAGATGGCCGCCACAGCCAACTGACCTTTAAAAGGACAAAAATGGCTATAACTTGGTCAACTTTACAGCTGTTGAGCTAAAATTATGTGTGGTAGTAGCTGAGACTGATCCCCAACACGCACTTGGAGCACTAACTGATTGGGCAAGGTCTTTAATTAGCATTATGCCATTAACTATTTGGAGTTTGTTAGCAAAATATCCCATGAACCAGTGGTCAGAACTTAATGAAACTCTCAGGAAGTAATCATTGAATGTACATCTATAACCGATTACCCTTTGGAGTCAACAAAATTCAAGATGGCCGCCACAGTTGGTTCACATTATATAGGACAAAAATGTCTATAATTTACAGATATTGAGATCAAAATTGATGTGGTAGTGGCTGAGAGACATTCACAACACACATACTGTGATACTGCATGAGATTGTGCAAAATGTTATTTTCAAGGTTTGACCAAAGTGGTTAAAACTCTGACATGAAAGGCGGCGGGTGAAATGCATTTCTTCCAGGAATGCTAGGCCTTTAATTACATACTTTACATCCCTCCCCTCCTCCCCTTTGCCTTTAGAGACCTTTCCTACCACTCTCAGGTGTGACTAATAGAAAAGGCCGTTCTGGCAGCTTGAAGAAAAACCCACAGCTGGAGAGGAGCTGTGGATCTTCAATAAGCTACAGGACTAAGGTTGACTGAGTCACAAGTGGACCTGGTGAATTCTCTCCCTGCTCTCACTTATCCTTCAACTCAAACCCTTATGTGCTCGATACGCCAACACTGCCATCTTATGGGGTTAGAGGACTGCAGCATGTAGTGAATCCAGAGTGTCTTGTGTTTTAACAAAAATGCTTTTTACATCCCAGTTTTATGTTAAAATGCCCCCCCCCCCCCATTAGGCTTGTCTTGATCCCACCTGCTTGCTTTCTGCTTTTGTCTCATGCTGTTTTGTTTTTCACTCTTGTGTCCTGCACTTTTGTGTGTGTGTGTGTGTGTGTGTGTTTTTTCTCTGTCCGCTTGCTGTCCCGTGTCTCTTTCCTGTGCTGCGACCGCCGGTCCCCAAGCGAGGAGGGGGAGGATGAGGGCGCCCATCAGTTCTGCTGCTCTGCCTCGGGCTGCAGCAGCCCCTCCTCCCGCTGAGCTGAGGTGCGACTGACCTCACAACAAGTCGCAGATTTACCTGTGAAAGCGCTGTCGCGGATCGCGCCGGCAGAAAGCTGAGACTTCACTGTGCACCAAAAAGACACTCTCCGCGTGCTCGAGGGGGGGGGATAAGAATAAGAATAATGCATGCATCTCGCTTTGTTTTCATGCCGTCGTTGATTCACTCATGTATTTCACGGTTTGTGTGCTAATTATTACTTTAGGGAATCTTGATGTTGTGTTCTCTCTGTATTCTTTATTCCTTTACTTGCAGCTTTATCTTGCTGTCAGAAACCATCAGTATCATCTGCTCATTACTGCTCTGTCCCTACATGCAGATCTTGGATAGTTGAGTCATGCCATTTGTTGTACGTGCAGATTTTTATAGTTGGCTACTTTTTTTCCCCGGCACTTGAGTCTCATCTTTGTTTAACCTAATGGCACAGCGACATTACCTAACTCTT
>JAOXNZ010000210.1:8416911-8437520 GCA_028566095.1 Kryptolebias brasiliensis
ACCTGTCCAGGGTGTCCCCCGCCTCTCGCACAGTGACTGCTGGAGATAGACACCAGCTCCCCGAGACCCGGAATGGAAAAAGCGGGTAAAGAAAATGGATGGATGTCTGATTAAGTCATTAAATGATTTAAAGGACTGAATGCCTTCTTGTACAGATAATCTTTCTTTTTAGTAATTATTTATTCAGAAATGTAGGACAAAAAATCCAATTCAGAAGAATCCATTTTGCTTGAGTTATTGTTTTACTCATATATTCTTTGTGTTTTCAGGTCCTTCATTCAAAATCTATCTATAGAATGAAAACACTAGAGCCACTCACCCCTCCCCATCTTCTACTTCCTTTCTTTGCAGATTCTGACTAATTAGTTTGATTTAAACGTGAACCACATGGAGACGACCAGCCGAGGTTTTGATTATCTTCAACTTTATTCTTTTTCTTTGATAAACCCGTTCAGTTCTTTATCTCTCCTCCCCCCTTTAAGACAACAGATCAGGCTTTAATCTCTGCTTGTGCCTTTCCCCTCGGATGAATCTCCACGCTCCCCTCCTTCCCTCCCCGGCTTGAATCTTAATGTGGAACAATGCCCCGGCATTATAAATCTTGTCAGCCTTTTGCAGGCACCTCTTGTGTTCATATATTTAAACACAAGGACGTGTTTGGGGGGAGAAAAAAAAAGAAAGAAAAGGTTACATGTGCTCGTATGTGAGAGGGAGAGTCTTTGACCTCCCGTTTTAATGAGCACCTTTTAAATCTGTCCCGCATCTCAGAGAGAATACAAATTTCTCCGTTCTCACATAAACTCTGACCGTTTCCTCCTGCAGCACATTTCTGTAATGATACGCAGTAAAAAATCTATTTGAGAGGGTCAGAGTGTGTGAAGCTGTGTGATTATAGCTAACTTGGGAAATATAGTTTAAGGTGCTTTCATGTCTGTCAAGAATGACCTTGTGAGAAATAAGTGGTTTCACATTAGTGCTGTGGTTAAAGAAGGGATGGTTCAGATCTTTGAAAGTGGAGGTCTGTGGAAAGGTTTTGAACAATTATATTACCTGTAAATAGTTCTTTGAATGACCTTAGTTTGAGCTAGCAATTAGTTGTATGCTGGTGACGGGTCTCAGTCATCCAGGGGATGGTAATCCTAGTTCAATAGAAGGCAACTGGAAGACATTTTCTCAAATCAAAATGAAAGTTGGGCCGTTCCAAGGCTTTAAACTGTAGACTTCACCAAACACAGTGAACAAGAACGTTACATCCACCAGGGAGGGTGTGGAAAACAACAAGCTGCCCTTCTTGGATGGTTCAGTGAAACGTCTCAGCATTGACGTATACTGAAAACCGGCACACATGGACCAATTAAATCCCATCAAAAACTGTCTATCATCAGAACCTTACACCGTCGGGCTGAGAATATCCCCACAAAGACAGAAGAAAAGAACAATGGGTGCAAAATCCACGTCATTGTTACACAACATCCTGGTGATCTTTAACCCCAACCTCAGACAAAAACTGGTTCAGTCAAAAAATGAAAAATCCAAACAGAAGCTGGTGTGTACACAGTTCACTGCAGCGAACAGTGTTCTGACCTTTATATATGGAAAAGCAAATAACTAAACAAGCACATGCACTACAGGAGAGCCGGCTCTTTAGGTCAACCCCAGAAGCCCATTTAACTTCTCAAGGATAGGAGATGCTGTTTTGAGGACAGTAAGGTCCATATTTTCGACAGAGAAGATGGATGATTTGAGAGAAAAAGGGAAAGACCAACATTAAACAGAGGAGGAGGCCTCACGATTGACCTTTTCAGCACCAACAATGCAGCTTTGAATCAAACCTCATATCAGCTTCAAACCTTTATGCATGTTATCAAAACATCTCTCATGTGGACCAGACTAACAAAGACCCCTACAGCTCTCAGGAGGGAGGGGAGGGACTGTGATTTGCATGCAAACGGCACATTTTTTTCAGTTTGAAATGAGAAAGCTCCTCGGATGAGAAGCAACACATCTTTAGAGATAAAACAAACCAAGTCCGGTGCCTTCGACTGACCCTACCAGGACTAACAGGTCGTCTGAGCAGAACCGAGAACCAAATGGACTGCTGCTGTCTTAAAACAACTCCAGTCTCAAAGATTTCATAGTGCCTCTGCGTCATCACTTAACGTTACGAGGTTACTCTGACAGAAACATTACGAATTTCCTGCTGAAAATCCCCTAGACTGCACCAGGAATGCTACAGCTAGTTGCTGCTGCCACTGTTTGCGCTTGCAAATTTTTATATGTGAATAACCAAGCATTGTGAATAGATGACAATGTAAAAGTTTATTAAACAGTGTTCGCTCAGACTAGACATAAACTCATCAATCCATTGAGAATTAAACTTTATTTCTCCAAACTGAGATCCTTCTAAGAGCTATCTACAGCAGGTAAGCTATTATTTGGCCATACCCTTTCCACTGAACCCCACTTCAAAGAAAATGATGAACTATTGCTTTAAAGTCATCTTTGGTCTTGTATTTTGTGAGCATCTCTGCTCTCCTTCTGCTTTAATATCCCTCTGCAGTCATCCTGCAGGATTTCATTGTTTTTCCCACTTTCTGCCCTACATGTTCCTCTCTGGTCATTTGTTTTTGCCATCTTACAACTAAAGGTTGCACCTAAAGAGGTGAGCCAGTATCTTGCTTCATACGTAGTGAGATAAATGGACTACAATGTCGTTTTTTAGGTCACCACTCAAAATGAGCCTCCCTGCACTCTCCCTATAGACCACCTACCCAATTTCCTCACCTCTATCTCAGGCCTCGCGAGGAGCAGGGAGATATTAGTGCTGTCCTCTCTGGTGAGAATAGCTACCGCCTCCTCTCTGTTCTGGACGTCCACTCCATTTATCTGACAGGGGAAAAGAGAGGATGGACCTAAGAGCCAATAATGTAAAACTCCTTACGTCAAGAGGTTCAATTACACTCCACACTTCAGAAAAAAAGCATTTTATATTCCGCTAAACAGCACTGGATATTAGAATTCAGGACTTTAGAATCACGCTGCAGTGAAATGAACCTCTATTGTGGATCAGGTGTTGAGTTTTAAGATCAGTGCTAGATAAGCAGAAAAGCAATTTGTACTCAGGATACCTGTAATATTCTGTCTCCTTTACGGATGCGGCCATCTATTGCAGCGATGCTGTTTGGGTTCACCTAAAAAAGGACAAAATGTATCAAAGATTTTTTTAAATATATTTAGACCTTCTGGTTTTGTGATACCCTCTTTACCTCTCCTACGTAGATCCCCAGATCCTCCTCCTCGTCAGTTCTGTAACAGACCGTCAGGCCGAGTTTATCCTGCTGACGGGACTTGTACAGCTCCACCTCCTATGGTGCGGTTAGAGTTGGTGGTTGTCAGACAGAGAACACTGAGCCAGCTGTCTGTCACATGAGTTTTTTTGCACGATGGTAGGAGTTCCTCACCTCATATTCCAGCTCGTCCTGTCGGTCTACTTCATGCTGAGTGATGTCAAAGTAGTCAGTCGGGTCGTAGTACACAGGCTCTGTAAAGCTGAAGAAGAGAACATTCAAGGATCTTCAAATACCAGCAGGTCTTAGCACTGTATTGATGCACCGTCTGAAGGGATGGATTGGCAAGAAGGTTCTTTTCAAGATGCTCTGCAAATTAGGATATATGCTGTGATGTTGACGAAGTCTTTCTCCAGCTAGGTGAAAAGATGCCAAGACCAGAGATTGTTTTCTTCTTCTTCTAGTTACTGTAAAGTCATTGTGCACTAGTCTTGATCTAGCTTTGTGTTTGGATGTGTTTTTTTGTCTGAGCTTTTACTATCGCTGTGGGAGGATTAGCAAACTATGAATTGTGACAGAAACAAAAACAGACTAAACTTGTTATAACTAGCTCTAAGGGTATTTGCTTATGCATCAGTACCCTTACTATCATGACTGTAATCTGACAGATGCTGGATTCAAACGTGAGACCAGATTACCCCGGTCTAACGCAGCAAATGAGTTCTGTTCTGTTGACCGGGCCAGCAGAAACCTTTAAGGCCGTTCCCACTCACATTTCACTGAATAGATACGGCTCCAGCAGTGGCGGTAGTGGAGGTGACGGAGGGGGGTCGGGTGGGGGTGGAGCTCCACAGGGATGCTGCACGCTCCTGCCCAGAGTCAACATATGCTGGAAGCTGATGTCTGTCTGGGTGCAGGTGTCCACACAGTCGGCCATGCCCATGGTTACTGACACTTGGCCTCCAGGAGCTCCGACCGGCCCCGCCCGCCTGCGGACACCCCGCCTCAGGATGCTGGACAGCACAGGGTCCCGTATGTCCAGGGCGGGGTCTCCAGAAAGGCGAGACAACTCCTTCCCATTCACCTAAAATGGAATAAAAGAGAAATGTTACATAAATTAAATCAGAAGGAGCAAAAAAGAAAAAGTGTAAACTGGATGAGGGACGTTTGAGTGTTTTTTTAGCAGTCAATTTCTATACAAGCCCAAAAAATCCGGACATATAGATAGAATTTTACTAAATTAAAAAAACAAAAAAGTGAGTACACAGCAGTAACTAGAGGAAGGAACAGCACAGCTACACACAGCTAAAGTAAAGACAGACTGAGACCACGTTAGCACACAAAATATTAGATGATTACGCTCAAGCCGACACATGAGTGCTCCTACACACACAGAACAGGAATGAAACGAGAAAACATTTTTCAAAAGCTATAACACGGCAAACAGCAGGGCAGAAAGCTGAATACAGAGACCTTTAATCGCCCCTCAGTGTCAAAAGAGCACAGCATGTTGCCTAAACGACTCTTCTGTGGAGAGAGAGAAAGAAAGTAGCAAAAGGATGAGTTAGAAATTAATTACAACTGAAAGAAAGTCAGAAAGTGGAAAAATCATTTTGAGGACTTCCTTCAAAAGGAAGAGAGCCTCATTTTAGGACTGACAGAGATCTAAATGATTTTTTTCTTTTCCTTTTATTTTGCATATTTGAGGGATTATTCAGATTTTCTGATGTGGGTTGAAGAGGGTATAAGTAGCCTGTGTCTTACCTGCAGTAGACAGCATTTAAAACAATCTCTGTTTGAAAAATGAGACAGAAAAACCTCATGAAAGAGTCACGCTAACAGCTACTGGAGCCGGATCCAGAGCAGATATCAATCATATTAAAGTGGGTCAAGCTCATGGTTTGGTTTGGATTTTTTTTTTCTTTTTTCATCAGATGGTTGTGCAGACAGAATACGATGAAGATGTTCTGACTCACAACACGTGTTTCACAAGAAATATTTTGAAATGGATCGAAAAACATGTTTCCACCCAGCAAGCCGACAGTGTAAATAAGTCTGATGGAAAAGTAACACTATGCAAAGGTATACATAGAAGCACAATTATTTTTTTTAAAAGTTCAATTTAGCTTGACATTTAGAAAAGAACTTCTCCTCAATTCTCCAAACTGAGATCTGCTGCATGTAAGATACTGACTGCTCATAACTACCTAACAGAAGTCTACTTTAAAAACAAAACAAAAAAAACCTAAACTATCTTTTTAAACTTGTGCTCCTGCTCACTCCTTGTTTTTTGTCTATCTTTGTGTAAATTAGTTTCTGGCTGTTCAAACAGCTGCAGCTTCTACCAAACCAGAACGGTTACCAACTGATTCAGGTTTCCTCATGCCTGACACAGACATGCAGTGACTTAATGATACGTGTGTGTCTGTGAGAGGACTTACTGATCCAGATCTTTGTACAGTTTGATTAAGCCGCTGACCTTGGCTGCCTGCGACACGTTTCCCACCAGCCTTCACTCCCCCCCCCCTCCCTCTCTCATCTCTCGCCCTCTTCCAGTAATTGCATGTCAAATCAATGTTCCTCTGAGCAGCCAAGCACAAAAACTTTCCTGCCACTTTTCAGCTCCCGTTCTCCTAATGTTTTATTTCCCCCATCCAGCCGCACCTCCACCCCTCCGATTTATCTCTTCTCCCTTTTCAGATCACTCTCCTATAGGCCTCCATCTTCACGTCCCGCCCTGCCTCTTCCCTCGCCTGTTTTCCTCCACACCCTGGACTTCTTTTGCCGTGCTGCCTCAGCAGATCTGTCTGCTGCGTCCCCTCCCTGGAGGGTCCACCTCGGCCTCCTCTGTATCCATCTATTTCAGCCGCTCCAGCTCCTTGTGTGCTCGTCCCTCCGTGCACTAATGTCCCCCCATAAATCTTGCCGTCTGTCTTAATGAGATTTTTTGCAACAAAAAAAAAAAGATGCTTCCTCCTTACATGGCACATTGGTGATGAAGAAATGAACACTCTGTTGTTCTGTGTGTGTGCTCTGCGATGTGCTTTATTTCTGTCTGAGCTGTGGTTTTATTCCTAACAACAGGAGGTTCGTTGTGCTTTAGTGCTCTGCAGCTTCCAGCATCAGCAAGAGAGGCTATTAGGAGACAGGTCTGAGGTGGTGAGTGACAGATATGAATACTGATAGAAGGAATGGGCTCATTCATTATCAATGAGAGGTGCTGAGACTGCTTTGAGGATGACTTCATGGAGGGTAATGGTTGTTTTGTGACGTCCTGCTCTCTGTTATCTCTGAGTTAGTAGGTCATTTCACACATCTTCTATTTATAAGCTACACCAGTTCTGCAAATAATGAACGCTCAGGTCCCCGCTCAGCGTCTAAAATTTAAATATGTTTAAAAGTGGAATTAAAATTCACAGAAAAACAAACATAAAACCCTCCAGAATTCACAGAAGGTGGTGGGTGGTGGTGGAGCCGACGGCGGGGGTGATGTGGGGGTAGAGATGAAAGAGATGCAGAGTTCAAAGTGGAAAGAGAGAAAACTAAGAAGGAGATGCTCTGAAGGAAGGAGGAAGGATGGGGGAGCGAGGTAAGGGCGAGGAGAAACAAGAAAAACAAGCTTTCCAGGAAGTGCCGACTGCATAAGAATACTGAGTGAGTCTGACTCTTGGTTCACCTGCAGCTGCACAGACACACAATAAAAACCTCCCGGGAAATTAGCGAAAGAAAGCTGCATGATTATCGTTTCTATCAGAAGGTTCTTTAAAGAGCGAGCTGATCTCATGGGCGGTCCAACAGGCTGAGATGAAACATCAAAGTCACACAGGGAACAACAAAAATACACAAACAATGACAGGCTAACGTGCTCCACTCAGCACCAAAGAGTTTGTCCCAAGCTTTGTAGCATGGAGTTTTTCTTTTTCTTATCACCTGCTGCCAAAAGGCTAAAGGCTGGTGATCGTGTTTTTGCCTGTGTGTGTGTGAGAGTTTGTCTGTTAGCAAAATATCTCATAAACCACTGGAGGGAATTTAACGAAACTCTCAGAAAGTAATCCCTGGATGCACATCTACATCTAATTAACCGTAAGCACAGCTCATTTCTAAAATGGCTATAACTCGGTCAGTTTTACAAATATTGAGCTAAACTTTGATGTGGTTGTAGCAGAGACTCTCTGAGCACTAACAGATTGCACAAGCTCTCAAAAAGATCATCCGAGATACCATTACTTTCAAGATTTGATTAAAACGACTTTAATGCTGTTATTTCTCAACATAAGATGATGATTTTTCAGCTTTCAGAGACAGAACTCTTCACCCAAACACATTGAATTCCACTTGTTTGCTAATTGATTGTTCACATGTTTCGCGCTTTGAAGGCCGCTGCAGTCACCTCCTCAGAACATCAATTCATCTGGAGACACAGAGGTCGTTTCATATCACCGCTTTGAAGAGACGAGCACAGAGTGCTTCAAAATCCGACGCAGGGAGGAGATATTGACTGACAGGTTTCAAACGTTCCTTGAAATGATCCCGAAGCAGCTCACGAGCCTCTCTCAGACCACTTGAATGACGGTACCGTCAACATCTAAATCAGTTAAAACAAAGGATCCGTTATGCGCTGAATGTTTGGGGTGAACACTGAACAGAGAGTAGGTAGGTCTGAGGGATCAAAAGATTTGAGCTGATCCTTAAAGGGAAATGAAAACTCATGTCTTGAAAATCACTCTTGATGTTTTTTTTTATCTGCCTCTTCAGTTGTTAAAAGAACAGAGTGACATCCTCTCCATCAGCAGCCTGTTTGCGCCTTCCTCATATCAAGAGAAGAAAAAGTGTCTGACAGACACGTGCAACTGTGCACAGGCAAACAAAACATGGCAGGTTTACAGTTCACTGGAGAGAGCAGACATGTTGTTGACAATAAACCAAGCTGATACTGCAGAAGACTTTTGAGCGGCGTGTTAGCTGCTTTAGTAAACTATTTGTTTTTGCTGTATTTGAAGCTTGATCTTTAAAATAACCACCCATTTGTTTTATAAGTCATTTCCATCACAGCATGATTTATTATTTTTGCTGCATAATGCTAATGAAAACAACCAGCTAGAAAAGACATCCTCACACCTGTATCTCCGTAACTGGGGAGTGGAGATGTTTTTTTTTTTCTCCATTGAAATAAATGGAGTTATAAAAATAAAAGGGAGAACTGCTTTTTTTTTCTTAAGATAGGCTGATGAGATAAAACTAGCTCAGTTATCTCAAGAAAACAAAACAGTTAACCCAAGAAAATCCCAGCAAAATCATTACCTACAGGTAAGGCCATATGTAGATTCTGTCTGTGTAAAATCTACTGATATTATTCTCCAGATTATTATTTATTCTGAGAAAACATGCTCCATTATGTCAAGATAAACAAGAGAAATAGTGTTTTTCTGGGAAAATAAGGTCTGACCATTGAGTGCTGAATGATTGGTTTAAAAAAAACGCTGAAACTGAGTTGGTACAACTAAAAGAAGCAGAACACTAGCTGAAAATTGCAAATGGCTTGCTAAAAGCTCAATGCAGCAAAAGGCCAGTTAAAATAACAGATTAGTAGCTAAAAGATAAAAGTATCAAATGGCTAGCTAAAGCTAAAACTAGCATGCGCTGAAGCAGCTTTTAAAGAAAACAATGTTTCTGAAGAAACTGAAGAGAGCTCAGTGTATGTCTATGGAGAAAATATTTCTAAATAAAGTTAAATACTTTGAAAAGCATAAAAGTTACAAAAACTTAAAGTCATAGCCAGTGTCGGCTGGTGCTGATATTTGTAGGGAATAAAGAAAACCTGCTATAAAATGACATTATGTCCTTTTGCAGCACAAAGACAACCTTAAAACAAACCACCACCAAAAACCCAGCTCTGTCAGCTGCCCAAATGAGCAGCAATCCGAGGGGGCGGGGCAAGATGGCTGTCAATCATTCCGTACCATGAAATTAGATTCAGTGATCGGGGCTGTGAAAAGTTAGCCCTTTGGAAAGACTCTGGGGTTTTCTCAAGACTGTTTGGCACCGGTTTTGTTGTAAATTTTACAAAATGTGATACGATATTTTTAATTAGTGTTTATTATGTATTTTAACATTTTTATTGTAAACACCAGGGAGGGCTTAGCCCTACTAGCCCACTTATACCAGCCGTCCCTGGACATAGCACTGATCTCCTGAATGAGCTGAACGTTTTGGCACAGCTGCACAAAGTAGAGAGAAGCAGTTAGATCGCAACACAAAAAGAAAAAGACATTTCCTACTTTTTCAGCTGATTTTTGCTGCTGTTAAGGTTCTGTAACAGGATACAGGAGGACAAACGAAGACAAGCAGCTGTAATAAACATCCTCACACCTGTGTCTTTGTGCAACCTGAGTTAAATCATAAAAATAAAAAAAAATATATGGTACAGACAGATGGGAATATGTTTCCAAAAATGACAAAATAACAGCAGCTGTCAGATCCTTGCAGTATAAAGTAGTATTTTATATACAGTATTGTACTTAGTAAAATGAGCTGAAACCTCTTTTTTTTGTTGTTTTTTTGGCTCTCACCCCCTCAGTGTAGCCTCACACCTCTTAAACCCTCCCGATTCCTGCCGCTGTCGGCAGGTCATCAGTATGCATCGAGTCTGATGTGTTTACCTCTTGTGAATGTCAGCATGTTTCTGCGTGTCACTGTGAATGGAGGCACATTAGGTTTGTTTAATGATGGCAGTTGCCATGGAAACAGCCTCTGTGGTTCACAGTGAATGGGAAGAGGAAAAAAGAAGGGAGCGGCTGCAGGGCTCAGGGGGCTAACAGGTTTACTTTGAGTGTGTGTGTGTAGGTCAGGTAATGCGTGTAAAATGCAGCAAACAAACCAATCTAGTTTATGTGCTGCATGCAGGGCTACATGTGTGTCTAATTTATCATTTTATGCCTTTTTTTTTACTTGGTGCTACAGAGGCTGTATTGATTAGAAACATGCCACTGGGTGTGTAGCAAGTAGCAGCGAGGCGTTCGTGCAGCAAAGACTGAATGTATAATGCATGAGTTTTATTCCTTCAGCAGGAGAACCAAGTGTTTAGATACAGTTAAAATTAACAAACCTGTTTTACAGCCTTAAGCTGTTAAATGCTGCATTTAATGTCTGAAAATGGACCCGTGATTGGAAGTTTAAATCATAAATGTCAGTTGAGAGGGAAAAAAAAATGCTTAAAAGGAGAAATGGAAAGCCATAAAATGGGGAATTTAATTATACCTTCTTTCTTTGTCTTTTTTTTTTTTTGGCTTGATCTTTGGATTAATCAAGCAGCTGCCCAGGCAGATTTGTTGTGTTTGTAATCATCACACGTAAGAGGCAGCATGATGTCTGCAGTCAGCTACCTCCTGATTTTTTTAATCATAAAAGGCGAGCGATAACGTAGCTGCCTGTGTGTGTTTGCTTGTCTGCCTGTTAGCAAAATATCTCACAAACCACCAAACAGATTTGAATGAAATTCTCATAAAGTAGTTATTGGATCTGCATCTGCAACTCGTTAACTTTTGCAATCAACTTGATTAAAAATGGTCACTACAGCTAATGAAATTTAGCAAACACATAAATGTCTCTAACTCAGTCAGGCTTAAGAAGACTGACTTAACATTTGGTGTGGTAGTAGCAGAGAGTAATCTGCATCACATACTCTGAGCACTAACAGATCACGCAGGATCTTTGTTTAAAACTTTGGCACTAACTGTTGGACTTAACCCTGTCTGTCTGTCAAAATATCTCATGAACCAGTGGACACATTTTAATGAAACTCTTATAATGTAATCATTGGATCAACATTTACTGATTACCTTTTGTAGTCAGTCTGATTCAAGGCACAGCTAGCCAACCTTAGCAAACACAAAAATGGCTGTAACTCAGGCAGTTTTACAGATATTGAGCTAATATTTGGTGTGGTAGTAGCTGGGACTGATTCACAACACATACTTCAAGCACTTCAAGAGATCCTGTAACATCTTTGGTTAAAACTCCGGCTTTCAAGGCATGCCTTCCTTTAAGAAATGCCTGTTTAATTGTACGTGTTTTGGCATTTTGATTATTTAGCTTATTTGTGGCCACTGGCCCGTTCTCTGCATTGTTAGGCCATCTGCCTTTATTCTGTTGTCTCACGCTCCTTTGCCTAGAGCCATCTGTTTCAGACCACCGTATGTACGAATGGATCTGAAAGTATCTGTTTACCTTACGCAGACACATTTCGCATATTAGCTTTGCATCCAACATCGCTCAGCACTCTTCCTGCCTGTCACCGTGCACCCTTCCTCATCCCCACACCTGTCTGGTTACAACATGCACATGTCTGTCAAAGCTGTTAAATGACAGGCTCCTAGTAGCATCTCGGTGAAATTACACTTTCAAGGATGTTTGCCTGCACTCTGTCGGAGTCATTATAGCTGACTCCTGTTAGATATAAGGTCACCGATGTGGAAAGATTCAGAGACTCTGAGCTTTTTTTTTCTTTATTTTCGTACTCCTTGTAAATGAGCCTTCAAGATGTCTGTTTCATCATTTGGTAATTTTGATTTTGAAGGCAGGTTTTCATCATAGGGTTTACTGAAAAGAAAAAATGGGAAGTGAAGTAATTTATCAGGAAGAGAGGCAATTTACAAGGAAGAACAAACAGCTGAATGGGTGTGTGAAAGGTGTGGTGGAAAAAGTGCTCATCGTTAGCACATAGCTAAAGATCAACAGGGTATGCTAATTGTGTTTGATAAGTAAGGTGTGTTACGAGCCTACTTTAGCCTTTGTTTCAGAGTCTAAGTTCAAATGTTCAAATGAAATTAAAGCTACTCATTGCATAGTATGAAATAAAACATTCAAAAGGTTATCCTGGACTATATCAAATGATACAGTTTGAAAGAGTTTACTCCAGTGGTTTTCCAGATATGCAATTCTGAAATGCGGGTCCACACACGATGTAAACAAAACACTTGTGGAACCATGTGGAAGCTTGAGCCACATGATTGACCAACATTAGGCTGGCTCTAGTCTGGGCAGGTAAATAAATGTGGTGGAAACGGACAAGCTGAGAGAAGACGTTTAGGTGGAAATATAGGAATTCATTTTTAATCTAATCTATTTTTATATCTATGCTTTACTCAACAAATCAGAATATAAATGTGTAAAACTCTCCATCTCTAATGGCTTTTCCATTGTTAAAACCATTTTCAGTCACTTTGGCTGTTTTTGTTGGTAAACAAATGCACATGGTAGTTGGTATCCAGTCACAAATTTTGCTTCCAGATTTTTAATTGGAGGACACATTACCCATAGACATGGGGAAAGAACTGTGCAGATTTTATTTACTTTATGAGTTTTCTTCTTTTACCCGTCTTTACGGCTTTTTAATGACTGCCTTTAAGTTTATGAATAGCCTTGTTAACTTTATTTATATTATCTTCCTGGTGAACTTCCTGGCTTTTGGGTGCCATTGTTTAAATATTTTTAAAAATGTGATGAAATTAACTTAAGGACATTTTTACAAAGATATTTCATGTTTATTGTATAAATCCATTTTGCCGTTTCATAATCTTTAAGGTTATTTGGTGTGTAAATTTGGAAATGTATATTATTATGACATTTTTTCTGTTTGGCTCTTATGGTGTGTTCGTAAACAATGTGGCAAAACAATTTTGTACAACCCATCAGTTTGAGAGTCGACCATTGTTCTAGCTGGGGATGTTATACTCCTTTCTCCATGCAGCACTCGCATAAATGACTTTGAAGGTCAAGCAAAAAGACAAAAATGCCTAAAAGGAAGACAAATGGTCTGGCTATTTTGTCTTTTTTTTTGCTCTGTTTCATTTGCATATTTCAGCTGCCTCTTCAGCTCATTACAATGCCCCTACTTGGACTCGGGCTCTTCCTGTTTTCTCCTCTCTTGGCACCAGAAGCAGCGCGGTTAGCCTGGCGCAGACTCCGACATGCAGCTGAGACCCAGCTGAGCCTCGCGGTGCCACAGATACATGTGATCCGATGGGTGCTGAGCACTTTTCATGCCTAGTCAGTGTGGGGCTCCTTTCGGCCACCTCGTGCAACACGGAGTCACCGAGCAGGAACTTTTCGTAGGCGTCGCGCAGCCAGATGAGCTTACTCACTAACAGCCTGTGGTCTTAGTTGGCAGGTGGTGCTGAGCCTGTAACCGTGGCAACCCCATCTCTCTACACTTTATCCCAGTTTTAACAACCCATCCATCCTTCTGGCTCTGTGGCTCCGCATCACATGTCACTCCGCTCTTCCTTATCATATCATCAACACTGTGAAGCATCATTATTATAATTATCAGTATCATTGTCACAGAACGTCTTTCCCAGAGCAGCAATTAGGAGCTGAACTCAAGGAGTAATGAGCTGATTTATGCAGCAAATTAAAGGCCTAGCATTCCTTGAAGGAATGCCCATCACTCTCTGCCTTTCATGCCACAATCATCTTGTGTTGAGAAATGATATAGTTATAGCCATTTTGGTCAAACCTTGAAAAAGTTATGCGTGACATCATGTGAGGTTTAGTACAATCCGTTAGTCCTCATTGTATGTGTTGGAGATGACTCTCAGCTAATATCATACCAAATATTAGCTTGTAATATTTGTATTATATGTAAAATTGATGAAGTCATAGCAATTTTACCGTTAGATAAAAATAATAAGCTGTGGCGGCCAACTTGAATTGGGTTCACTCCAAAAGTTGTAGATGTACAGTTATTCTTAATGATTACTTTCTGCGAGTTTAATTCAAGTTCGGTCACTGTTTTCATGAGATATTTTGCTAACCAAACACACAAACACACACCCACATTATTGCCCGCCTGTCAGCTTTCGTCAGCAGGCAATAAAGAGGTACATGTTGAGCAAAATTAGGTTATAGTAATGTCACACAAGATAGATTTTTGTCATTTTTGCCTGCAGCCTCTAGGTGAAAGGCGGGCGATAATGTTTTTGGCTCTGTGTGTGTGTGTGTCTATTTGTTAGCATAATATTTCTTGAAAGACTGGATGGATTTTAATGAAACTATCAGAAAACAATCGCTGGCTACACATCTGCAACTTATTGAATTTGGGGTCAATCCAATTCAGGATGGCCACCACAACTAATTGTCCTTAGAAACCCTAAAACTTTCTATACGTCAGTCAATTTTACAGATAGAGAGCTAAAATCTGATGTGGCAATAGCTGAGGATCATCCCGAACACATACTCTGCAGGCTAACAGATGGGAAGAGATTTGGCAATATTGTGTGAGATCACACAACATTTATTTTAAGGTTCAACCAAAATGGCTACAACTCTGTCATTTCTCAACACAACAGCATTCTTAGTTTAAAACTTTAATATTAAAGGCAGTGGGGTGATATGCATTCCTTCAAGGAACGCTGACGCATGCACTAACTCTTTGTGTTTAAATAACTTTGTTAACGGCCATGTGTGATGGTATTGTCATGTTTTAGCGGCACATTGTTTGGATAATGCTCCTAATTATTCTTTTCATTTATCTCCATGTAAATATCAGTGATTGTATTAATTTAAAGGTAACAATGTGGCGTTTAGAAGATATTTTGACTGAACCAACTTGCAGTTCATTACTATTTTTTTTCATGAGTGCAGATGACTGATTTATTTATGACTGACATAATTAAGATTTTCTTTGATGAAATGAGGATGTTCTGATTTCTCCTAAAAACAAAACATATCATCATTAGAAATGTGTGGCTGTCGGTCATCCAGCAGGAAACGCTGTAAGGTGGTTCAGATGGGAGGAAGGAGAGCATAATAAAAAGGCAGCCAGAAGGAGACAGGGAGCTCACCTGGAACATCACTCTGTATTGTTCCTCGGGCTTTTGAACCACACACATGTTGCACCCCATGGTGACTTTAAACAGGGGGCTGAACTCTGCAGGCCCAACAGCGGAAAACCAGGATTCTTTGTCTGTGGCAGTGGGAGAGCCCCACCCTCCTTCGCAGGGGTTGTGCTGGATAACACGAGTCCTCCTCAGAGTGACACACGAGCTCATCCACGGCAGGGAGGAACTGCCTCTCTGCTCTGCAGTCCCGTGTTTGTGCTCACAGGTCAAACATTAAAAATCCTCAGCAGGTCTGATCAAGTTTGTGTGCTTGTTGCAGATCAAACAGCATCAAGTCAGTGTCTCTTTGTGCAGCTATTCCAGCAAAAACCACAGAAGATGTGCTGTAAATGTCCTGTTAGTTTGTGCTTCAAGTTTCAGACATTTATTTCAGTCCAAAATAGTTGTGCAGACTTGTTTTTCCCGGCTGCTCTGGGTGATTGAAGTCTATAACTGCAGCATGGAGCAGTTTACTCCCTGAATAACTGTCACTCACGATGCTGCACGTCCAAACAAAGCTGTACTATCACAGAGCTCTCCTCAGTCGTCTTTTCTCCTCACTCCCACACTACACGTCCCACCTGCTGTGCTCGCAACTTTCCAGGTTTGCTGAAGGACTGCTGTCTGCAGAGATAACATGTCCCTCCTGAAAGCCCTGTCAGCACACCCTCCTGTTCTGCTCAACTACTCGAGGATCAGAGCATTGCTTAGAGGCGTTTCTCCATGCAGCTGTAGTGAAACTCATCGAGTGTAAAAGTGGGACTGACTGCAGGGTATAAAGTGGAGCCCATGACACCATTAGCCAGAAGCTGTAAGCCAGAAGCTGTGCAGCTAAGATAAGGTGAATCCACCTGTGTCAGGATGGGCGACAACACACCATCCTTTCAACTACAAGCTTTACCACACACACAAACACACACGCTGTTTAATTTCCCAACGCGCTCAGCTGAAGTGTCACCGGTTAAAAAGTCGTTTTTCAGCTTCTCCAAACAATTTATATAAAACATATAAAAAAAACGGTAGCTACTGATTTTGACTGTAAATTGCAGCGGACATCTGGCTTGTTCCTTAGGTACCAAAACAAATATTGTCATATTGATTTGCAGCTCTGTTTTCACACCACTCAAACCACTCTGGGCCAAAGCAAACCATGGATTCTGATTAGATTAGTGACCTCTTGAGCGGCGATCAGAAGAGACTCTCGAATGTTGAGAAAAATCAATAAAAAGAAGCTCTTGGATCAGATGGATTTCTGTGCTTTCTGGTTCAAAATTTCTTTTAGAATCATTGTTTTTAAATGACAAACTTCTTGGAAATATTTTCTGTCATACTTCAGTATTTAATTATTTGTGCAAAAGCCTTTTGTTTTCTGTAAGGTCAGCCTCAGAAAACAGAGCAGAATCTAAATGTAATGTTCCTCTTCTGTTCCTCTGAGTCCCATCATGTTGGTTAAACCTTTATCTTTCTTTAATCCTCAAGCGAGAGGTCGCAGCTGGAGAGTCTTGTCTGAAAGCTTCATCGATGAGCTGTCGACGGATTAGCTCCAACACCTGGGTCCTTCTGTGGAGGCTCCCAGTCTGTGGCTCCTCACATTAAATACGCACAAACACACACCTGCAGGGAGGCTATCTCCTATTAATGAGAAGCATGATAACTTGAAAGAGTTGAAAAAAACAACCTGATAGCCAAACTCTGGAGAGGCAGGCAGCCAATCAAACTGCAGCGAGGTGTCAGACATGCTCAGCAGGCAGGTGTGCTCCAGCTGTCATCTTCTCCCTCCATCTCCATGTGCATGTGTCAGCCCTGCACGACTGGTTTTTGCTGTGGTGGCTAGGAGGGTCGTCTTCCTGACATGCTTTCAGGAAGAAAAAAAAAGGGAAAAAAATCTGGCATGACATTAAATAATGCCTTTCTGCTCTAGTTCTGGGTGTGGAAAAAGGAATCCTCATGTGGCACAAGTGCACAAGGAAAAGTTAGTCCGTCTTCCATCTGCAGCAGGAAAATGAAAGGGGGAGAAAAAAGGAAGTAGGCTTGTGCAGTTTAATCCTTTTGTCCTCTGGTCATGCTATTTAAATATCCACATTGGAGTATAAATATGAAGGGGGAAAAAAGGAGAGATTCATTGTGAGTAATCCAGTTAGCTGGAGTGTGGAGCAGCGCCCGTCTCAGGTCAGTGATAAACGCCCATCAGCATCCTCCCAGGATCAGGGAAATCACTAACGGCTGATTGGAGGACACTTCTTGCCTTCTCCCCTTGGGCTCGACGGTAAATGCACTCCCCCACTGCAGCAGGGGAGGCGAGGGGGGAGAGAGAGAGAGAGAAGCACAAAAGACGCTTGTTTCCGAAGGAGGATGAAGATCTGCACGCTGCACTACTACTGATTTCGAATCTTCTGGAGTCTCTACACTTAATGATTTCTCCCCACACCCACCTTCACTCCAGATTCAGGGCTGGGCTTTACTGCAATCTTCTCTGGTCCCCCCTCCCCATAATTTTTACCCACACCTCATTTGCTACTCTCTCTATCACTCCCCTCCCTCCTTCCTTACTCTCTCCCTGCCTCTGTCTCTGCTTGTCTGCAGGCAGGAAGGAGAGAGCAGGAAACTCTGTGCCTTCAGTGTGAGGAGGACAGAACGAGATAACAAGCAAAGCTACATAAAAGTGAATGAAATATCAAGGTTTTAAATTGCTGCACTATCAAGACACAGACGGGGCAGGTTTCATCCACCCATCAGTGCCATTTGAGCAATTCAGAGTCTGCTTGTGCTTTTCCAAGAGGTATTGAAAAGAGAAAAAAAAACAGGATGATTGCTCTTTTTCATAGCAGGTGGAGAGTGAGAGAGAGAGAGAGAGAGAGAGCTTGTGACAGGTTGTGCATTTAGATGAGGCTCTGCACTGCCACAAGGAAGGAAAAGGAAAGCCACGGAACAGACTAGAGTAGAATAGACTAAGCCTTTATTTATTGTTGCAAAAGCAAAGATATTGATCAAAACAAAGATGAAAGAAACTTCCAAGTAAATGCAAAAAGGTAACAAAGGCTCTTAACACAAGGTAAAACACATACATATATAAAATTGAAAAACAGATATAAAAATTGAAAAACCTCCCATTCCTGCCTTCTATGCCAGAGTGTTAGGCATAGAATCATTTTATGTTGAAAAAAAAAGATGGAGTTATAGTTTTTTTGTCAAATCTTGAAAATAAAAGTTTGTGCGATCTCATGCACTATTGTGATATCTCACGTGACCTTGCATGATCTGTTAGTGCTTTAAGGATGTGTTGGGGATGACTGTCAGCTACAACTGCGCCTAATCTCAGATGACTATCTGTAAACCTAACTGAGTTACAATTTTGTGTAGGCTGAGGTTGATTTGCTGTGGCGACCATCTGGACTTGGGTTGATTCCAAAAGTTAATCAGCTGTAGATGTACAGCCAACAGTTATTTTGGCAGAGTTTCATCAAAATCCTTGCAGGAGTTTATGAGATATTTTGCTAACAGACAAACAGGGTTGATTCCAATTGCTAATCCCAGGATTTAAAGCAAAGATGTGTTGTGTTCAAAGTATGTGTTGGAGACAGTGCTCAGCTAGTACCATAACAATTTTTAGAGCAATATCTATAAATTTGGCTAAGTTATGAGAATTTTTACGTTTGGCAGGGTGTGTTGGCTGTGGTGGCCAATTTGAAATTGGTTGAGTTGAAAATTTAATCAGTTTTAGATGTATACCCAATGAATGTTTCCTGAAAGTTTCATTAAAATCTATTCAATATATACAGATATTTTGCTAACAACAAGACAAAGTTGACTCCAGTAGTTAATGGTGACATTTAAAAATATGTCTTAATTGGTCAGTTAAAGCTTAGAGCATGTTTTGGGCATAACTCTCAGCTACCACCACACCAAATTTGAGCTCAATATCTGTAAAATCGGCTGAGTTATAGCCATTTTTGTGTTTGCAAAGGTCACATAGCTGTGGCGGCCATCTTGATTGCAATTGACTCCAAAACCTAATCAGTTAAAGATGTTCATCCAATGATGACTTTCTGAGAGTTTCATTCAGATCCATCCACTGGGTGTCATCAGACACAGGTAAACATATAATGCTCCAAGGCACTTATTACAAGGTAAAAAGAAAAGAAAAGCCATAAAAAATAACAGAATAATAAAATAACTATATTAGTAAAGAACTACCAAACCACTGAGAGAAACAGCAGAATGTAAACAGTGGAACGTGAAGACATGCCTAACAATAAGACCATATATATACAGTATATTACACTTGAATGGGGATATATATTGCACTTCTGATAAAAAGTACTGCCTGTAGTACTGCTTGTAGTACTGCCTGTAGTACTGCCTGTAGTACTGCCTGTAGTACTGCACGTTTGTTTATTTATTGTGGTGAGTTGGAACGGTGCTGATTATAAAGTCTGATGGAGAGAAGAGAGGAGAACCAAGTGAAATAACAGGTGGGACGGGATAAATGGGAAGATATGGAGGAGAGCCAAAGAGAAGACATGCAAATGAGTGTGTGGGAGAGACAGTTTTCTGCAGTCATCAGAATGACCTGATGCTGAAGGGGAGGGGGTGGTTTGTGTGGGACACATGTGGAGATATTTCATTTGAAACATCTGCTTTTCCCGGGAGGTATCTATGAGTACGAATTCTCCTCTCTGGATGTACAGCTGCAGCTCTACAGACACACCCAGAACACCTAATTAATGTCTCCTCTTTAAAAAAGGACTGGAGGCACACTGGCTGCAGTGCTCCTGCCAAACGCCTCCAGGCCCGACGGGGGGTGGGGAGGCAGGCCGTGCAGGAGAGAGGAGTGTTTCTGTCAAAACATACTCTATCTGCCACATCAGACGGAGCCATTTATCACCTGGCCCAAAATAAAAAGCCTCCTGTTGTGGAGTCGCTCGTTCTGTGTGTTTATCTCCTCCTCCCTTCACACACGTCCAGACTCCCCTGTTGGGATACTTTCTATTAGCCGGGATGAAACAGGATTTCATGGTGGCTCTGAGCGGTTCAACAGGCTTACACCTATTCCTGAACGCACCCCAACATGCTTCACAGGAACTCACACACACCCTCCTTTGTTATCTGCCAGCTTTATTTATGTCAGCTCAAAAGGCCAGAAGGAGTGTTACAGTATGCTTTTACTTTGAAATATCAGCTGTGGAGTACAGTTCACATCAGGATCCCGCTTAAATGCCAGGCTTATCATTTCACATTTATTCACTTCTGCACCTTTAATCCTCATCTGAACGAAAGGGCACGTAACCTGGAGGTCTACGCCATTTAATTCCTCCGCCGAGTTCCACCTTCGTCCCAACTCCGCTGCGCCTCTTCACCTCTTAACGTAACATGAATGGCGAGCAGAAATGCAAAGCAAAAGCTGAAATGCCAGGTAAGGGGTGGGTGTGTGTTTGTGTGTCTG
>JAOXNZ010000210.1:8441559-8453588 GCA_028566095.1 Kryptolebias brasiliensis
TTCACAAGCCTTAGGAAAGCATGTAAACAATCTGTGAATAACTGATTAGACGTCCACAGTGTATACAATCAATCACCCCAAAACAATCAAGATTCACTCAGGTCAGAATGAACTTCAGAGAGAACAGTTAATGACAGATGACAGTAGGTCAGAGGTCATGAAAAAGGGCTGCTTCTTCATGCTACAACTTTCAGCTTTTGAAGGTGTGTCAGGATGGCCGAGCGGTCCAAGGCGCTGTGTTTAGGTTGCAGTCTCCACTGGAGGCATGGGTTCAAATCCCACTCCTGACAGCTGTGTTTTCTTTGAATACTTGATACAGACATTGTGATTATTCTATATCACCATTTGCACAAACTGTTCACATAGGAGTTTTGTTTCAGTACTCAAGGTAAATGGAAAAAAGCTGTTTTAATTAGGTTTGAAACGTGGTGGATAGAGATGTTGCTACAATCCAGAACTAACAAAATTTAGGAGAAAGTAAATAATATTAAATGTTGCACAAGCAACACTGACCACTGAATTTGCTATAGTCTCTGTAAAAAGAGATTCAGTGATTTTCAAAGTACTGGTTGTTATAGACTAAATTGGTTAGCTGAAAGTACTTGATAAATGGCCCAAGATGAATGGCTGTCACTTAATTGTTCCAAATGACACGTCAATTTTATCAATTTTATTCATTATGTTGTTACACAGGTCTGGCTTTTACAAAAAGAATATGAGGCGAGCCTTCAAGCTTGTTCAGGCAGACAACTGGAGCTGCATTGCTGCTTTATACAAGATCTCACACTCCCATTCCACATCAACTATCCAGCTTAGCCTACCAACCTCCTCCATGGAAACCAATGGGACATTTTCCTTGGTAAAATAAAAACAATATGCCTCTGATCATTTTTTAGGTGTTGACTTAGTAGCAATACATTATACTGCCCAGTATGTACTGAGTACATACTGGATACTTATCTGGTTCCCAGTATGTTCCAGGTATGTACCTAGTACTCACCTGGTAGAAATCGGGTACATTCTTATCTGGTACATGCCACCTATGGGGACTATATTTTGGTACTGACCTTTATTATAAAGTGATTTGTTACCCTGTACTTACAGAGTAAATAGCTGGTATGTCTCTGGTAGCTGTAGCTCAGGAAGCAAGAGTGGTTAACTACTAAAAGGAGGGCTGAAGGTTCAATCATGGCTTCCCCCACCACATACCAAAGTGTCCTTTGGTGAGACTCTGAACCCCACGTAGCCTGTGCATTGGTGCGTGAGAGTGTGAATTATTGGGTGAATATGATTTGTAGTGTAAAAGGGCTTTGAGTGGCCAGAAAGACTAGAAAAACACTATATAAATGCAGTCCATTTACGTTCCGAGCTGTTTTATGTATTGCTACCAGTCCCTCTTGTTGTTCCACATGATGCGTATTTTGATGCTGTGTTCAAATATTAATTTAGTTTGTGATTAGTTTTTTCACACTTAAAAGAAAGGTCAGCCATCAGAGAAATGCAGAGGAATCTATGAGGGAGAGACACAAGTAAGTAGTTAACAATCCATCAGTCCATTTTCTTTTTTTTTTCTCCATACATCGGTGCAGGGGAGCTGGTGCCTGGTGTTCACCTCTGCATAATGTCAAAAAGGGCTTCTGAAATCATTCTTAACAATGATTACAAGAAATTGTAAATAACAGGAATGACTGAGGTCAACTAAGGGTTGTAAACAACACAGAGAGAGAAATGTCTATAAGATTTGAGACACTGTGAGAAGATTGATTCGTCTCCAGAGAGGTGGGGGGCAGCAGCACCGTCACAATTATGGCATTTTGGGATCAGGTTTTTTGGTCAGTAATCATGAGCAAAACAAAAAAAAGGTTTAGGTTCTTCATCTGGGTTTACAAAGTGTTTCTCCTCCAGTGCTTCTCTCTGTATGATCACGCACTAACTGGAGACAACAAGACATTTAAACATGATGAGAGGCCTGGTTCAAACTGTGGTCAACCACTCTACCTGCTCAGCCTCCTTTACTACTCTTATATTGAAGGAGAGCTCATTTATCTTCTAAACACAAACAGCTGTAATACAGTCTGCTTTACTGAGTTACGAAGACATTCTGCATCCACAGACTGCTGCTGCTGCTGCTGCTAACCATTCATCACAGAGACACTGAATGCATTTTTAAAGGCACAGTTGCTGCCTCACTACTCTACATGTGGTCAGTAGGCCACTATGGTTGAGGGACCGTCAGTGCAATTGTGCTTTTCTTTATGAAGTCTAAATGGTGCAGGGATATATTAAGAAGAATGAACCAACCCTGAGACTAACTAGCCTTAAATCCTGATGCATCTCATCAGATCTGCAGAATGTTTGTTCAACCCTTTTTACTATAGGAATGGATACGTACGGCATCAAGTGAAAGTTTCATAAAATAAAAGTCATTTATGGGAAAAAAAGCATAAAGAAGAATAAAAGAGACATTTATACGCACTAAAACCTACTGGGTTATTTTGATAACACAGTTGCTGTGTTAAAGCTGTTGGGTCATAGGTTGGCTTGGTTTGACCAAATATTGTGGTTGGCTGTAGATGAACTGTCTCATTCCTCACAAGCCGCCATTTTAAGCCAAAAGTTGACCAAATCAGACCTCTGCTTTAGGATGTAACAAGTAAAAATAGGCACTGAAAACAACTTGGTAAAAGATATTTAACCTGGTTGGCTTTGGTAAAAACTTTAGTTTGCATTAGACAGTGAGTTTGAATTCCTAAAATAATATTAGTTGGTGTAATTTTATTCTTGTGCCTCTTTGACAAACTGACAAAGCTTTGGCTGACATATGCACTGATGTCAGCTGTTGCAAAGCAATAATTGTCTTTGTGTGTTTCTGAAAGCGATCAGGGAAGAAGCAGACACACTTAGGAGATGCAGAGAATTAAATCTGTCCATCACCAGGGGATGAAAATCTTTTGGGGCTTGTAAGTCCTCTTAAACAAATTAATGGCTTTTCTTGTTAATCAGAGTGATGGTAGCATGTCCCCAGATGAGGTGCCATCAAATCCTCATTCATCCAAACTTCATATATTCCCAATTCTCTCATGTTTTCCTATTCTTCCACCTCAGACAGAGAAGGCGATGTGTAGAAAAGTGGAAGGGGAGGGATGCGGTGTAACAAAGACACAATGTGTAAAACATCTGATTGGGATTTCAGTGCTCACAATCTCCCTCTGGATCATTTCCTTAACAATAAGGAGTCAGCAGCTTGTAGCTTATTTGCCATAAGGTAAAAGGGATTAAAAGGAGTAGAAGTGAAGGAGGTAAAAGAGTGAGACAGAATATGATGTAGGAGGAGAGGAAAATAGGGTAGCCTAATTAAATTGGCTTCAAAGACTGTGATGCTTGAATGAGTTATTGTTCCAGCCGCTGCCTCAGTCAGAATTACACATGAACTCACTTCTAATAACTGGGCGGAAACGCATCATATCAGCTCAGCTCAGCGGGAAAGGATGGCACAACAACCAACAAAGAAATTTAATTAGATCAGCTCTGATTTGTTCAACATTAATTTCCTAAATTAATATGTTTATCTCTGATTTAAAAAATATTCACCCTGCTGGCTGCGAAACAAATTCCAGCTGTGACATTTCAGATGTTTTCCTCTTGCTTTGTCTCCATCAACTCCTCCAGTCAATGAAGACTGTATGATTCACCCAGACATGTGTTTAATAATCAACCTTCTTCACCTGTTTGCCCACAGGGACTCACATGCACTCAAATGATGCGTTATTAAGAGAGAACACACAAAATCCAATTAATTCCACTTTATCCCTCCATCTTCCCTCCCCTTAATGAGCCTCCATCCCTCGAGGATCTCACCTAATGTGATCCCCAATGTCCAGCTGCTGTATAAAGGCTGGCTTTTACAGCCAGAAGCTTGGATATTTGTCCAGTCTCAGCTGACAGCTGACGGTTTTTATTCTGATATAAAACACAATTAATATTTTCTTGCTCCTTCATACGCAAGAGCTGCTAGAAGTGTAAACAGTGTTTGTGTGTAAACAGGTCCAGCTGAGATGCCAAGTTTTCACAAATCCTGCCTCTCCTCCTGTCAGTGTGAGCTCACCATAAACAAAACCCATCCCACCCAGGTGTTTGCACACATCTGCGAGCTGTGGCTCCTCTCCTCCCACGCACTCCCTCTTATTTGCCTCAGGCACAGCTGAATCAATACATCATTAGCCAGTCTCTCCTCTCACCCCGCAGTTTCCATCCACTCCACTCTTACGCCGTTCTCCCCTCACATTTTGCACTATTTCATGCTGTTTTTCCTCCCTTTACCTCATCTCTCATCTTCTCTCCTATGGCTTCCACCCCCTCCATCACTCTGCGGCTCTGCTTCTGGTCTTTTGTGCGTTTAACTGCACACTCAGCTGATGTCCGGGGTGGAAAAAATAAGCGTGAAAGAGGGATAGAAATGATCGAAGGGGGTTAAAGGAGGGGTTTGAGCCAGCAGGTAGAGAGGTAGTGTGCAGGAATATGAAGGAGGAGTGATGAAAGAAATGTGCAAACGAAGGGAGGTGATGGGAGGACAGCCTGGCTGACACCGAGGGTGGAATGAATGTGTGGCTGTGCTGTAGAGGCTCGAGCTCTGAACAACAGAATGATGGCTGCAGCTGCAGCCGCTTTGCCTGCCGCTGCAGGTGGCTGGGCCTCAGGGTTGTTGAGTAAACAGAGGAGGTTGTCAGTGTACAGGTGTCAGCACGGCCAGCAACATCACTCACTGGAAACAGGCGAACAAGTTCATGGGCATCGGTCATCAAATAGGTGCAAAAGTGTATTTAATCTGTTCAAATATGGACTGTATTTTCAGTAAACAATATGATGGTCTTCTCGACATCATAGTTGACCATCTCCAAATGGTTAGTGGTAATGTGTGTGTGTGTGTGTGGGGGGGGTTGTATGTGTGTTTGTCTGTCTGTTAGAAAAATATCTCATAAGCCACTGAAGCTCCCAAAAAGTAATCATTATATGCAGATCAAAAGCTGATAAAAATGATCAAAATGGCTACAACTTAATTTCTCAAGATAAGATGATCTTTGCCTGAAACTGGTATATGTAGGCTATATGCATTCCGTCAAAACATGTTTAATGTTTTTTCAGCTATAACCAGTAGATCCCAGCTCACCCCACCCTTTTTAATGTCTTTTTAAGTAAATCTATAAATATCCATCTATTTTCTTCACCCTGCTTTTCTAATAAATCTAAGTATCTCCCTCACTCTTCCTCTTTCTTTCACGAGGGGGGGGGGGTGAACAAGACGGTAAATAAGACATGGATGCCAGATCAGACACGCCTTAACCCTAAAGTGATAGTTCAGATCTTTCAAAGTTCTGTGAAAAGGTTATAAATAAACAATATCTTATGTGTTGAAGATAGTTCTTTGAATGGCCTCAATTTGGAGAAACAAACTTTAATTTTAATTAACCAGACTGATGAGCTAATGGCTAGTCTGAGTGGGGCCAAGACCAAAGTAAATTCCTGCCTTCTTAAAACTCCACAGTCAAAACTTTCATAGCAGTTCATACAAATGATAATTTTTAGTTAGCTGTTAATTTTGTATTACATGTTTATTTTTATATAATTTGTTCTTTGTAAGCACAAATAGCAACAGTAGCAGCTAGCTGTAGTGCTTCCAGCAGGAATATAATATTATTTCTGCAACTATACTCATGTAATGGGAAACAGATGGCAATAAGTTCATGATCACATGAACTAATATGACAATTCTCAGACTGTTGTTCTAAGATGGCAGCAATCTACTTCAGTCTTGGCCTTGTTCAAAGAACTATCCACTATAGGTAAGATATTAACTGTTCATAACCTTTCCATAGAACTTCACTTCAAAAGAGCTGAAACATCCCTTTAACAGGCATCAGGAATGTGAATGGAATAAAGAAGACTGGTTTCCACATGAGTACAACACACCCACCCACACATCTCTGATTAATGGGCTTATAAAGCTTCAGGACATCTAATGAAACAGGTGAGACAGCAACAGCTCTGAGTAGCGAGAATCAGACTCCTGTTACTGGACCGTTGGGTTTCTGCAGAGAGCGGGATTGGCTGGACCAGTGAGGGTGCAGATGGAGGAGTCACCTTGAGGCAAAAGAGGGGAAGGAGGAGGGAAGGAACACAACAGCAATGCCAGTTATTTTTTTTTCCAGGTCATCAGCTTCTAGCTATATGAGAATCACACCTTAAGATAGTTTTATCTGTATTCTTAAGTGAATTAAAGAATTTATTACTGTGCCTAATTGTACAAGAATGTTCCTATTAAAAAATGACATGAAAAATTATCCTGAAATACCTTCACTCATATCAGCTGCATCAGTGTCTGCTTATGGGAGAAAATTCTCCTCCGAGATAAAAAATATGAGCCACAAAGATCCTGGTTTTCTTCTTTATTGGCGGTGCAAGAGCAATATCAACATTATTGGTTAAACTCAAAGTCACAGCTTTCTGGAAAGAGATTCGTGAAAGAATATGAGTGGAAGGTCCAAACAGATTCTGAGCTTCATTAATCTACAGTTTATCACAATTACAGACTGTCGTTTGAGACCTGTCCACTGAGATACTTTAGAAAAGTTTAAACAGATCGCATCAGAGGAAAGGATTCATCTGTTAAAGTCAAACAGAACAGAGTTTGTTTCAATCTGTTGTTTTTTTAATAAATATAAATGTTAGTTTGCTGTTTTTGTCCTGATATTTTAAAACCCTAAAACAGACCGACACCTAGTCAAACATTTACCCACAGTGACATCTGCTGGTGGGATGCTGTAATGACTCAGAAGAAGAAAATGTTTCGGTACAGACGAAAAAATAAAATAAAATCCTGTAAAATTAAAGGCATAACATTCCTTGAAGGGATGCATACGGCCACCATATGCATACCTGTAAAAATAATTGAGTTATACCTATTTTTGTTTTGTTTTTTTAATGTTTTCTTTGCTGTGGCGGCCATCTTGAATTGCGTTAACTTCAAAGCTGTAGATGTGTCTCCAGTGATTACTTTCTGAAAGTTTCATTAAAATCCATCTAGTGGTTCATGATATATCTTGCTAACAAACAAACTGGGATGACACCAACAGTTAATGCCAACGTTTTAAGTAAACACTTTTGTGTATAAGCTCAAATATAAGCTCAATATTTGTAAAAGTGGCTGAATTATAACCATTTTTTTGTTTGCTAAGATCAGATAGCTGTGGCAGACATCTTGAATTGGGTTGACTCCAAAGTTGTAGAGGCACAGTACATCCAATAATTACTTTATGAAAGTTTCACTATAATCCAAATAGTGGTTGATGAGATATTTTGCTAACATGACAGAACAGATACACAAACAGACATGAGTAAAAACCTTCAGCAGCAGGCAATAGTAACAACAAAACGTGAGTTTGTACTACTTGTAAAAACTAAGCCTTGTGTAACTTACTTAATTATTGTCTAAACAACAACAAAGTCATGGCTCACAGACATTTTCTTTCATTTGGTAATTTAGCTTTTTTAAATTAGTCAGTTCCACAAAGACTGACCATTCTGCTGCTGTAAAAAGACTCACTTCTGAAATGTGTATTTTACTACATTTCGAGAGATACAAACACCAGAGCCTTTTTCTATTTCACCAAACTTCAGCCACACAGTCCTTCTGAAATCTGAACTCACAGATATACTCCAAATAAAAACAACCTCCTAACGCTGTATTACTTGTCACTCATTTCCATGTAATTCCGTAAGACCAGCCTGAACTTCCTGTTCCGAGAAGGAAAACGTGTTTTCAACAATGACATTAACAAAGTCTCAGTTCTTTGAACATGTCCCCGTGAGCATCGTTAATCTCATTCTTCTTGAGTTGGCATCACCAAAGCATCTTTAATGAAGAACGTGAGTCAACAGGGAACAAGGAATGAAAAAGTAACAAACGAGGAAGCAACGCAAATGAACACTGCACGGTGGTAAACACTGTCATCTCACAACCAAACGCTTCTGTGGTTCAAACCTGATCTTTCTGTGTGGAGTTTGAATGTTTTCTATGTTTCATTTACCCACTCATTTGAGTACCTTTCCAGATCTTTATGTGTGGCTGGTTGGTGTTTGTGTACTGCAGGAATGTGTGTGAGCTTGTTTGGTTCTAGCTGTAGTATTTTGAGGATGATATCCCTCGCCTTAATCTCCAATAAATATTTAAATCTGTCGAATGAAAACAGTCTGTACAATTTGCTCCTAAATATCTAATCTGACCACCTGAACTGATCACACTCTGACCAGTTCAACAGTGCGCCATTTGCTGTGCAATCAGATGCTTTTAACCAACAATAACTTACAATATAAATTGTTTTTATTTATTACCTTATGGACCTTGGTTTGAGTTCTTTCCAGAGGCAAGTCTCACATTTCTTTGATCATTAAATCAAATATGGGATCTACTACTTGACAGCCAATTCCATCATCACTCCTTGTTAATTAGCTGCTAACCATTAAAGATTATGTGTTTGTTTAGAGTTATCATAAGAGGATGAGAGTTAGTAATTTAATTAGTAATTAAGTCAGAATAAACAAGCTAATGTGAGTCAACAATGACACATTCATAGATAAATTCAAAATTAAAACAAACTACCGGACAGATGAAGTGCAGAGTCCTTCTGAATGATAACTAGGCTGAATGTGCTGAAAAGAAAAGCAGTAAAGTCATGGTGATTGCAGGAGAATGTAATAAAGGGAAGGTGGGGTCTTGGGAGGCATTTGGACAGACATAAAACAGCAGCTGAAGCATATTGGGATGCACAAATGTACACAAGACAATAGGTAACATAATAACATACCTATTGTGAGTCATTAACAGCAGGAGTAGAGAAAAGTACCTCAGTGTTTAAGTCTCTATCCTAATTACTGCCACCTCTGTGTGGTTTCCTAACAGTCTCTGCAGTGGGAGGGAAGTCTTTCAGGCGTGGCACTGCAGAGGAAATCTTTTGGTCAAAGATGGTTTTCTGGACTGATTATATGAAATTAACCTTCAGGAAAGCTGTAGTTAAAATGATCAAGGACACTTTCAGGGGCCCCATCCATTTTCTTTTACCCTCTTCTCTGGGTCACGGGGAGCTGGTGTCTATCTCCAGCAGACACTGCAAGAGGCGGGGGACACGTCTCCAGTTCATCACAGGGAGTAAATGTTTTGTTCAATGTACCCCATCAAATTCAAGATGTACATTTGTCGTTATTATGGAAAAGGACAAATAGCCCAGTGTTTGGACTGTTTATGGTATTACATGTGTATGTAAAGATACATAACACATTAAAACTGTTATCTGTTCTAGTCCATGCATATTTTACAGTAATATTACCTGTAAAATAAGAAACTTGAGGTATATCAGTTGAAAATTCCTTAACTCTCATACTGCCAAAGTTTTCAAATCACTGTTTTACCGTAACAGCTTAAGAGAATTTCTGAAATTCTTTTATGGCTTTTGGTTTTGGTGTGCCACCCCCACATGGCCACCTCATTAAAAACCACTGGCCACTTTATGTCTTGAATGCGTATGTTACACCTTCATAAAGAGGTTGTGTATTTTTATGTATTTTAAAATCCTTCCAGGCCGGATTTCACAACGTAAAACCATTTTTTACCATCTGTGCTTTATTGTATGATTAAAATGTTTCATTGTTAAGTTGTAGATGTTGATACTGAAGGAATAACTTATTTTAATTTTAATCTTAATTGAATCAATATATTTTTGAACACCTTTGAATGTTAAATATTATGCATTATATTTTTTTTAAACATAATCTGCCCCATGGATTACATGTGCTGCACCAATGAACACATCTGATTAGGAATGAGTGTTTATTGTTACTGCCACATTATTATTCCACGTTATTATTTTAACCCCTACATCACTAGCGGCCCCTGTACCGGGGGCAGCATATTTCTCAAAAATAGGCCTAGGGACTAAGGGGTTAAAAGCTGCTGTCAAAGTGGTTTTATCACTATAGACTGTGGTTAAAGGTTTATGTTACATATGTAGCACTTTGGTTATGATGTTCAGCTAAAGTTAATTATTCATGTTTGGTAAGAAACACTCAATGTCACATTAAAAGTGCATTAGGATATTATAGGATATTATTTTTACAGCTGTTTTTCAAAAACATAAGTGAGTCTATAGTGACCACAGCTTGGAAGGAGTTTCAATTGTTTGTACACTTGCTATAAATATGATTTATGTTATAAAGAAAACACACATTCACAAAATATGAAGTGCAAAAAGTATGAACAAGCCAATGAACACACAAAAACGAAAAACACAAGCTCAAAACAACACAAAAAATACAGTGCAGAATTACACAAATAAAAAAAAAACATAAAGAGATGCTAATCAAATAAAATGAACCTTAAAAGGATTGTAAAAAATAGTTCACAACTAAATTAGAATGAAATCAAATTAAAAATATGAGACACAAAACAACCATAAAACCTCATAATGAACTCAATAAGAGTCATTATGATGACAAACATTCACAATAAGGCAAATAATACCTACAAAAGAAAAAACAAAAGAGTCAGTGTGTGTCTTAAATCTCAGCTAATCTGAGAGCCTTTAACAGAAATGTTGAAGATTGAGCGTTTTATAATCCATCTATGAATTAAAGTCACTCTCTGTTTGCTCATTTTCTTCAACGTGGAAATGTAAACCGTTAGAAAATAAAACAAAATACAAATAAAGGTTCATCCCAAAGATACAAACAGATGTTAAGTTTTAAAAGGTTTAACTCTGGGTCACTGACAACTCAGAAAGTGGTCTTTTTCATGAAATGACCTCAGGTCAAAGGATGTGAGGGGTCACAGAGTTTGCTGTGGCACCAGCCAGCAGGGGTCCTCAGTGCCCTATGAGGTGATAAATCAACTAAAAAAAGAACAAAAAACTAACACGGATCTGCAACTTTTATAATAAAAACAAGCCTTTCTGCTTCTTCCCCCACTAAAATTGTTTTTCCAGAGTTGCAAAATGTGCTTTAAACTTGAAATAAAGATAACAGAACTCATCATGTTTCATAAAATCCTAACTTATAAGAACAAAACAGTTTGTTACACCAGAACATTAAATAACTAAAGTAAACTGTTGGCACTTTTCTATGTCAGGACGAAGGAAAAAACTAAACTCCTTAACTTGTGTTTACCTTCTTAGATAAAATTTAAAACTGAACTATGCAGGCTCATGGGAGTCCTTTCTACAGTGCCAAAGTACCCCCACATCCACACAGCATGATGCTGCCACCACCATGCTTCACTGTAAGCATGGTATTCTTTTTGGAAACCACAGATGCCATGTCGTTGTACCAGAGAGGAGAGGAACCATCAGCGCACAATTCAAAAGCCTGCCTCTCTGATAGTATCGGGGTCCTTTAATCCCTCAGGCATGGGCAGCTGACACATCTGGAAAGGCTCCATCAATGCAGAAAAGTATGTACAGGTTTCAGAATAACATCTGCTCCCATCCAGCAAAACAGTCCCAGCTTGGACTGTTGAACAGCGTGAATCTTACGTCAGACAAGAATATGCCAACATTTCCCTCCAAAATCTCCAACAACTGACCTCCTCAGTTCCTGGACGTTTACAGGCTGTTGGTAAAAGAAGAAGGGATGTTTCACAGTGGGAAACATGCCCATGTCCCAACTTTTTAAAGATGTGTTGTTTGAAAATGAGGTTGTATAATCCAATTAAAACTCTAGTGAAATTTCAGATTGAAAGATACAAAACAGAAAGATTACCAAGGGGGTGAATACTGTTGCAACCCACTGTATGTTTGTGAGGAAATTAAAGGAGGAATTCAAAAAAAGATCACACTGTGTGACTGGGATTTGGATTAATGAAGCGGCTAGCAGGGTGATAAACTACTAGCATAAACTGATTGATATGTTTTGCTCCTTGTAGTATTGGAGAAACCACTAGTATGTTCATTTCATATATTCATTTCCAGCTACAGAGAGGCACTGCA
>JAOXNZ010000210.1:8504482-8519628 GCA_028566095.1 Kryptolebias brasiliensis
TGTTTGCCTGGTTTAAGGTTCATCCATGTCATCTCTGAGACCAGAGGCCGTTCCTTTGTCTTGGGGAGTATCATTTCTGACTGAGTTACAGCCATTTTTGTGTTTACTGAGATAAATCAGGTTATCTCCAAAAGGTAATCAGTATATCCAATGATTACTTTCTGAGAGTTCTTTTCAAATCTGTCTTCTGCTTCATAAGATGTTTTACTAACGGACAGACAGAAACACACAGAATTAGCCTTGCTTGGGCTAGCCTTTAGCGTGTCAGTCCGGTCAAAATTAAACTATTTCTCCAAACTGAGGTTGTTCAAAGAGCTATCCATAACAGGTAAGATATTAATCGTTCGTAACCTTTCTACAGCACATCACTTGAAAAGATCTGAACTATTGCTTTAACTGATGTTTGTACATTAGCTGACTGGCTCATCTTTAACTGTTTGATAGGGAAGAAGACAAAGGCATGCATGTGAATACTGAGGTGAACCAGACATGATGAGTACAAACAAACAGAATCATACTTTATATTATAATATAATGTTAGAAGGTGGCTTTTAAACTTTTAAACCTTTTAACAGTTCCCTTTTTGATGACTGTAAAAAAAAAAAACACTGACAGGAAGTTCTAAGCTGTATTATTCATGACGGATTATGACTGGATCCCACGGGGAGATCTTACATTTTCAAGTCAGAACGTTTTAGTTGTAAACGTGATTAAAGATTAGTCTTTCGTTAATCCTGAACATTAAACTGAAAATAAAGACAAGGATTCCAATTAGAAACTGACAAAATAAAAAGGCCGGAATACCGGACAGCATGCAACACCATGGTAATACAAGTCAGAGGGGACAGTGAGATGGACATACGGTGGACGTGCTGCAGTGGTGAGGAGCGGGACATTACCTAAGTTGTTGCTGAAGCTTCAATGAGCTGTGAACAATATAAACCAAGCCAAAGATGATAAGCTCTTAAAGGGGAACAACAGGAATGTTTGTTACGTTTTATTAGACACACAACTTGTGTAAATGAGCAAAGATCTTAATCTTCTCTCCGGTTAAATATGAACGTGTAAACAACTGCATGCAGACAAAGATCATTTAAACTCAGTAATTGGCTCAACGTGTGACGTCTGTTGGCTTTCTTCTTTAATCGCTGGCAAAAAATTAAGAGCTCATTTATTCATTTATTCGGTGGAAATCTGCGAGCGCTTTGTCACGTCAGGTTTACCTTGACGTCGATCTCTGGGTGTACGATGACTGGACACACAGCTGCGGGCCTGACAAGTCTGGGCGTGGGGTTCTCTGGTTCTTCTGCTGATGTAAAACAGGGAAACGAGCTCAGAGGCCGGGATCGGTCCGGACAGAGACAATTAAGAAGCGTATTTAACAGAAAAATGCGTGCGAGAAGTTGGTCTATAGTAAAATGTAAACATCCTAAACCGAAAGGAATATGAGAAGAAAACTCATTTTCATGTCATCAGCAAGCCTACATTACAGACCGGCTCTGTGGTCATTTACACAACAACAATAATATTAATTAATAAAACTGGGTAGAAATACATAATACAGCCCTGGTACGTACAAGGTATGAACCCTTTACTTACCCCGTATGTACCTGGTAAGTACTGGTTATGTACAGGGTAAGTACCTGGCTGTAATATTTATTGGTACTTAAAATTTCCCACTGAGTTGCTTTATAGGAGATTAAAATCTGCTTCACTGATGTTACCCGTTCTGTTTTAAACATGTCTCACAATAAGTCTGGGAGCTGAACAGAAATGAGACTCTAAGTCTCTCAGTTTTACGCCGTCTAACACTGGATAGACAGAACTGATCAATCATGCCTTCTCTTTGTCAGATATGGAAGTGGTGCAATAACTGTAGTTGTGGATTACAGCAATGGTTCCGTACCTTCTGCTTTCTCCTGATCGTCCTCTGAAGCTTCATCGTCATCCATACTGAAAGAAGAGGAAGATTTAATGAACAACAGCAAGGCACAAAATGCCGAACACTTCAAAATGCAGCTGCGTCTAGTCAGAAAAAATACTTTAAAGCTCTCACACAGTGCAGGTTTCGAGACTGACACTTCTTTAAAAGGACAGTAGAGATATTTTGAAGTAGGGTTCTGTGGAACATAAGGGTTCTTATGGTTTACTAAATGTCTTCTCTCTCATAGAAAGCTCTTCTGATCTCATTAACGACCGAAACGCTCAAACGCAGCTAAGCCCAAAGTGGACTGCAGTTGTCCCCAAACAGATCCAGTCTTCAAATTTTCATAGCTATTCAGTCAAACACTATTTTATAAACTTTGACATAGTCATCGATTTGGCATTACAAGGTTTCTGATGGAAATTGTATTAAATTCCTGTCAGAAGTTACAGCTAGCTGCAGAGGCGGTAGCTCTGTAATGCAAAACTAACAGTGGTAAAAAGGTTTGAAAAAAAACAACATTTCTAAAACTATATGAAGTTTTGTAGACTAGAGTTGTTTTAAGATGCTGGGAATCCACTTAAAGTATTCAGATTAGACAGGTGAGATCATAATAGTTTGTAGCTTTTCCGCAGTACCTCACTTCAAAATGGATGAACTATTCTTTAAATTACACAGGTCATTTTAGTGGAAATAATAAGATATTCCGGCTGGAAGTTCCCCTGCGGGAAGTGCTACAGCTAGCTGCTGCTGCTATTTGCGCTTGCAAATAAGGCCAGAAGTCTGTAAATAACTGTACTGTGATGTAAGGAAGCTTTGCAGCCCTAAGGCTTGGTCAATTTTGGTAGTCTGCTCTGACAAATCACATATTTGTATAAATCTAAAACAAAATGACTCCATTTTCCCCCTGAAATAAAAAAAAAAAGATTCATTTAAAATCTGTGTGATCTGTTTTGGATAACTACTCTTATTAAATGCTAACGCGGTTAAAGTGTTAATGTAAAGAAAAGCGTTTTTTTTTTTTTTAACTCTGCCTTGTCTATAGTTTCATTTCTGACCTGATGCACAGTCAGAGCCAAGTGTTTTTAAAGCCCCTGACTTGCACCTTTAAACCGTTAAAGCAGAGGGTGAGCTGGAGAATCACTGTTGACTAATGTTGAATCAACAGAAATCATGTTGCTAAGCAAACATATGTATCAAACATAAGTGTGGGGGGGGGGGGTGGCAGCTATCAGTGGGAAAATATAGATCTAAATAAAACTAATATCACCAAACCGGAATGTTCTCTGTAAGAGGGCACATCTTTCAACAGAGCAGAGGGCTGGGGGGAGAGGGGGGGGGGGCACAACATTGCCAAGAGCTCTGTAAAGGTATCCAAACGCTTAAGAAATGTGGCGAGCATGTGATGAGGGCTAACAGCAGCAGATCCTACTCCTTCTGCTCATGTTTGGGTTTCTATCAGAGGGGGGGGGTTAAAGTGTAACGCAGAACTTTGGTCCTTGTGGCTCTGGTGACGTGAAGCAGTCCCCGCAGACCTGAAGGATCATGAAAACATGTCAAACTGTTGTGAAGATCAACTTCTGGTTACTGCAAAGCGCAGACCTGAGTTCTTTCATCAATTATTTAAAGCTTAGTGCTGGAGATGTGTGGTCTCTCTGATGCGAGACCGCTCGGACCGGCGTTGAGCCCCGGTCCTCGACCTCAACGTGACCTTGTGTAGATGAAAAAAATAGGTTGTTGTGACCACAGGGGGACGGGCCATTTAGATGCTGCGAAGATGACTAACTCTGCCAGCTCGGCTTCAGCCTGATCTGCAGACGGGGCTCAGTTCATCATGAAAATAATAATAATAAAAAAAAAAAATAGGCTGATTTAAGAAAGCTGATGCAAAAATCATGATGAGACCAATGAATGACACTTAAAGAGGAAAAAAAAGGTTACACCTTTTAGGTCTCAACACATTCACTGTTATATTACTTATGAGGGATTGATGTGCCCATTACATCAGTCTCCACACTGATCCCTTTATAGATCCTTGTGAGCTTGATCTTTGCCACTACCTCTGTCTTCATGACCTAACACCACAAAGTCTGCTGTGTACTTTCATGTTGACGTTCCGATAAATGAGGGGATTAGGTGCCTTTAACGAACTGCAGAAGAAAGCAGTGCTGTCCGTGTGCCAGCCTCTCGATTACATACAGGACAGAAGCCAACGTGCTCCTTTGAAATGGCTCCGCTCCCTTATGACTGATAGAAAAGGTCAGAGGGAGATTTTAGAGCGGGGAAAAGCCAGGGCTGAAAACGACACCTGCCCCTCGCCTATTTTGATCTCCTCGCAGACCACTGGGTGATTGGCATTCTGCGCTCTCTAAAGAACTCTTTCTATGATGGCCTGAAGCAGACGAAGACGGGGCACAGAAAATGTTTCATGTGCCCTTGGTATGAACACCTCCCTGCTTTAGAAGTGAACCATTAAATGAGCTCATTTCAGCCAGAAAGCCTGGCAGGGAGTCAGTAAGCAGGTGCAGCTCTGTAGATGTTCTCCCTAATCATTCATCCCTCTGTTTGACTGCTAACATGGAACTTATCCTTAAATAAAGCGGTTTGTTTTATTATACATCCTCATTAGTTTAAGCCCCCTAATATCCCTGATGCACAGCTTGCAAGACTGTTAAGCTGATTTTGGTTTAACCAACAATGAAAGCCCAGCTGATCAGTCTGTGGAGGTCTGAAAGTGTGAGGAACTGATGCCCAATCTCTCCAATGGTTTTCTCTGTGTCTGACCTTTGAACTCTGGGGGGTTTCAGGATGCTTCTTTTCTGTTGAACATCAGTGTTTGTCTGAACTGGATCCTCCTCATAGGACAGAAGCAGCGTCACCACATAGTTCAGAGAGGAGTTATTGGCCCAGTAATCCCCATCGGAGGTCTCGTAGCGCACCACGAACTCAATGCGCGCGCCGTGCGTGGTGTAAGGTGGCGCAAAGGACAGCTTGAAGGAGAACTGGTCCGTCTCCCCGTCGTTGGACCCCTGGACATACTCCGCTGGGTGGTCGAAGTAAGTGGCCCAGCTGTCCAAGGTGGATCTGATGTAGACCGCTTTGTGGAAGGAGACGTTCAGGACCCGGATGAGTCCGCTGAAGGCGAGCGGCTCGTCCTCCACGGGACAGATCTGCTCCACCTCCACCTTCCCGGCGCGCACAGCCTGCAGCAGGACGCCGCCGCCGGGAGCGCGGAACTCCGGGCGCACGCTGAAGCGCGGCTCCCGCTCCGGTCTCCGGTACTTCGCCTCCTCTTCCTCCCACTTGACGCTGCCCTCCTCTTCGTCCGAGTCGAAGGCGTGGAACTCCCGCACGTCCACCAGGTCCCCACCTGTTGTGTCCGCGAAGGACACTCTCTTCCCGGCGGACAGCGCCTGGTGGATGCGCATGTACTCGGCCGTCTCGTCGAAGATGGACGAGCCTCGCTTTCTGGGCACCGGGGAGCACCGGGGGATGAGCCGGACGTCCTCGACGTCATCCTCGTCCTCGTCCTCGTCGTCGTTATTATCATCTGCGTCCGTGCGCGATCGAGCCCCTTCCTCGTCTGACTTGCCCGCTTTGATGGCAGTGAAGAGGCCCTCCTGGCTCGGGATGGTTAGAAAGGACATGTCTGCAGATGTGTGTGTGTGTGTGTGTGAGAGAGAGAGAGAGCGGCTACATGTGGCGTCTCCAAAAACCCAACAGCCCTGCTTTGCGCCGCAGCAGACCCGTCCTCTCGTTACGCACAGAGCCTCCCCCGTCAACGTGTGGCGTTAAATGTCACCCATGGAAAACCTGGCCTCCCTGACAGCCCTTGTGATCCAGGACCTCCTGGTCTGCATGACGTTAGGCAGCGCGAGAAAGCAGCGGCGTCTAAATTTAGCGCTGACCCGCACGGGTTTACGTGACCCGCGTTTGTTCGGGAAATGGTACAATCCTGCGGCTTCCGCTGGTTCGGTTTAACGCCCACTACAGGAGGTGAAGGTTTTCAAAGCGCTCTAAATCAGATTTGGAAGTCGGCTAATATCGGATAATTAGCAAGGAATGGGAGGCAAAAACGTAGAAATTTGAAAAAAAGCTTGAGTTTTATTTGCTGCCGTCGGTCTGCAAACATAACCGGGTGGAAATGAGCTGTTATTTCACACTGCAAGGACCACAAGAACAATCAGGCTTTGGTTGTGATATTTATAACACCTGTATGGCAAGCCGATTTATCATATAATATATTCAAAGTGGAAATCTATTAATAAATTCTTCTTCAAAACAAACATTTTATATGTCCGGAATCTCATTCGTCCTGTCCACAAGTCAATGGTCTTTTTTTTTTCTAAAGGCTTTATTTAAAATGAAGACTGTGGGACTGACTGCTGATCTGAATCAGAGAGGCAGGTGAGTGACAGCGGTTAGGCAGGTCAGCACAGTTTTGCTCAGAATGAGATTTGAACATGATGGGGACAGCTCAGAAACAGCAGCGTGGTCCAAATAATGGTCCAGATGGGTGATGAGGTCTCCACTGATCAAACGCATTAGCGAAACCGGCAGGCAGGGCTAATACCAAAAGATCTGAGAGCAAAAACTTATCGGACAAGGAGCAGGCAAAAACAGGGGCTCAGAAGGCAGAAAAAAGGTCAGGTTCTTAAGGGCTTGGTTTGACTTGAAAAGGTAGAATAATCTGGCACCGGTGCTCTGGCTGGGAGAGGCTTGCATACAGCTAGAGATAATTAGGCAGACACAGGTGAGCTGGGTTAAGAGATTGGGGAGTTGAGGGTAAGGAGAGCAATGAGAAAAGGAAAAGCATTAAAAAACCAAAAACTCATGACAAACAGCCCAGGAACATGAATCATGACAGAGAGTTTGGATGTGTGCTCTCTGCACTCTGGGGGGATTTGAGAGAAACCCGTAAGTCCTATAGAAGAGAGAGCCACACACTGGATGAAAGAAGAGAAACATTCCTATGTTATGATGTATAAATGGTATAAGAAGGGGAAAGTTTGTTGGAATAAGAAGAACTTTAAAAAATAAACAACTAAGCAGTTATTTCAGCTCAAAAGTTAGTATGTGACGTCACCACTTTAAGCCAAACATTCTGCGGTAAAATCTCCAAAAACCATAAAACCTTAAGTGCCATTAAAGAGAAAAATAAACAAATAAAATACATAAACATTCAAGATATCAAAATGCCAGTTCAGTTATGGGAGGTCAAACTATCCATGACTTGTTTATATTTTGAATGTTTCTACTGTGAACTATTCCTGAACTATGAAGCTAAGTTGCTGGGCTTTTTCACTTATTTTACTAAAATGTCATTGTAGAAATTTTTCTGTATTTTGCTAATTTTGTCTACTCTGTTTGATGTAAACCACCACTACCAAAAGTCATAGAACACTAATCTCAAGTGAGCCACACAGATGGGTGTATTTTTATGTTTTTTTCTTTCCAAAGCTGTGGAAAGAGCCAACTTTTACTTATGTTTTTGTACAGTGCCCTAAGATGACTTTTGTTGTGACTTGGCCCTATATAAATAAACTGAATTGAATTCAATTAAATCAGAAAATGTGACAAAAACAGAACCAAAGAAATCAAATCGTAATAAGGTTTCTTCAGTGGTTATGCATTGGCACCTAAAATGAAATTCCAGATATCTTTTAAAAACTTGAGATGGAATTTTAAAAAGTGAAGTAAAAACTATAAAGAACTACGTTTAATGCAAGTTTCTCCTGGCAAGAATTTAATTTCAGATATTATTTTTTTCTGGAACGGAGGAATGTTCTTTTAGGCTTGAAAAAAATGTAATCACATACATGTGCTATTCATATCCAGTCTAGAAAACACATGTTAAAACCACTGAAACAGAAATATACTGGAATAACCACTGATGAGATTTGTGGTGGCCATCTTGCTAGGTGCTATATGTATCACTGTACTGTTTACATGTCGCCACACATGCTGTATGCTGTGTCATCAGTACAAAAACGCACAGAAAAAGCCCTATTTTACTTAAATAAACATATACCATGCATATTGTGAAAACAGGGGTCTATTTTGTTAGGAGAATTCTGTAATGAGTCTCCCACCAAGTCTGGTCAGGCAACCAAAACCTGACCCAGCAAACTACTGCTACTGTAATAAAATAACCAAGTCCTGTAATTATTCTAGCTAGACCAGTATTTAACTGCTCTTTAAGTAATTAAGTACATTACGTGCCTATTTACTCTAACCAGAGCTCTTCTATTAGTGTCTGTAGTTAAATTCACTTAGACTCATAACTTAAACTTATATATAATGAAGTCTTTTTCCTCATAATATTAAGGTCTCATATAACACGTACTTCACTAATTAGACATGGATAACTGAGCATTTGTCTAGCCTATACGCTATTTCACTATTATTTAGTGTATATTTATATATATATTTCACCCATAAAAAAGGTGAACAGCACCTACCAGGATGGTGGCACAAACTCTTGCTTTGTTAGCAGAATCTGTACTGTGGCTGGCCTTTCCAGTGTGTTTCTAGTTCAGTGGTTTAAACGTTTTAGAGATGTTAATTTAACCTAAACTTGGATTTTCCAGAAATATGATTTTTATTTTGCTATTATGAATGTAGTTTCAGCTGTCTTGTATTACAATTCTGACTGGTAAGAATGTAATTTTGACTACAGATGTTACAATGAGAGCAGTGTGATTTAATTATTTGACACAGCGGCCTGCCATACACACCCTGATGCGCAGTTAAGTTGCTGCTCCGATGGATTACAGTGTAAACACACCCTTGCCGGTGATTGGTGGAGACGTTTTAGCGCGGCGAGACGCAGCCAATCAGAGGATTGTTTTTCTTCCACGTCGTTGTACGGATAGTAAGCTAACGGATAAAGCAAATATAAACTTATATAAAGAACGCGGTTTGTTGCTTATAGCCATATTGTGGTGGTATCTTTGAATGACTGAAACGAGTCTTTTTTGCCGTGATTATGTTCGTGGAAATATGGTACTATCGTCGCTGCGAGGATATATGAATTGGGTAAAGCAAGCTAACTAAGTTAGCTGTAGCTTGCTAATTTTTTAAGGTTCCGCAAGGCCGCGGAGAACACGAGAGCTGCTTCCCGTTCTCGCTTGGCTGAGAATGTAGTTTGCAGCACAAGTACTAAACTCGCAAAGGTAATCAGAGCAGCTCGATTCGTGGCGTAATCAATTGCACTTGTTTTTAAAAAGCACCTGGGCTACCTAGCTTGCTAGCATGAGTGAAGTGACGGACTGCAAACTGTCTGCGGACTCTGCATCGAGGAAACGGTGTCCATCACCGGACCAGGATGAAGGCAGCACGATTCCCCAGAAGTCCTCTAAAGTGTGTGGCGATGTCGGTGCGACAGAGGCGACGTCAGAAAGTTGCAAAAACAGCGCAAGCGAAAGCAAAGAAGCCTCGCAGATGGAGCCTGAAGATGTTGGGAGCGAAGGCGATGCTTCGCAGAGAGACCAGGGTTCAGACAGCAGCGGGGTGCAGCCTGCTGACAGGAAGGATGCCAACAAACCCCAGACCTCGGACACACGTGTATCTGCGGATTCAAAAGAGGAACCAGCTGGATCAGAACAGCGTCCCTCATCTCCTCAGTCTGACTCGGCAGCCATAGCAGCTGCTGAAGCTCTTGCCAGTCTCACCGGAGGAGACGGAGAAGACAGTCAGGAGACACCATGCTCTTCTGAAAAGGCTAAACAGGCAAAACATGGGAGCAAGTACAAACAACGGGGAGGCCACCAGTCCTCAAAGCTTGGCTCTAAAACACAGGCGGCAGCTGCTGACAGCTCCACATCTGCGAGGGGCACGGACAAGGAGGCTGGAGGGGCTGTTCCTGAGGCAGATGAAGGGGACGAATCTGGATCCGGATCGTCCTCCACGCCGAGCTCCTCTTTCCCGTCTGACAACGAGGACAACGACGACGGGGAGTGTGCCATTGTGTCAGTTAAGATGGCCCCAGAGATGAGGCAGTCTGTGGCTCTGCTGGCGCAAGTGCAAATGAGACTCGAAGCCCTAGAGAAGAAAAGCGCCCGACTTCACCAACGGCTGGAGCAGAAGATCAACCGTCAGAGGCGTCCACATCTGGACCAGAGAAGCTCCATCACAAAAACTATTCCCGGCTTTTGGGTGACCGCTGTATCCTTAAAATGAGAACAACCTCACAGCCTCTGTGCGTTTTTTAAGTGTTTGCAATGCACATTTATGTTATTTTTGTCTTAACGTCCGTGTCGTAGCTGTTGAACCACCCTCACCTCTCAGCTCACATTGATGAGACAGATGAAGATGCTCTTAGTTACATGACGGATCTTGAGGTATGATGTGTTTTGTCTACTTTCCCTACAAGTCTTGGCTAATATTGATGCCGAGCAGCAACATTTAATTGTTTTCCCTTGTTCTTTCTCAGGTTGAGTCTTTTAAGAACAGCAAACTGGGCTACAGGATTCGCTTCCACTTTAGACGAAATCCTTATTTCCAGAATAACATCATCATGAAGGAGCTGCACCTTGGAATGGGAGGTAAATGTTTTCCTGTTAACAAACTCTTCTAAAGCAGCCTATTCAGTTACATTTTAGAGACAAAAAGACAAGACCAGCAAAAAATGAAATACATTTCCTGAACAACTAACACCAAGAAGTAGATTTAAGTAAAAAGGGTAAACAATTAAAGGATGCTGTGACAATTTTAGCAACTTTTAAATTTAGGTACAAATAGATGCAATGCGTATTGTTTAGGTGCTGCACCTATCTGTTTGGGATTTAACTTCTGGTGATGAAACTGGGCTGGAGCGTGACTTCGACCTAAAATCAGCTGTATTTTGAACCACCCTCTGATCGTTGCCGCTCATGCTTCCAGGATCGCCCATGTCCTTCTCCAACCCCATACTCTGGCATCGTGGCCACAACCTGACGGCCAACAGCGAGCCCAGGAAGTCATCCCGCGGAGTGTACGAGACCTTCTTCAGCTGGTTCAGCGACCACAGTAACCCAGGACAGGACGACGTGGCGCAGGTACAGACGACTCCACCTCCACATGGCTCTCGTGTCACTGTTCATCACCAGAACGGGCCTCTCAGCTTCAGAGTGCCGTAACGGTCAGATTAGTAGAAATCCGCTGCCCAGAACAAACTTGTGTTGAAATTCACTACTAATGCCTGAAGAATGTGGCTTTTAATGGATCAGATTACGGCGTGAACTATCAGCTCTGAATGAGTGTGTTGGAGGCATTTTCGCCTGCAATCAGAGCTCTTTATTTGTGATCAGGTCGCATTTAAACACCTGTCAGTGCATTACATTAGATTGACCATTTATTAAAGGAATTTATTGTGATCAGACTGAAACGTGCCAACTTACATCTGTTCTTCGGTGCCATTTTTTTGCCAGATATTTATTAGACAACATTAAATCAACACAATGACTTGTTTTTGTGCAGAATCTCTGGACAGTGTCCAAAGACTCATGTCCACATTTGCACATAAGTTGTTTGTTTTTGTTTTTTTCTCCACACATACTAGAAACATTTTACACATCTGCACCTGGATAGAGCACACATCAGGTGAGACATAAAGCAAAATAAATGCTGTGATTAGAGTATATTTAGGACGGCCAGGTGACAGATAAAATGATCACCTTCATTTATTGACATGTGCTCAAAGAGTGGAACTCAGTACATTGACAAACAAGCAGGTTAAAAACAGGAAATAGTCGCTCTCCTTGAATCTTTGTATTCAAGCAGACATTATCCTGACTTTACATAGTTTTTCCAAAACAAATGAGAGATTTTTGCACATGTGCTACATGGCTTTTTTTTTTTTTGTTTAATTGGTTAACAGGAGTGTAAATGGTGTATTAATTTAAACACAATAATGCGTACTGGTGATGTTTTGTGCTGTTTAGATACTTAAAGATGACCTCTACAGAGACCCGCTCAGATATTATCTCACTCCTCTCTGGGAACCAAGAGAAAACGGCAGGTAAGACGAACAGATCCTCGTTTCTCTGTTCTGACTGTCCGCACACACACAGTGTTAACCCTAACCCTTATTAGGCTGTAAGTCTTAAAAAACATTATCCGCTGCTTTAGTTGGTTATTTAACAATTTCCTCATTTGTATTTTGATAAAAAAAAAAAAATAATCTGCCTCTAGGACCAAGCCGGATAAAAGGAATAACGAGCGTTCACTGACCACAGGACGTGTGTCCGCCTTTTTATTTTTCTGCACCAGTGGCGCCGAGGCCAGAGCCGCCGGCAACGGGAACGGCGACGACTGTGTGGTGATCTCCGACTCCGACGACGAGCCCAGTGAGGAGACTGGCGAGGCCGAGCGAGGCCACAGCAGGGAGGAGGAAGAGGAGGAGGAGGAGGGGGAGGAAGAGGAGGATAGAGGCGCAGGTGAAAGTCGGCGCAAAATATGAGCTGCAAATCGCTCCTATTACGCAGAAAAGCGTTTTGTGCTTTATATAATCTTGTTCAGCGGGTGGTTTTAAAAACGGCCCTTTTTGTTTGCTGTGATTTATTCGGTGGGTGTGAGGCTGAGCTCCCTGAAAACTGAACTCACTGAACAGATAAACGTCTGTTTCAGATGAGAGCCAGGAGGAGGACGAAGAAGAGGAAGAGGAGGGTGGCGGAGAAATCGTTATTGACGGTAAAACATCATTTCTATCACTGTTAGATGATCAGCGGAGGGTTGGGGAGGCTGAAGGAGCAGCAGTTCATCTCTTTTTCTTTTTTAAATACTTTGGTAAAACAACAAAATCATGGGATTGTGTTTAGAACTGTTATATTTGTCCTGCAGGCTCTGATGACAGTGACCAGGAGGAGGAGGAAGAGGAGGAGGAAGAAGCCTAAGAAGAAAGTGAAGGTGAAGAGAAGTTGCACACCAGTCAGCTACAACATTAAACCCACTCACTAGTGTTGTTTTTGGTCCTCCTTGTGCCACAAAAACCGATCTGACCCGTGTGGACGTGAACGCGGGACCTCTGGGAATGTCTGGTGTCCTGCAGGTTGTTGCCTCTGTAAAAAGGCGGCGCAGCTCAGTTAGATACAAAGATCAGATTTGGTTTTGGAGACCAGGTCAGCACCATAAGCAATCTGCCGTATCTTTTGAGTCGCCGTTGATTCAGTTTATTTTTTTTTTCTCGTTTTTTTTTTTTTGTTTAATGGCGTGTCCGGTGTGTAAAATGTACGACATCTATTTGAACGTCCTGGCCGAAGGTTTCCCCACCAGAAGGGTTCCCCATAGCTCCCAGTGGGTTTTAATATTGTGGCTGAATAGGGACCAGAGACTGTAAAAGTGAAGAGGAGGCTCAGTCGATAAAGACACAGTGCAAACAGTGACTCGTTCTTCCCGATTGTTGGTCATTTTTATGCACAAAATATCAGTCTTTGTTTTTATACTGAAAAAACAAAAAAAAGAGCCCACACACACAGAGAAGCTTTTAAATTCAGGGTTAACTGTAACAATAAAGCCAAGGCAGCATGTTTCCCCCTCTGTTTTCTACAGTCAGTACTGTGTATTCTGGTGTACTCTCGTTCACTTTCTGCTCTCGTTTCGTTCTTTCTTTCCAAGCCCGTTTTTTTCGGGGTACAGGTAGCGTTCCTTCAGGCAGCGGCGAAGCACGCTCCACACATGCAGTGACATTTTGAGTGTCACAGCTCGATGGCAGTACACTTTTTAAAACAGAAATTCTTCAAATCAACAACACTGAACTCCTTCGAGGCATTATTCATTTCTTTCTTTTGTTTGTTTGTTTTTTGTTTGTTTTTTTAAAGCGCTGACACGTGACAAAGCAAAACACGTCACAAGTTCAATCTGACGTACATTTCAGATGCACTGAGTACTGAACCAAAATGTGTTCTCAGGGATGATCGAGGTGGTGGTTGTGTATAAATTAAAATCAAAAACGAACAAAAAAAAAAAAACGGATTAATTTTCAAACATTTACACACTCTTTACTGTCGGTTGTGTATAAAGAAATGTGTACTCTACTGTAGTAAATAGAAATGATAATTATTTTAATAAACTGCCCGTGTTTATCTCCCTCTTCTCCACGTGCCGTCATGTTACACGCCACCCCCTCCCCCCCACCTCTGATGTTTTATATTCATTGTGCAGTTTGATTAATGTTTCTGTGGAAGCCTGGATTTGTGTAACACGCCTTTGACAGTAAGTAGAGTTGAAACATTTCTCTTTTTTTTTTCTTTTTTTTCAGTTTTAATTTAAGCTGGATCTGCAAACACAAACACCCGAAGTTTATTTTTCACGTATTGTCTTTAAGAGCCGAGTCATGAAAACGTTAGTGTTTATAATTTTTTTTTTTTTTTGTTGTTGTTTTTTTAGCTACAGATTTCTCATTAGGGCATGCCTGTTAGCACAAATTGTAAGACAGGAGAATAAAAGCGCTTACATGTTCACGACAACGTAATAGGATGCACTGTAACAGACTTTATATTTGCTTTTCTTGGCAGCGAAACTGTAAATACTTCAGCGGTGTCTTTTTAATAAAACAGTACTTGATTAATCCGTTGTTAAATTTATCAACAAACCTTTGTGTTTTTTTTTGTTTGTTTTTCCTTCTTTCTTTTTTGTAGACCTAATCAGAGAGTTACATTTTATGTGCTGTGGTTTTTCTAGAATGGTGTAGTTAAGATAACTTTCTTATTTGTTATTTTTGGCTGATTTGGTTTGCTTAAACGATAAATGTTCACCTTTTGGATCCGACTTAATAAAATAGAAAACTGAATGATCTCGCTGTCTGTGTGATGTGTAGTGGTGCAGCAAAAGTATTTAACGGTTTTGTTGAATTCAGGGTTTGGGTCGGGGCTCCTTGAAGCGGGTGTGGGCCCCTGGGCTAGACTAATACAAGCAGGACAGTTTTCATCTTCACTGTCAAACAGAAATACTTTTGCTTCGTGTTTTTTTATTGACCCACAAAATATCAGTGGTGGAGTTTTGTGTGACCCAGCCATTACTGGTTTATGTACAAATATCACTAAAAACCTTAATAAACAAGTAAACAACGACACCGCAGACAGTCTTAACACCTCCATCCATCCATCCATTTTCTTTAACTGCTTCTCCATTCCGGGTCGCGGGGAGCCGGTGCCTATCTCCAGCAATGTGCGAGAGGCGGGGGACACCCTGGACAGGTCGCAAGTCCATTGCAGGGCCACATAGAGACAAACGAGACAAACAA
>JAOXNZ010000210.1:8533237-8544394 GCA_028566095.1 Kryptolebias brasiliensis
GTAGAAACTGGTCTAGATCATTTTTATTATGTCCTGATATGTAAATGTATGTCTTAGAATTGAAAGAGGGTAGACTTTCTTTTTACCTATGACTGTATATATATTTAAATTATGACTTAAAGCACGTGTGATGTTCTTATAGAGGTACGGTCATAATGGTTATTAGGTGATTAGAGCTTTTTTTGTTGTTGTATTCATTAAGTGTCCTTTCAGGCTCCCTTCTCATCCTTGTGAATATGGATCATTTGCAGTGAGTGTAAAATATCAGATGGCACCTGAACATTTCCTGGGGGAGCAGATTGGTGCGATGGTGCCTATTTAAGGTGCTGCCACTGTGTCCTCTGTTTCCCTACACGTTCCCCTCATAAATCCAGTCACTTCAGTTTCATCAGAATGTTCAGATTTCTCTCGGGAACAGGCTTTTCAAATTATGTGTTACACCCAAATTTTGTGAACTCGCACTCTCTTTTTTTTCTTTCTTTCTTTCTTTCTTTTTCACCATGAATAACTCTCCCTGAAAGCCCCTCTCTTCCAGGCGTGTTGCTCTGAAGGCTGTGGCTTCATGAGGAGAAGAAGAAGAACAAGAAAAAAAAAAAAATGCCCAGGAGGGGGGTAGCTTATAGCCCAAAGCAAGGCACACCTTCAGGGAGACAATTTAATGGATGTTATGGACTCAGCTTTTAGTATTCATAATTTATATGGGATCCTCTCCAGCAAAGTGCAGATGCATAATGAATGCTTGAGTTAAGGGTCTAACAGTTGAGCTAAGTTTCAAAACACCCCCCTGAAACTGTCAGGAATTGTTTCAGCCGGGGCTACCTGTTTCTTTGAACTGTCACGTCTTTCACTCGTCAGCCTTCTGAGGGTGCTTCGGCGGGCTTTGTTGAAGGAGTGAAGGAGAGCCAAGGGGAATCATTGATTGGCATACTCATTAACAGGTTTCTTTTTTGGGGGAAAAACGTGGGTGAAATATATGCACCAGTAAGCGTTGTGTGTTTAAGAATTTGTCCAAGATGAAGGATAGAAGATTTTAATCTCTTCTAATTGTCAGACTCCTTTCAAGAGCACCAATTTACAGTCCTAACACATTCCTTGCTACATTTACGCTCTAAATAAATAATAGGGCTGTCATAATTTCCAGAGCAGGTGTGAAGATTTGGACGTTTTTCTCTCCTCCCAAACTACGTCTCGTCTGGGAAGGCTGCAGGCCAAGCGTCTGATCACGGAGATCAGAGAGACTTTTTATTTGCCCGTCCTTCCTTCTTTTTCTGTCTCCCTTTTTCTCATGGGGCACTCTATAATAACGCTCATTCCTCTTTCTTCTTTTGTCCAGATTTAGATCTCTGTGGGCTACCTGCATGACTGTTACCATGACAGCACCAGGAGCCCGGCTCCTCCTGTTGGCCCTGTGTGTTTACAGAGGCTCGGGCTTGCAGCAGTTTGCGCCGCGAGTTCGCCTCTCCTTCAAAGGTGAGCTCACATGAACTAAAACGCCTCTCAGGGATTATCTAAGTAGTTTATGCAGTGAAATAATTACTTGATCCCCTGCTGATTTTATACATTTGCCCGCTTACAAGAAATGAACAGTCTCTATTTTTCATTGTAGCTTCATTTTAATGGACAGAGAATATAAACTAAAAATTCAAAATCCTATAGGTTTCTTGGCTGCTGCGTGGCAACTTGAAGCTTCAGCTCCCTCCACAGATTTTGGTCTGGAGACTGACCTTAATATGTTCTTTAGCCACTTCTTTGTTGCCCTTGGCAAGAACTTTTGGGTCATTGTCATGCTCAAAGACCCAGCTTCAGAGTTCTGGCTGAAACATCAACACATATTGTAATACTGGACCCCATATGGAGTACCAGGGGTTGAAGCTGGAAGGGCAACAGTGTCTCCATAAACTGATCCCGTTACGGGTTTTAAATCCTGCCCTCTCCAATGTAAACAAGTAGGAGTAGGACTTTGCCCTTGATAAAAAGAAATACACCTCTGCTAATTTTTTCAAGTGTTGACTTTTGTTGATTCACGTGGATTCCTTTGTTGATTTATTTTTTTTCAACACGGTCAGCTGTAATCAGTTATCTCATGCTAAAAAGAAAGGTCATGTGACACCATAACTGTCTGCTGGAAAATAAGTTGAACTTAAAGCCCCAAATGGCTAGTTCACACAGTCTGGTCCCCAAAATACAACATGGCAGCTTCCATAAACTGGGTCCTGATGGCCTCAGTTCCCAACAAGAGAAGGTTGGGACATTTGGTCTAGTATTATGAGCCAATGGGATGAAGGATGTAGAGGTTCTTGTCTAAGATTTTACCGTACATTGCCTGGTCCATTGGCCCCTCAATGCAGGGAAGTCGTCCTGTACCCTTTGGAGAAAAAACAGCCCCAAATCATAATGTTTCCACCTGCGAGCTTGACTGTGGAAAATGTGTTCTTTGGGTCAGAGTCAGCAGTTCATTTCTTCCAAATACGTATGAGTTGATGCCAAAGACCTCAGCTTTGTGCTCATCTAGTGTGTTACCAATTAGGGTTTTGTTGACTGTGGTCCCAGCTGCCTTCAGAGCACAAACAAGCTCCTCCTGTGTAGCTGTGGACTGATCCCCCACCTTTCTCATGACCATCCTCACCCCATGAGGCAAGATCTTACATGGAGCTCCAGACTGAGGGTGACTGATGGTCATCTTATATTTCTTACATTTCCCCTGAGCAGCTCTACAGTCTTATCCCTGATATCCTTCGACAGTTCTTTGTTTTTTCCCGCAGTGGTGGAGGGGTTAATAGAAAAAAATATATATGCGGACAGCTACACTTTATGCACAAGTTGAGATCAAGTAATTGATTGTCTGATTGATTATAATATGTGAGTCACATCACTAATATGAGAGCCAGAATACTGGCTGTGTTGCAGAGGATTAAATCCTTGTTTTCCTTAAAGACATGCAAATCAATTTGTAACTTTTATGTGTTTTTTCTTGACTTTTAGTTGGTATTCTGTCTCTCTCCATTAAATGAAACTACCATAAAATTAGAGACTGTTCATTTGTCTGTTAGTGGGCAAACCTACAAAATCAGCAGGGGATCGAATCGGTATGTTTCCCATTGTATGTTTAGCTTGTATATCGAAGTAAGTCTCTGGCGAACACACAAACTCATTCCCCCACGCCTGTGGTTTTGTTTCCTTTTCATAAATATGTAAAGAAGGTATTTCCTGCAACATGTCAAACAGAGCAACAGTGAAAACAAAAGGTGGATATTACGTGGGGCGAGTTACTGGTAGTGCCCTTTAACTCTTCCCACTCTAAAATCCACAAGTACCATGGTGTGACCTGTCAGGCCTTCTTTGTTTTGACATTCTGACATTCTGAAGGAAACAGCTGAAATCTGATCACAACAGCAAAATGGTACAAATCTAGCCTTCGGGGCTACATCCAAGATGATGGTAAAGCACTTTTTTGTTGGTATTTGGGATTTTCCTGTGTCTCCTCAAACACGTGGATGACACCTTTGATCAAAACAATACAAGATGATTACAGTCATTTCCACAACCCTGTCATGATGTCACTCCAGCTTGTGGACGGGCACACTTGCAAGAACACACCTCGGCTTAGAACATGAAGGTGAAAATTGAAAGGTGTGGATCAGATTTATCACATTCTTCAGCGCTTTCATGTGCAGCTGAGTCGGGGCGCTTTGGGTGCAGGTCAGGTCTAGACAGTGCTCGGTGTCTTATCTTGTTCAAGTGCAGCAATTCTGTGATAAACATTTTTGGGTTTTGTACACATTAGAAGCCATCTGAAGCAGATTAGAGCTCATCGTGAGATCTGTGGTTGATAAACACTGGTGGTGCTCATGCAGCGCTAGTTTGAATTTGTCTGCTTTCGTAAGCGTGACAGCAGCTGTCTGCATGCTATAGAGAGACAGTTCCTTTTGCGGTTTGAGAGAGTAATTGCTATGCATTTTTATGTGACCTTTAACACTAATCCTCCCCTGGTAAACAGCTTACCAGTGGAGCAAGGTGAAAAAAGTTGGACCAATTACACAAGTTTGGTCTTGATCGTTTTCCTTCTGAGTTTGAGGCATTCACATCTGTGCAGAGCTCCAATAAAACAGATTCATAGACAGCAGCTTCTCCAGAGGTTTTAGATTGCCTCTCAGGTTTTACACGGAACCTGGCCACCTCCTCCCCCCTTAGCTCTGAACAAAAAAAGGAGAGAAGTTGGATTTAGTCCCCAACAGCTTTCTGCCACTCCATGGATTTATTGTTCATTGTTTGTGACAGCGAGTCTTTGTTCCTCGAGGCGCCTGTGGAGGAGGTTTTGGGACAGCTCGAGGATATGTGACTCTTCTGAACGCCTGGGAGCCAGGCCATAGGTGACACTTTGGGGGTTCATGAGGCCTGCAGAGGACAGAGATCTCCCACGCAGGAAGTTGAGTCATTTAAACACGTCAAAAAAGATCAGGGGTCGTTTGATAGAATTAGTCAGCGTTGCTAGAAAGCAAAATGTGCCGTGTAACCGAAGTCATGTTGTAGAATCTCATACCCTCACAGCGCTGTCACCAGTTTGTTCATACAGGAGATAGAGCTGGGACTAAGTGGCAGGAGCCATTAGTGACAATACGTTGTCAGGCTGTAACATGAGAGCTCGTGGTGACCCCGCGGCAGCTTCGTACTGTACTTTCATGTTTCCGTATCAGTGTCAGAATGTTGTCAGAGCAGAAGCGTTTGCTGAATGTTTACCAGATGATGGCAGGACATTGTTTGCTATTTTTGGTGTATGGAGACATGTATAAGGGGTGTGGCGTTTCTACATTTAGTCTGTCCAGTGCATCCACTTTGGCCCCGTGGAGATTGGCTGGGGGGGTCTTGTTTTCCTGTGTTTACCTCTCAGGAACAGAAGCGGACCCTGCCTCACCTCTGAGCCTCCATCCCCCGTCGACCGGAGATCCGATTGCACAGCTTATTTTAGTGGCACCTTGACTGCATCCTGTTAGCGCTGGCGTCAAAAGGAAGATGGGAGGCGCTTTGATGTAAATAAAGATTGCGCTTCCTGTTGAATCCCTGTAAGCCTGCTTCTGAGGGTCTCTGGGAACATTTGTCATTGTTTAAGCCTGCTGTCTTTAACATGCCTCCACAGCATGCACTTATGGCCAATATCTTGGACATGCCACAGATGTGTGTGTGTGTGTGTGTGTGTGTTGGAACCAGTGCAATGAATTGCTGGAAAAGTTCGACATGAGGCCATGTGTCTTGCAGAAGCTGAAAATGGTTCAATCAAAGCTTTCAGGAGAACAAAAAAAAAAAAAGAAAAAGAAAAAACATGAGAAACATTTTCCACTGCAGCACGTCTTAACAGGTTACGCTCTGCTGAACACAAACCTGATCTTAAGAATTAGCGGTGAGTTCCACTGACCGTGTTTCCTGAGAGACCTGCCTCTTCGTCCAACTCCACAGGGCATGCAGTGGCTTCAACTCAATCAGACATCAGCACACATAAAATATTGAGATCTTAAAAGCAAATATGCTTCTTAACATGCTCCATGTTGAGTTATATTTAATAAGTGACACGTTTCCCCCCCAAAAAAAAAGTAGTGAAAAGTGTGTTGTTTCAGAGACCATAGGTTCATCCAAGTCAGTAATAAAACATGTCAAAAGCACAAAGGGAATAATAGTTTTCATAGAGGTTGTGTTTGTTCTGCCTGCTGCCGCTTTTCCAAATGGTCCAGATGTTCCTTTTTTTCCTTTTCAACAAAGCTGTAACACTTTCCACACAGAACTCATGGACACAAAAGCAGCCAGACCCTTCAGTTTCTCCTTCAACACCAGCGACTACCGCATCCTCCTGATGGATCAGGATCAGGGCCGCCTGTACCTGGGCAGCCGGGAGTACCTGGTGGCTCTGGACATGCACAACGTCAACAAGGAGCCGCTCATAGTGCGTACAAACTCCAGCAGCTTGCTTCTTAAATCCAGTCTGCTATTCGGCATGTGGGGTTAAACCTTTGAGTGCAACGATCCACAGCTATTGACTGTTTTTTGGGGGTGTTTTCTTTAATGCAGATCCACTGGCCAGCCTCAGCCAAGAGAAAGGGAGAATGTCAGATGACAGGAAAGGGTAAACAGGTGGGATCTTGTGCCTACGTCCTGTTCTTTTAAAAATCAGCTTTCAAGACGCGACAGCGATGTTTAAATTCTGTTTGTCCTTTGCCCAGGGTGAGTGTGCCAACTTTGTGCGTTTGATTGAGCCGTGGAACCGCACCCACCTCTACACCTGTGGAACGGGGGCGTATCAACCCATCTGCACATTCGTCAACCGAGGCTGGAGGGCAGAGGTGAACAAGACATTTTCCGTTCCCCTGAGTGGGATTTACAGCAGATCTCCCCCAGCAGTATAGACCAGGAAAGCTTTGCCCTGCTAAATTTTTCAGGACTGCAAACTGGGACACTGATTTGTTTATGATTTTTCTTTTTGCTCCCCTGTCTCATCTTAAAAGGCTATTTTTATGCCTACTGTCTGTCTGATCTGCCTCTGCAGGACTACTTGTTTAGGCTGGTTCCTGGGTATGTGGATTCAGGGAAGGGAAAATGTTCCTATGATCCCAAACAGGAAAACGTTGCACTTCTGATTAGTAAGACATACCAAAAAACACACACTCAGTTGACCTTTGGCCGACCAAGACACAAATTTTAACCTCTGCTCTATAATTCCTCACCTCTGCAGATGATAACCTATATGCAGGTGTACATATTGACTTCATGAGCACAGATGCTGCTCTGTTTAGGACCATGGGAGGGAGGCCAGCAATCAGGACAGAGCAGTATGACTCCAGATGGCTGAACGGTGAGTAAGCGTGGGTGTGAAGAGTTAAATGCTGATGATTGCAGGTTATGAATCCTCTCATTTTATTTGACAACCGCTTGTTTCAATCCTCTCTCTGCTTATCTGTTTTTATCCTCCAGAGCCTGTGTTTATTCAGATCCAGCAGATCCCTGACAGTGCAGAAAAAAACGACGATAAACTTTACTTCTTCTTCCGTGAGAAGAGTCTAGACACCACCGGTGGGGCGAGCCCCACGGTTTTTGCCAGGGTGGGAAGAGTGTGTCTGGTGAGTCCAACCCTGCTGCGCAAGAAGTTTACAGCAAAATCAGAAGCGCTCAAAGCTGCCGTCAGAAGTTTACATCTACTCATCGTGGGCATGAAAGTCATTGATTTGGGACTTTTAATGATTAATTTGAGACGTTCTTTTTCCATGATGTAAAGATTACCAAAAATACAACTTTAATAATAAAAAACAAGAACTGGGTGCACAAAGTTGAATTTATTGTGGATTTTCCACACAAGGTCAGAATTATATAAGTTCAGATATATACATACACTCCCACTAATAGTTGGCTAAATTTCCTTTAGAAAGTTTCACTTTGATCACACACTTGATATATCCATCAGCAAGCGTCTGACATAATTCTGGGTGGATATTTGTGACTGCTCTTTTTAGCTAAATTGGTAGTTCATTTAATTAGTTGGTTTTCTAGTATGGAAGGCTTTAAAGCATAGTCCACAAATCTTCATTAGAATTCAGGCTGGTGCTTTGGGAGGCCATTTTAGAAGGTGATCGTCAGCCCAGTTCATCCAATCAGAAACCAGTTCTGATGTTTGGGATCATTGTTGGAACAGACAGTTGTGTCCGAGTTTCGAGGCGAAGTTGAAGAATTTGGAGGTCGTTCTCCTTTATTATTTAATATCCCTTGTGCAAAGCACCAGTAACACAGCATGAAGCTACCACCACCATGCTTGACACTTGATAGTGTTCTTAGGTTTGGAAGCCTCACCTTGACTCCTCCAAACAACCTTTCTTATTATTGTGTCCAAATACATAAATAACTAAAATAACTCAATTTTAGCCTTGTCTAACCATAAAACCTTTTTCCAAAAGACATTTGGTTTGTCCATGTGGGCAGCTGCAGATTTCAGGTGAGCTTGAAGGTGTCACTTTTGGACCAGGAGCTTCTCTCTCAGTCTATGTTGATGTAAAACTGGCTTCACTGTAAACAGAGACTCTGGTGTTCCAGCAGTTTCCAGTTCATGTCAGGTTTGAGCCTCGGTGGTTCCTGAGTTGTTCCAAAACATCTGAACTAATTTTCTTTCATCTGAGGCTGACAGATGAATAATAATCAATCCAATAGGTGCTTTCAAACAAATTATTTTTATTCTGGCAAAGAAAAAGCTGCAGTCATTCATGATCACTAACAGCACGCTAATAGGGCTTGGTCTTGTCAAATTAAAACAAAAAAACCTTCAGCACTATTTATTAAAAGATTAAGGTGAATGTATGTATTTATTTGAACCAGTTTGTATAATATTGACTGTGTGGATTAGAGATAATCCAATGTAAATCCAAATTTGTGCACTGAAGTTGTACGTGGTATAAATTATTCCACCCTGGAAAAAGAACAATTCAAATGAATCATTAAAAGCTCTAAATTAATACGACATTCGTGTCCAGTGGATGTAAACACTCTGACCACATCTGTATGAAGCATATAATAAAGCGTGATCTACTTTATCTCCTACAGAATGACGAAGGTGGACAGAAATCCCTGGTGAATCGTTGGACAACGTTCCTGAAGGCTCGTCTCATCTGCTCCGTGATAGGAGTCGACGGTGTTGAGACACCGTTTGATGAACTACGTAAAGTCAAAAGAATCCTAACCTGATTGCATCTTAAAGCTTGTTTGCTTTGACGGCGGCGTTAATAATCTGCATACCATTCTTTTTCTCAGGGGATGTTTTTATTCAGCCAACACAAGATGAACGAAACCCTATGGTGTATGCTCTCTTCACCACAGCAGGGTGAGTCACGTTATGGAGCTTTGATTTTCAAATTCATACCTCACGCTCAGTGACTCAACTCTTTTAGTCACACATTTTTGTGGTTAATTTATTTTTTAATTTCATTCATCTGGTGCAAGTTCTTACTTTGCCCCCTCTTATCTTAACTGTCTGTTTTTGCTAAAGCTCTGTGTTCAAGGGCTCAGCAATCTGTGTGTACTCAATGGCTGACATCCGCAATGTCTTCAATGGACCATTTGCGCACAAACATGGCCATAACTACCAATGGACAGAGTATACCGGCAAGATTCCTTATCCACGACCAGGGACAGTAAGTTTCAGTCCTCAGGTGGATGCAGTCAGATCAACTTCAAATTCCTCAGTGAACGTAAGAATTTTACAGTTCTTCTTTTTCTTGTCTCTCAGTGTCCAGGAGGAACCTTCACTCCTGGCATCCGGTCCTCCAAGAACTTCTCAGATGAAGCTGTGAATTTCATCAGATCCCATCCCCTGATGTTCCATCCAGTTTATCCTATCCATCGTCGCCCCCTGGTGGTGAGAACCGGCGTGGACTACAGGTACACTGCACTGGTGGTGGATCAGGTGGACGCTGTGGACGGACGCTATGAGGTGCTCTTTCTGGGAACAGGTGAGAAAGCTGTGAGACATGGTGCACGACTGGATGTAGTGTTTGTTTTTATCAAGAAAATGATTGTCTTTAACACCGTTTGTCTGACTTTTAGATCGAGGCACTGTGCAAAAAGTTATTGTTTTGCCCAAGGACCCAACAAACATGGAAGAACTGACGCTGGAGGAGGTAGAAGTTTTCCGGGTATGTCTTCATAAGTACCTGAATACACTTGGACACAATGGTAAAAAAAACAACACTTAAATCTTACTGTTTATTGACTTACAGACCAGAGCTTCAGTCAAAACAATGAAGATTTCTTCTAAAAGAGTAAGCATGATTTCTTTTTTTTCCTACTGGAAAATGTTATTGCATGTGCTGAAATCAGTCTTCGAGGTGACACTGTTTTGTTTGTGTTGCCACAGCAACAGCTGTACGTGTCTTCAGACGCTGGGCTGACCCAGGTGTCGCTGCACCGATGTGGCGTGTACGGCCGGGCCTGTTCTGACTGCTGCCTGGCACGGGACCCCTACTGCGCCTGGGACGGAGAGAGCTGCTCGGCTTTCACCCCGTCAACCAAAAGGTGGGGGCCGCCTCGCGACATCACGGCGCACTGCTCCCTCGCAGTTCTACTAAAATTTAAACTCTGAATTTTGTCTCAGGAGGAGCAGAAGACAGGATGTTAAACACGGCGATCCGTTGAGACAATGCAGGGGCTTTAATGCCAAAGGCAAGAGGATGTTTTTAATTTGCCGCTCAGTGTCACACACTTGAAACCCTTTGTTAGTTTTAAGCGGTTTTCATTGTTTTGTTTTATTTCTCTTTCTGTTTGTGCAGTAGAGAAACGCCTGAGAGAGACGATGCAGTTTGGGGTGGAGGGCAGCAGTACCTTCTTGGAGTGTCAGCCTCGGTCCCCTCAGGCCACTGTCAAGTGGCTCTTCCAGAGGGAGGGAAAGAGGAAAGTGGTGAGGAAAAGCCAGCAGAGGTTACAAGAAAGTGTTGTTTTCGGAACCACTCAAACTACATTTCTCATTGAGAGTTTCACGAGAAAAGATTAATACCTGTATCATGTTTATCCAGTAAAAACTAGCCCTGAGTTAACAGCCAGTCCCTGCCTCTAATCTGCCACAAAGCCCTGATAGCAATGTTGTAATTATTGTCTACCGCTGAAGGGCAGTGCCTCGTTGGCATTTCAGCACTGCAAAGAAGATGCAAAGCAACAGGAAAACCAGCAAAGTAAATGTTTGATTTTACATGTAAGCCTACTGGTAACCGCAGAAAATTACAGTTTTGCTGTATGTAATTTGTTTTTAAGGCTACCAGTGCATAAGATATGATTTGCTACTCCTCCCACAGCCCATGCAAGAAATACATCTAAAAGTGTTCACACACTTTTTCAGGAAAAATTTGTTGTGACTTTTGGTACCAGCACATTTTACCTTTATAGACAAAATTTACAAAAAAAAACAAAACAAAACGGCAAAAAATGTCCACAAACAAAACAAAACCTTTATATGGCTCAGGCATATTTCATAGTAGAAACATCATTCAGAGTTAAAATGTGTATAAAGTTGGGCTTTACATGAACTGAACTGACATTTTGATATCTTTAACAGTTTTTTTCACAATCACAGTTTAGGTTTTAACCACAGAATGTTAAACTTGGTGTGATGATGCCACACAGTAACGTTTGAGCAGTCAA